>CM032447.1:98155226-98297726 GCA_019049505.1 Pachyrhynchus sulphureomaculatus
CACCGCTCTGGGAGGAATTAAGCGGGCCACATCCTTCGAACACTTTCCATGAAAATACTTGTAGAATAGGCTCAAGTCGCCAACCGTTCTTCGATGTTCCAGCGACTCAAGGCCGCCGGTCAGTTCTGGGTCTCCAATCAGACGAACAGCTCTTCTCTGAATAGAATCCAACAAATGCAGTGTATGTTTGGGAGCAGTATTCCATAGTTGGTCGAATTTGAGCTTTGTAAAGAATTAACAGTTGTTGTGGAGTGTAAAGCTTTCTGGTTCGAAATAATATTCCCAACTTTTGAGAAGCTCTCCTTGCTATGTCTGCAACATGTTCATGCCAGGACATATTTGCTTCCAAATTAACGCCCAACAAATTGAGTGACGATGTTAGAGGAATGTAGTGCCCCGACATAACTATGTCTGGTTCAGCAACGTTAACTTTTTTTAGAAAAAACCTGCCGCCTGAGTTTTTGTAGCGTTAAATTCCGCTTGTTGCTGTCACTCCAAGATAGAATTTCTTCCAGGTCTTTGTTAACTTCCTGCTGTCTGCGGATATTTGCCTAAGTAGCCGATGTCCGAGCGTTCAAAGTGAATGAAGAGATAAGCGTACTGTCATCTGCAAAGTTGTAGATTGGATTCCCGTCTTTTCCAGCAGATCGTTAATGTAAATGAGAAAGAGAGTAGGAGACAGTATGGAGCCTTGGGGCACACCGACGTTGATAGTGAAGGTGTTAGAAAAGAAATTCGCCGACCGCCACTCGTAAAGAACGCTCTCTGAGGAAACATAGAGCCACAAACAGAACTTTTGAGACATACCATAAGAGCGTAGCTTAGCCAACAGCCCATCGTGCCAAACACGATCGAATGCTTTGATATGTCAAGAGCAACGGCTCGAGATTCTCCAAAGTGTTCAATTGCGTTGTTCCAAAGGTGTGTTACATAAGTCAGAAGATCTCCTGTTGATCTATTTGTACGAAAGCCATATTGGTGATCGCTAATAATGTTGAATCCTTCAAGTTATTTTAGAAGATGCTGATTGATAGCCTTTTCCATGACTTTCGATATTATTGAAAGCAGTGCGATTGGTCGGTCATTTTTTCGTCGTTCCCAAAACAAATGAGATAATGAACTTTACTCTATCGTTGACTCACCCTGTACATTATAAGAATTCCTTTTTATCAGTATTGCACTAAAATCATCACTTTTTGCATTTTTTTTATTTTTTTCTAATACAAGTTTTGAAGACTATGAGAGTTTCCTTTTCCAAATAAATTTTCGGAATATCTAGAACACCCTATTTGTACATTATATGAAATACCATAAATATTTGTAATACATTTCTAAAACCCTTTATTTGCAAACTAGATCAAATAAACTACTTTTACAAAATTCTTGAATTTGTGATAGAAATATCATAACTGTTGTATATAAACCTCACTTGCTACCAAAAAAATAACTATATGACATCTAAGTTTACAGTTGGTTATTTAAGGTGTAAAATTGTTAATACTTATGTCGTTTCTCATCTCTTACTTACGCTACTGTTATTAAGGTAGTTTTTTAAAAAAAAAACATGCAAACTATGTATATTGGAGCTTTTTGTATTTTCAAGTTTTTTAAATTAACCTTCATTCTAAGTGGAATCAATTCCGTAATTACAAATTATCCGCAAATTTTTGACAAAATACATTCTTTTTCAGAGGAAGTATTTAGTTCCAATAAAGCTCTTTGGTTTTCACCAGATGGAAAAAAAATAGCTTACGTCAGATTTAATGATACCGATGTACCAATCATGGTTGTGCCAATTTATGGGGAACCTGGAAGTTTGTATTTCCAATATCCACGGGGTAATATTATAAAATATCCGAAGGTAAGAAATTATTAAAATAGTTAGATGAGTCAGAGTGAGCGAACTCTGTTTTTGTGTCTCATTTATAGTATTAGAGATGACTAACTTAAGACTTTCTTTTTTTAATGAAATTTAATTACTTAATTAAAACTAGATATATGTACATCAAAATATACACAAAGTGGATTTTTTTTTTCAAATTATGTATTACGTCCCCGAGTAAGCCAAATTCTGGAATAAACCTTAACGTTAAGAAAATGTAATATATAAAGGAAAAACAACACTAGTGCTAAATTTATTTTTATATGTACCTCGGCGATTTTTTTAATTAACAATAATACTATAAAAATATTATTTAACATATTGCTTGTCAACTCAATTAACAGGTTAAAGTATATCAGTATAGATGAATGAACTGATATTAACTTGTAATTCAAATGACCGCTACGCAACGGGAAATAAAAATGTTTAGAAGGCGTAAGAATTCCAAACTCCCCCTATTTTATTAGCACATTTTGTGGTGCACATACCATTAAAATATGGGGTCTCACCTCGTGTCCGCTGTTATTACAAAGAATTTACCTCCCACGTCTGGTTGTCTAAAATTTACAAGGATTTGACATGGTTTGAAAGGAATAATTCTTTGGTCTGTAATATGATTCTTAATTATCGTGTAAATGTTTGTGCGATGTAGAGTCAAATATTGCCAAAACATTATTTTTTAGCAATACTTAACTAATCGTTTGTTGTGTGTCGTCAAAATGAGACTGATAAGTCAACTAGGAAACCTATTGTGAAATGGAGTTTTATTTACCCCCAAAATATATTTACTTCGATTTACTTTTCTTTTGAATTGAATTAAAGAATTTATTTTTGATTTTGATATTTGAAGGAATTGGAAATTTTTAATATAGGAAATTTTACATATTTCTTCGTTACGATGTTTCATATTGTAGGAGCAATCAGTCTTTAAAAAAATCACATTATGGACTTGAGTTTTTAGTGCACGTTTATAGGCTTTGTCAGCTCTGATTATAACAAAGTATCATATTTAATATTCTATTAAAAAATTTCATTTCCCTAAGATCTAATCGGGAGGATGGAGAATGGAGAATGAAGATTTTTTATATTAAGATTAATTGGTAACCCATTTGTTTCAAGTATGATACATGCCTATTTTTAGGACTTAAAAAAGCTCTGATATAGGTCAGTCAATAAGTTTTGAAAGCGGAAGTGAAACAAGATGAATTAATGAGTCGAAATACACTTATTCTTTACTATAATCTCCCTTAAGCCTTAATACATTTTTTTACGATTTTGCAACTTATTTACCCCATCTCTGAACCGGTTTTCCGGAAGATCTTCAAAGTATCCATCTATGGATGCTATCACCTCATCATTTGTTGAAAAACGCTTCCCACGTAGAAATCTTTTGAGGTTTGGGAACAGATGGTAGTCAGGAGTCAGATCTGGGGGGGGGGGGGGGGGGGGGGGGGGGGGGGGGGGGCGGGGGGGGGGGGGGGGGGGGGGGGGGGGGGTGGCGAATAAGGTGGATATTCCAATAATGCGTACTTTAATCCGACGAGTTTTGCCGTTGCCAAAGCACCTCTGTGAGCAGGTGCATTGTCATGATGAAAGATGATTTTTGTCTTTTGCACAACGGGCTTTTTCTCACGAATTTTCTCATTGAGCTGGTCCAAAAGATTGGAATTATACTCTCCTATGATTGTTTTACTGGTATGAAGGTAATCAATTAATAAAATTCCTTTTGCATCCCAAAACACCGCTACTATAATTTTTTTGGACGACTTTAACCACTTTGGCTGCTTGGGAGCTGAACAAGCGGGCTCAGTCAACTGTGCGGTTTGTTGTCGTAGATCTGGATCATACTGGTAAATCCAAGTTCCATCCATAGTTACAAATCAACGCACAAAATTAGTTTTATTCTTTGTGAAACGAGCCAAATGTTGTTTAGAAAGTTTCTCTCGAGTGCGTTTTTGTTAAGATGTTAGTAAATGCGGGATCCATTTTATGAGTAGCTTTCTCATACCCGAAACATTATTTAAGATCTCATGTACTGATCCATATGAGATGCCTATAGCCTCAGCTAAATAATCCACGGTTAATCCAATGGTCTTCTATTACCCTATATTGTACTTGCACAACAGTTTCTTCAGTTGTTGCAATTTTGGACGTCCTGAACGTGGATCATCATTAACGTTTGTACGACCAACTTTGAACGCTAGAATCTATCTATGAACAGTTGGAAATGAAGAAGCAGACCCCTTTAATACTCTTACTAACTTTGCATGGATTTCGGTTGCCAATAAACCTTCTAAAACAAAGAATTTTTATCACTGCACGATATTCGATTTTTTCCATTTTTAAAAAATACTCAAACACGTCTACTTTAACCAGCAGATAGATAATGAATGACTTGACAGATTGACTTGAAATTTAGAGTGTGTTCATATGACAGATGAGGTATCAAAATGGTGTTTAATATTTGGTTCAGGTGATGCTCCATAGGTGTCGCTTTCAAAAATTATTGACTGACCTTATGTACGAATATTTAATAATCTTGGTCTGTACCGAAAAAAAAAGATTTGATGGTGGTATTTAAAACACGAGACGTAGTGATAAAATAAAATGAAAATTTCTCTCTTAAATACTATATAGCTAAAAGTAGAGGTATGATTAAAAATGGTCTTAAATCAAAACTATTCTAATTACTAAAAGAAACAACTTGAACGATGACATACGAATAGACTAAAAAGCGTAAAGGAAAAATTCCAGTTAATGTACTTTTTGTACAGTTTACTAATAGTGACCTAAATAATAATAAAAAAATTAAATGAAACGAATTAATGCTTAAAAAACAACAATTTGAAAAATGTACAGTATTTCGTAATGATATTTTTTTTTCAGGCAGGTACCCCCAATCCTACAGTTAATTTATTCTTGTACGACTTAGAAATGTCTAGAACTACAGAATTGGAGACTACAAGTGACTTAAAATTGCTGTAAGTGAATCTTTTTGTCCCCGGTTATAATTTTGTTAATATGATGGTACTAAAGCTGAATTTATTAAACTGTTTTACAGTTATTAATATGAGGGAAGTTCCAGAAGTTCTCGGCCTGACACCGATATGGCGTCAAGACGACCAAGTTACTATAATATTTGTTAAGTGTTATCTACTAGATCTCGTGTTGTGAAGGTTCAGATACGTGTATTTAGTTGTTTTTTTGTAGCGATTGTGAAGACAAATTTCTTAACATTTTTTAAAAAATGGATTAAATTTAAGTGCAAGCTATTATGAAATAATACGTTTTAAAAGGTGTAACTCGTATTGACATTCAAAAATAATAAAATGTCACATTAAATGATTCTTTCCCTTTGTTTTTGACGATTAAAAGTCGGCTGTCGAATTTAAACGTAGTCGAACATCCATTCATGGTGATAAAAGCTCAGGACGCCCGAAAATTTACAATACTAAATAATTAGCTACTAAAAGTACGCGAGCTCGATGGGTACCGCATTCGTTAACAATCGACCAAAAAACGCATTCGAATGAATATTTTCGAAGAGTGTTTAGACTTGTTTAAACATAATTCTAGTAAATTTCTTTCTTCATGGATTCATTATTACACGCCAGAGAAAAGAGCAGTCGAAACAAAGACTGGGAGCAGGTGAAAGTGCACCCAAAAAAGTAAAAACGGTTCCATCTGGAGAAAAAGTCATGGCTGTGATTTTTTGGGATTCTCATGGTCTTGGATGTTGCTGCTTCGCTTTGAAGTGCTTCCAAACCTGAAAAAATGGCTGTCTGGGTGAAGATTCACTTCGAATGATGAAGTTAAAGCTAAGATAAACGCTTATTTTAAAGAGTTGGATAAATCTTATTATAATGAGAGTTTTAAAAGTTGGAAAGTCGAACTAAATATATTGATTTGCAAGGTAACTATGCAGAAAAATAAAAAAAAAAAATCTCTCTAATCTTACGTTTTCTTTGTTAAGCCGATAACTTTTGGAACAACCTATATTAATGGTTAAATATTTTCTATAAAAATATGGGTCGTTTGTCGGACTCTTCCGAGCACATCCTAAAAACTATTTAATCGTTTTAGTTGATATTTTGGGTGCAAGCATGTGTGTTTTGTATTGGGAAAAAAATATCAAAAGTACATAAAAATAGTTCTGTTGGGAGAATATTAAAAGGTCCTCTTCAACATGCGATCAAATCAGTTCTGAAATAATTTTTAATTTTATTAAGTTAGCGCGGGGCGAGATTGATTTGCTGTCATAATTTTAGACTAGCTCGACGTTGCGTAGCACAGTGTGGCCATTCGAGTGGTGTTGGTTTAAAAATACCTACCGGTCTCAGGTTGCATTCATTTTAAATATATATATATATATATATATATATATATATATATATATATATATATATATATATATATATATATATATATTTAAATAGTCGTGATCAAATTTCGAAGAGATCTTCAGAGCCCGAATTTTTTAAAAAAGACCTAACGTATAGCCTAACATAAAGTAAAATAACGAAAAATTTGGAAATGAAAAGTAATAGTCTTTGAATCTAAAAGCCTTAAATATAACCCAACATAACCTAATCCAACCAAATATGACTTAACCAAACCTGATCTAACCCAACCTAATCTAAACTAGTCTAGCCTAGTATAACACAATACAAAATAAATATATGTAAAATATATGTAAGATTGGAAGTGAAAAATAATAGTCTCTGAATCTAAAAGCCTTAAATATAATCTAACCTTACTAACCGTATGTATGGTAACAACCGAGTTAATTTTTTCCCTTTAGGGAAGTTGTGCTTAAGACGACATAGTCAGATAAGATGATATATCATCAATATCCTTTTAAATATTCGCACTCAGGGTGTAACTAAGACGTTTTAGAGACAGCCCATAGATGTCGCTAGTATTGAAGTTTAATATGGCGGACAGTGAACGCGGATTGCGACGTAGTAAATGTTTTCATTATTTTTAAATTAAAAAAAGAATTGATCACCTTTTTATCTGCTGGTGAAAATACATGTAAGGTAAGAATTTACTATTTGAACTTATTTAAAATGAACTCTAGGCTTATTATATGGCAAAAATATTGAAAAAAAAGATATTCTAACCTAAAATTTTTTGTCACAACAAATAAATTACATTTTCATTCACTATTGGGTAAGATGATATACTAGACGTGGATGTAAGAAGCACTCGAATTTGCCAAGGCCAACGACGTGATAATGCTCTGTCTTCCTCTGCATTGCACTCACCGAATGCAGCCGACTGATTTATTATTTTTTGGTCCACTACAGGTATATTATGATCGCCAGATGGCTACCTGGATGAAGAACCATCCTGGCACAGCTGTACGTCTATACCAAGTTGTTCAAATTTTTGAAGGAGCTTACGAAAATACAGCTTCAGTCAGGAATATTACGAGTGATTTTGAGAAAAGCGGAATTTATCCTTTCAATCCACATATTTTTCCAGGGGACATATTTTTAGCCAGCGAGGTTACCGAAAACGAATTGAATAAAGACGACGGGCCGGTTACCAATAGTTCATCTCGGCCCCAGCTAGATCACGTAGAGTCCGACACAAAATCTATTGACAGATAGACGTTGCAGCTGCTAACTCTCAGGAGCAAATAGATTTTGAAGCAGGTGCCACTTCTCAGAAAGTTGGAAGTCCACCATCATCTCCTACAATTTTGATAGCAAATGTTGTCGCGCATATTTTATCACAAGATCATGTACTTAAAGAAATTTCACTACCGAAAGCTGCCTTTACAGGAAAGGCAACAGTAAGCAGAAAAGTCGGTGGATCGCAGGTTCTTACGGCCAGTTCATTTATGAATAAAATTAAAGGTCAAGTGCAGCAGAAAACAAAAGAAAAATCGCAAGTACTTAAAAATTCAAAAGCAGACGAAGCGTGTTATTTTGGACGATGACGAGGAGCTTGAGGATCCTTACGCCAATGAGGACGAAGAGAAAAGTGATCCAGCTTGCATTTATTGCAATGGTTTATTTAGCCACTCTAGGCCAAAGAAACATTGAGTGAAGTGTCAACTATGTTCCAATTGGTGTTATACACTATGCGCAGGCATACCTGTAAGAATGAAACAGTTTACCTGCGAATTATGCTCAGAAAATTAATATTGTGTAAGATGACATACTATGTGTCATCTTAGACTATAGATATGTCATCTTACACACGTTAACCTAAGTGTGATTTGTGTTTTTGTCCTTTTTTATTTGTATACTTATTGTTTTAAAACTGAAACTAGTTCATTACTTAAGAAACGTTTATGAATATACGCTAAATTCTAAATTCACATGACGTTATTTATTTTAAATATTTATCTTGAAAGAAAAAGTATATCATCTTAAGCACAATTCCTCTACTACTGCGCAAGCTCCAAACATTTGGCGCATGCTTCAAATAAAGATAAAGACAGTGGCCTACCAAAATAAGGTTGCAAAACCTCTCTATTATAACACAGCCCCACAAAAAAAAAAGTGGGGTATACTTTTGATGCGATATATCAGATCCGTAGTATTTTTGCCCGCTGATCACGAATCTGACGTCAGAATATCGCCATCACATCTCAATTTTTTTCTAACCTCAAAAAATAGGTAAAAATTAGTAAAAATTAAGAAAAATATACTCCTAAAAAATTGATTCAAGCTTTTTCATGAATCCAAAGATGTATTAATATGTATTCGGACACGCTAAGCTAATATTCATCGGTTGGATTAAGCCATATAGTTCTGTTTTCTTTCTAACCTCAATAAATCAGACAGATATAGTGCTTCTCGAATGCAAAAACGAATTCAAATTAAAATTCAACCGATTCTTACCAAATTTGGTACACGGGGGTTTTTTGGGTTGCTGATCATGAATTTGAGGTCGGATTTGCAAAATTCAAAATGGCGGATCCAAGATGGCGGACAAAATTTTTGAAAACCAACCGATTCCTACCAAATTTGGTATACAGTTGGGGAATCCTCAAACCTGATACTCTTAAACCTAAACCCTGAAACCTTAGACTCCCACACCCTGTAACCTCAAAAAATAGACCTCAATAACCCTGTAACTTTAAAAATGAGACCCAACAAACTCAAAACCAGCACTTTTAAACCATATACTCTCAAATAGTAGACCCTTAAGCCCTAGAATTGCGAAGGTTAGACCCGCGCCTAACTTTCTTTTTTTTGGCTGTATCTTGTTATTTTTTCCGCGAATGACCTATTCAAAGGCTTTCTGCCCAAACGCTTTTGAGGACTTGTTTCTCTTTTTAGCGACCAGCAATAGTCCGCTAGCATATGGTCATCCCATCGTCCTTGATACCGATTTTCTATGATTTTCAGATCTTGGTGAAAACGTTCCCCTTGCTCCTCACTGTAGTCACCAAGATTATCTGGGAAATCATCGATGTGGGAGTCCAGGAAGTGTAATTTTAGATTCATTAAGCAACCTAAAAAATTTTTTACCATTTTCTCGACTATTTCTTTGTACTTAGGACTTTTATTATTTCCCAAAAAGTTTCTTGCGACTTCTTTAAAACTAAGCCAAGCAGCTTTTTCAACTTTATTCATTTTAGTAACAAATAATGAATCTTGAAACAATTTTCTTATTTGTGGCCCGTCAAATACGCCTGCCTTAATTTTAGCTTCAGAAAATTTCGGAAATTTTTTATGCAAATATTTGAAACATGGGCCGTTTGTATCTAATGCTTTCGTGAATTGCTTCATAAGTCCAAGCTTAATGTGAAGCGGCGGAATAAGAACTTTTCCTGGATCTACCAATGGTGGAAACAATACATTATTTTCATCAGGAGTGAACGATTCTCTTGTTGGCCAAATTTTTTTCTTATAATGACGTTCCCTGTCTCTGCTATTCCACAGACATTTATAACAGGGATAAAGTGTAAACCCTGACTGTTGGCCAAGCAATATTGTTACAATTTTCAGATCTCCACAAATTTTCCAGTTATGATCAGCATATTTTATTTTTATCAAAAGCTGCTTCATTTTTTCATATTGCTCTTCCATAACTGTGGAATGAGCAATCGGAATGGGAGCGTAAACGTTGGTATTATGCAGCAAAAACTGCCTTAATGCTCAGTTTAGAAGAATCAATGAACAGTCTCCATTCTTCAGGATCGTATGAGTTATTTTGAAATTCATCCATTAGACCTTTTACATCGGTACAATATGAAAGTGACAATTCCTCGTCCATTGTGAAATATTTTCGAAATTCTTCATCTCTGTTTCTATAATAAGAAATCGTAGCTTCTGGCTTAAGTAAATGTCTTTTCTTTAAAAAGGAAGCAAGATGCTCTGAACCATCTTTGGATAAGCCTAAATCTCTGACTAGATCACTAAGTTCTGACTGTGATACGAGTATTGGTTCTGGTTTACGGTTGTATGGTAGAAATTCTTTATCTGTGTGACTAGTATATGATAGGTTGTCACTAGAACATTGTAACAGTGTTTGAATCTTTTTCGACAGTCTCAATGTTTTCGGCATGAACTGATAAGGTGAAATCATTTGTTTCCATAACATCAGCATCAAGTGGTTCAGGAGGCGGAATTAGTTTAGTTGGTCTTGTTACTGTCGAAACATCGTTATAAGTAATAGTGCTTTTATTTTTTTCGGTTATGCCTAGATACAACATTCATACAAAAGTAGCAATCATTTTCACTGTATGGTCTATTCCATATTGCTGGTCTGGAATATTTAATCGCCTTCTTATTGATGTACAACATTATTTTGCAAGAACTGCAAATGATGTGGGGAACCCAATCTGTATCCTGGTGCTGTATTTCAATGTTAAAACAATCCTTATATAAGGTTTTAATCTTATCCGTTATCGGTGACCCCATTTTACTCAATACGTGTTGACAGCAAATATAACAAAATGAATCACTGTTTTTATCGCACTTATGAAAAGTCCTTGTACCGTGAGACCGTTTTCTTGTAGCATTATACTCTACATGAGCCAAGTCACCCACACATGAAGAGCTACGGTCGCTGGATGACGACGGCTGCGGGCCCGCTTTCCCACCCTGACCAACCGCCGATATACTGGTTTTCCGAGTCCCTGCATCGTAATTCTCTTTCTTCTACCTGCCATGACGGCATCTAAGCCGTTATCCAGGGACTCTGCCGGCTAGTGGAGTAACACCGTTGCCCACCGTCACCACGTGGAGGTGCCCTGGATGCAGGTAGAAGAATAAAAAATCGACCGATGAATTTTCTCGGCGTTCAAAATGGCGCGAAAACATCTGCCATCTTGAATTTTGCAAATCCAACCTCAGATTCGTGATCGGCGACCCAAAAAATCCCCGTGTACCAAATTTGGTAAGGATCGGTTGAATTTTAATTTGAATTCGTTTTTGCATTCGAGAAGCACTATATCTGTCTGATTTATTGAGGTTAGAAAGAAAACAGAACTGTATGGCTCAATCCAACCGATGAATATTAGCTTAGCGTGTCCGAATACATATTAATACATCTTTGGATTCATGAAAAAAGCTTGAATCAATTTTTTTAGGAGTATATTTTTCTTAATTTTTACTAATTTTTACCTATTTTTTGAGGTTAGAAAAAAATTGAGATGTGATGGCGATATTCTGACGTCAGATTCGTGATCAGCGGGCAAAAATACTACGGATCTGATATATCGCATCAAAAGTATACCCCACTTTTTTTTTTGTGGGTCTGTGAATTAATACAAAAATAAGATAATCTAATTCGTCAACACAAAAGTAAAGCAACTATTCACTAAATTGTTGTTTTTTATTATATTATTGTTATTCTTTTTTTACTGCTTTTGTATTTTTTATAATAACTGTTAACTACTAACTTATGAAGTTTTTAAATTATGTTTTTATGGTTTTGACTACAGCCTTGGTATATTAATAAAGGTTACAATTTGGACGAAATCGACATTTTTATGGGCGTAGCACACTTGCGACAGAGAAATCCCCAAAGCGCTACAGGAACAACGCGTGTGCGGAAAAAGCGATTCACGTTGGTCTTTAATCGCTATAAGATGTACTCAGTGGGAAACGCAGTTCTGGGCAAATTATTCCAAAGAGATGATATTCTCCATAGCTTGAAAAGTGTTGTACGAGGAGTAACAAGGCGAATCTCATACGGATGTGATGTATTTGCGCGACGTGTATTAACCGCATGCACCGTTCTGGAAAGAATTAAGCGGGCTACATCCATCGAACACTTTTCATGAAAATACTTGTAGAATAGACTCAAGTCTCTAACCGTTCTTCGATGCTCTAAGGTGTTATGGTTTCTGGTGAGTTCTGGGTCTCCAATCAGGCGAACAGCTCTCTTCTGAATAGAATCAAATAAATGTAGGATATATTCGGGAGAGAGTTCATCGTTGGTCGAATTTACATTTATTGTGAAGTGTAACGCTTTCTAGTTCGAAATAGTATTCCCAGCTTTTGAGAAGCTCTCTGTGCTATGTATGCGACATGCTCATGCTAAGACATATTTACACCCAGAAACTTTTTTAGAAAAAACTGCCGCCTGGGTTTTTGTAGCGTTAAATTCTACTTGGTTACTGTCGCTCCAAGATAGATTTTTTCCAGGTCTTTGTTGAACGACTTCCTGCTATCTGCGGATATTTGCATGAGTCGCCGCTGTTCAAGCGTTCAAAGTGAATGAAGAAATAACCGTACTGTCATATGCAAAGGTTTGGATTTCTGGTCCTTTCGAGCAGATTGTTAATGTAAATGAGAAAGGGAGTAGGAGATAGTATGGAGCCGTGGCGCACATCGTCGTTGATAGTGAAGGTATTAGAAAGAAATCCGTCGACCGCCACTCGTAAAGAACGTTGTCTGAGGAAACCCCAAGGCTCTAACAAAATCTTTCAGACATACCATAAGAGCGTACCTAAGCCAACAATTCGATTCTCCAAAATGTTCAATTTTGGAGAATCAATTTCAAATCAAACATAAGTTACATAGGTTAGAAGATCTTCTGTTGATCTTTGCTTACGAAAGCCATATTGATGATCGCTAATAATGTTAAATTCTTCTAGGTATTTTAAAATATGCTGACATTGAGTCATTTAGGTTTTAATCAATTCATGTAATTAACAATCTTCATATTTATCATATCGTATCATATATACTATTAAAAAACATATATTTTTCAAAAACAAAAAATTATAATTTCTAGCAATCAGCAATAGTGAAGCAGGATTTATGTACAGTGTGATGTGAATTCAAATTTTTTTAACAAAGCCGGATTTTAACGTTTTGCATTATTATTTTGACATGTTTCATTAGTATCGTTCTATAATGTGAGAATAGCAACAAGTCTCTCTTCAAAAAAACAAAACTGGTTTACTCTATTATAATTGTTTAATATTGATAAATGAATAACTGAATCCAATTTAAGTACGCATCTTAAATAAATAACAAATAGACGGTAATAAAACTACAAAATATTTTAAAATATAATTAAATAAAAATAAAATATAACGAAGTATATAACTGGATTAAATCTTGTTTAGACGATGGCCCATGTTTTTCTAAAAATTATTCCCTAATCTTTAACATATTTTACGTCTTCAAATTATTTAACATGTACACGCAGCTGTGACTACATTGGTTTAATAAATAATACAATTTCTCAAAAAAAGGTTTTCATCATATCTCATATCTTTCAGGCTGCGGAACCAGGAACCTTGTATAATAGAACATAGGAACTTAGTAAAGTATAATTAAAAACTACTAGTTTTGAAAAAAGCCTGCATCTCCTTTAAGTTCTGCAGAAAAGAATAAATAGTTTAAAATATGTATCAGTCATGTAAATTATTGTTTTCATATGCTTTACAGACTTTTTAAAAAGTAATAGGTAACTGATAATCTGGAACATACACTTAGTATTTCGATATGAATTAATGAATGAATAAAAAGTAGCTCGTGCGGCAAGAATGTGGCACGTGAACTTTAGCACTCTCAAATTTAAATTTAGATTATTCTAGTTCAAAGAGTGTAACACTCTTTCGTTTGGAGCATTATTTAATATTTTGTTTATCAGACTTGTTAATTTATATTTTTTTACCCAATCTTATAAAAAATATTTTAGGCAACCTATAATTACAGCTGTAACTTGGGCTACGAACAATTCGCTTGTTGCAATTTGGATGAACAGAGTACAGAACCAATCGGACATCGTTGTTTATGAAGGACTGTCAAGTACACCTACCGTAGTAAGTAGAAACTAATTCAATTAACCTGAATGACTTGGGAACTTTTGGAATTATTTCCACTGATAGATTGTTTCATGATGGTTATTAGTTTTTGTTACTTTTAATATGTCTAAAAAGTGTTACAGAGCCTCAAACGCACTAAGGTGGACGACTAAACAAATATTAATTATATATACAGGGTGCCCTATATATATGGAATAATGATTCCACAGCAATTATTAATCAGTGTATCAAAAAAATGTTTAAATAAAAGTTATAGGGTGTTATACGGCGCACATGCTGAAGTTGGCAATAAAATGTTTTGAACTGTCAGTTCGAAGAAATTACGTCATCTTAAATTTTTTTAAATGGTAAGCCCTGTTTATTATTTTATTTTTGATTCCTACTAAAAATTCTAGGTATTATTAGTCGTATGCTGAATGAAGAAAAATTGCATCCATACAAACCCATTCTATTGCAAGAATTATCTCAAGATGACTACGATAGACGCGTTGAATTTTGCGAAGTCATAATGGTACTAACCTAATTCATAATATTGTTTTTTTCTGACGAGGCCATATTTTGTCTTAACGGAAGAATTACCAGACATAACTGTCGGTACTGGTCTACTGAGAATCCCCACTGGATCATCGACAGTCATTCTCAAAGACTATAGAAGATAAACGTGTGGGCAGGGATTCCTGGACGTCATATCATTGGTCCCTTTTTTATCGATGGAAATCTTACAGGATAGCGGTATTTACAGTTACTCCAAGAGCAAGTTTTTCCCACTTGTGCAGATCTGTTTACCGATGAAAATAATTTGGATACTCCTAACAGAAATCTGTGGTATCAACAGGACGGAGCACCTCCTCACTATGAAATCAATGTTCGTAGAAATTTGGATGCGATTTTTCCTAATTGATGGATAGACAGAAGAGGTGCTGTAGAATAGCCTACAAGGAGTCTCGACCTTACGCCACTCGATTTTTTTTATGGGGTTATTTGAAAATCAAAGTTTACCGAAGTCGACCTGAAACTGTAGAAGATTTACAATAAAGAATTCAATATGAAGTAGCACAGATCCCCCCGAATTCTCTGCCAAAATCTGTTCAGGCTGTTTATGACAGATTGGGTCGTTGCCTCGCTGTTACATGTGCTTTACAGACTTTTTAAAAAGTAATAGGTAACTGATAATCTGGAACATAGCAATTTTTACCTTAAAAATAAACGTAGAGTATTTATTAATAGTTTTTTTGTCTTTTTTTTTATCTTAAATTTCAAATGGCAATAATTCCAAAACAGTTTAGTTTAGATATATGATATGTTAGATAAATAATATCTAGAATTTTTAGTAGGAATCAAAAATAAAGGGTTTTCCATTTAAAAAAATCAAGATGGCGAAATTTCTTCGAACTGACGGTTCAAAACAGTTTATTGTCAACGTTAGCATGTGCGCGATATAACACCGTTTAACTTTTATCAAACATTTTTTTGATACACTGATTAATAAATGCTGTGGAATCATTATTCCATACATATGGGAAACCCTGTATATATGTATATATATATATATATATATATATATATATATATATATATATATATATATATATATATATATATACATATATATATATACATATATATATACATACATATATAAATATATATAAATATATATAAATACATATATATATATATATATATATATATATATATATATATATATATATATATATATATATATATATATATATATATATATATATACAGTGGCGGACAAAAGTATGGAAACATTTAAATTCCCATCTCTAGTCCTAACATTTAAATGGTTTACAATTACAATATTTATTTATTAATCGTGTACATGCCAACAAACATTTTGAAGACTAAAACAGTTATTGTTTAACTAAGTTGGGAATGTGGAATCTTTGGCACAATGATACTACTCAGCATATATCACCACTACACCAAACACTTTATTTTTGCACTCGACGCGCGTTTCGCTAACCATGTTAGCTTCATCAGGAGCGATGATCGACTAAAGCTAAACTACAAATCTACCCTATTTATACTTAGCCTAACCCTTGAATTACTCAAGCGGAACTAATGACATAGGCAAGGCCATCAGTTCCGGTCAAGTAACCAGTAAAGTGGACTATAAGGAATAGGCCCTCTGTCTTTATTTAAACTACTTTTACATTTTATGATTTCCATACTTTCGTATGCGTTCAACAATCTCCTATCAGATACATTTTTTATTAATCTTAGATTATCTAATGTTACAGTATGATCAGCTTCAAGGGCATGTTCGGCAATGCTAGACTTTTCTGTTCTATTGTATCTTAAATGTGCTAAATGTTCTTTAAATCGTGTTTTAATTGACCTTTTAGTTTGCCCAACATACTTTTTGTCACAATCATTACAACTAATTTCATAAATTCCACTTTTCTCACAATTAGGAATCTTATCTTTGGGATTTCCTAAGATATTCCTCAGATTGTCTGTTGACTTATAGACTAAGGTGAGGCCTACCTTATTAAATACCTTATTGAGTCCCTTGCTATATTTCGGATTATATGGTATGGAGACGTACTTGGAGTTATTTTCCTCGCGTGTAAAAAAGGTGGAATTCTGAATATTAAACCTAAATTTATGTCTATTTATTAGCTTATTTACTAAGTCATCGTCATAACCATTAACTCTAGTTATATTTCTAATACGATTCCTTTCTTTATTAAAGTTTACTCTATTCAGAGGGAAAGTGACCAAACGATGAACTAAAAAATATAATGAGGCTAATTTATGTTGTTTGCAATGAAATGAATCATTAGGAATATATCTATCTGTTACTGTGTCCTTCCTATAGATATCAAATTCTAATCTATTATTATTTTTATAATAATTAAAATATCTAGAAAAGGCAATTGTCCTTTGTTCTCAACTTCATAAGTGAATTTAATGGAATCATACCGGCTATTTAATTTAGAAACAAAGTCATCAATATTTGCTTTCTTTGTATCAAAAATCGCGAAAATATCATTCACATACCTATACCATACTCAGTCAAGAATTCGAATATTTCCCAAGAGTTTTAATTTTTTGATCAGTACTTTTCGAGATGTTGGTGGACAGGTGTCTTTGGCCATTCTTTTAAAAATAATACAAGGATAACTTTGCGCAAGTATCACATCATATATATTTTTTGAACTCGTGTTTTGACATGCTTTCATTTGACGCCCTACTCGATGATCTGGTAATTTTTTTTTCACTTCCGATATCACCCCAAATTTTTGTATGGTTAATAAATCTTGTGATTATTGACCAGACAGAGTTAAATCAACAAAAGGTAGTTTTTATAAGCAGGTAGTAAGACTTTGCTACTTTCATAGAGGGTTGCACAAATAATTGCAAAATGTGAGAAGTCTCATATCATCGTAGAGGAACTCTTTTTACCTGCTGTTGTAGATACGGTAATCATTATAATGGGACTCTACTGAGAAACTACCTTTATTTAATAACAGCACCAATCGCAGAATACCGCACATAGCGGAGAACTTCAATAATCAATTAACTGAAAAAATAAAAAAAGAAGGAATTTGGCTCCCAGATGGATGAGGTCTCAGACAATATATTGATACTCACTTTATTTGATATGTACGGTTTAGAGACAGTAACCTTCTTTTTTTGTAAAAATCTCCCTTCTGGTGCTGATTTGAGACCTTTTTGATACTTTTATATGCAAAAATAAATTAGATTAGGCTTAATCCATTGGTATTTGTATGGATGGTGGTCGTTCTACGTCTGGCTGTCATGAAGAATTGCATGCACTTATTCGAAGCACAGGCCTTGATGCGCTTTGAATCCATTGCGTTACTCACCAAGAAGTACTTGCGTCACAATATATTGGACAAGGTCTTAAAATATGCAGGAATGTAGTAAACTTTCTGAAAGCTAGGCAGATGAAGTGAAGGTTTTTCAAAAAACTACGTGGAGATATGGAATTCAAGGTTACGTCTTTATTGTACTATATAGCAATCTCTCTTGGTAATGTTTCGTCTTGTACGTTTAAACTGTGAAATTTGGACTTGTCGTAAAGACCACCTGTATACCGAAAATTTTATGAATGAAGTTTTTTTTGGGTAAAATTAGTTTACTTATTTTTGAAAAGAAGAATACCCTTAATTTTGCCCTGCTGGCACCTTTTAAAGTCAACTGAGAAAATTCCCTCATAATTTTATGAAAAAGAAAAATTAATGCATATACAGGCAAAGAATGTTTCCATATGTTACGGCAGTTCTTGATTTCCGATGGAGTTGATTTCTCTCCAGATATGAAATACATTTTTGGAGAACAATTATTACAGTTTATCACACGGTTTAAGAAATATTTTTCAAAATGACAATATCGATAAATTTGCGTGAATTAAAAATCATCAAGATTTAATATTAGGGCTCTTGTCTTGCCACAATACCTCTAACAGTATGAAAGTCAATGAATTCTGAATGTCAGTAAAATATGAATATTTTCTTCTTACGGGTAAAACTCTGGGAATTTTAATTCCAATTGCGACTTCTTATTTGTGCGAAGCTGGGTTCATCGGTTGCTGTCACAAAAACTAAGTATCGCGTAAAACTCAATGTGAAGAAGGAAATGAGAGTGGCTGTATCCACTTCCAGGAGTTGATAAAATATGCAGTGATCTACAGGCTTATCCGTCTCACTTAGTTAAATTTATTCAGTTACATTTGTTGTACTCTGAAATATACGTTTTATTTATTTCTAACTAACCCTTAAGTTTAAAAAAGTATATATATATTTGTTATTTCACAAAGCGTACTTTTTAGATTTTATCACTGGGCCCTTTGGAAAACTTGGATTTAGCAATTGCGTCGAGAATAGAAATAATTCGGGAGAGCTTGCTCTAAATTTCATCGCAATATTGAGGCGTTAAAAGCAGATTGAGAGTACGACAGCTCTATATCGATAGAAGTAATGCGTGCTACCATAGATGAGTAGTCGGATAGTTTAAAGGCAAACGGTGGTATTTTTGAAGTAATTTTTATTTTTTCATTTATTTAGCAAATAGCAGAAAATTGTAAACCAGAAAACGAGAGAACAAAATCCTATGAAAAACTACAAGACACAATTGATGCAGTCCCAAAAAGAGAAGTAATTATCATAATGAGGGACTTTAATGCATGAGTAGGGCACATGATAGTACCAGGAGTGAAACAGAGGTTCAATGAAAATGTGACGAATGAGAATGGCGAATTTTTGATAAACTTTTCTGCACAAAATGAGTTCCGAATAAATAACACCTTCTCTAAATATAAAGAACAACATAAATATACATTTCAAAATATGAGAGGAGATAGATCAATCATAGATTACATTCTAAGAAATAGAGAACATTATACACAAATATTAGACATAAGATGTTTATGTTCTGCAGATCCCAGTCTTGTATTGGAAAAAAACAAAATGACAATAAACAGACCTCAAAAAACAAGCCTAACAGTTTGTGGAACAAAGACAAATGTAGAAAGCTTACAAGACAAATCAATAAAAAATCTCTACCAGACAAGAATGGGGAACGAAATAAATAAAAACACAGTGGTAGATCAAGAAGACATAGAAGAGAGTTGGAGAAAGATCAAGGATAACATTATAAACGCAGCAAAAGAAGCACTCGGGGAACGTAAAATAAACAGAACATCAAGAATACCGAAAATATACCTTGGTTCTGCGAGGAAGTGAAATTAAAATGCCAAGAAAAAACAAAAGCCTATCTTTAATATAGCTCAAGAAAATCAGAGAAACATATGAAGAATATAAGACAGTCCGCAATGAAACAAATGCACTAGTGAGAAAAAAGAAAATGGAACACTGGGAAAAATTCTCTAAAGAAATGGAACATGACTTTTATGGTATGCAATAGAAGATTTGGAGAATGATACGTGGACAGTGAAAGGAAATGAAAGAATTAATAGAAGTAAGATACATCGAAAAAGATACATGAATAAATTATATAAAGCAATTGTATAATACAACAGAAAATTTGGCACCCGAAACACTAGAAATAGTAATCAACGAACCATCAGAAATAGATGATAAACAAGAGGAAGAAGCTCTCAAAAAATGAAAAAAGCGTCTGACTAAAGAATTGACAAAGCTCATATACAAAATAATACAGGGATCGCGAATACCAGAAGAATGGAGAACAAGCATAATGATACTACTTTTTAAAAATGGATAAAAAAACGATCTTGTGCACAACTTTAAAACTAGCGACAAAAATTATTACCAATAAAATAACTCCACTTATACAGGTTTCTGAAGAACAACAAGGATTCAGGAGCGGAAGATCCTGTAACGACGCAGTATTTGTAATCAGAAAAATTACTGAAAAATCAATTGAGTATAACAGACCAGCGTTCTTATGCTTTATAGATTTGGTAAAAGCATTTGAAAGAGTACAGCTGCAAGACGTAATGCACACACTTTATGACAAGGATATTCCATTGGATATAATAACACTAATTGAGAACATTTACAAAAGAAATAAAATAGAAGCGAGAGTAAATTCGGAGTTAACTGAACCCATAGAGGTAGCAACTGGTATTAGACAAGGAGACTCACTAACCTACTGTTTAACATTATATAAGATGAAATAATTTAACAGGTAAAAACAAAAAAGGCTATAAAATGGGCAATAAAGAGATACAAATATTGTGTTACGCCGATGATACTGTCCTGGTCGCTGAGAATGAAGATGACTTGCAGAGATTATTACATTAGTTTAATACAACAAAGAAATTTAATATGAAAATATCGGCTGAAAAAACCAAATCAGTAGTTATTTCCAGAGAACTAATTTGGTGCAAGTTGGAAGTCGATAATCAGATTATAGAGAAGGTGATGACTAGAGATCGGATTATATGCAACATAAAAATGTTGAAATAGGCATGCAAATGTGCATGAAAAATGCTTAAAATATGCATGAAAAGGGTCAAAATATGCAATATTAAATAATAATAAAAGTAGTAATTTTTAGTTTTTTATTTCAAAATCAGCATAAAATTAACAAGTTATCGACGATGTTTAAATTTAATTAACAACTATTTAACATTTTTTAAAATTATTTAACATTTGTATTCTTGTACACGTAAGCAATAAGGTATTGTTCCAAATGTTGGGTAGTAAGATTGTGTCTTCGATCACTTAAAATATTTTCATAAGTGGAAAAAGGCCGTTCTACATCCACTGAGGTAACTGGGCAGTATTTGAATTTGGGTGCTATGTTAGCACTTATTGTTTCTGGCAAAAGTTCACCCGTCCCATTAATAAAACTATCAATTTGACACAAAGGTTCAAAGCCTGGGTTATTGAACAAAATGTTTTCAAACTTTTCTTTAACTCTACGCGGGAATACATCTGGCAATGTGGAGTTTATTTGACGGATTTTATTCATTAACAGAATTGATTCGGTCAACGCCAAACCTCGAGTTTCAAGCTTTTTAATACCCGCAGGTATGTGAGAAAAGTGAGTGCTAATCAAAGCTATGTTTTTTTTTTCATATCAGAATCGTTAATTGCTTCCTTGGATTGACGAACTGCCATAGCCTCGGCACTATCGAAGTCATTTACTACACCTTTGATGGCCTCGAAATGTTCATTGTAAAATATTACAGCTTCAATCCATGTTCCCCATCGAGTTACCACTGGTTCAGGAGGTAAAGGCACATTTGGCAGTTTTTCTTTATAGACGTTATTGCGAGCAGGTGCCTTAAGAAACACTTTCTTTCCTGATGAAATCAGTTTATTTACATTTCCAAACGTGGATCGTACTTCTTCAGCGAATCGATGGACTCCATGAGCAATGCACGTCATATGAATTAAATTTGGATAAAATACTTGGAGGACTTTGGCTACTTTGATCATATAGGGAGCAGCATCTTAGAGAAATATAAACACTCTTTGATCTGCAGAAGATTCAGGAAATATTTTTTTAATACCCACGTTCACAAATCTGGCGATCGTAGAATGATTTGTCTTGTCAAGTTATTTGCAGGTCACCAAATAGGAAGAAGAAGGCTCTAATCTTAATGCACCCACAATTAAATTCGCAATATAGCGACGACAACTGTCAGTAGTTTCATCAGCTAAAATCCAAATAATGTCATCCTTAAGTTCACTATGTATTTCTTCCAGAACATGTTGGTAAATTGTTGGTATGTAATTTTTACGCAGTGTTGATTCGTCTGGTATTTTTTGATTCAAGCAATATTTTCGCAGAAAATCTTTGAATGTAGGATTTGTAAGTTTGTGGAGAGGAATATTACTTGCGAGAAATGCTTCACATAAATCCATGCTAAAGTGGTTTTTTTTTTTTTGCCTATAGAAGTGGAATCACTGCTACTTGCTGCTGTTATAAGTTGTGGTCGTGGGCCTTTTTTTGCAATCCTGCGATATGAAGATTTGCCTTGACATGCTGGTCAATTTGAAACTTTTTTGTGCACGAAACATTTTTCTCGCAAACTCGACAATATAAAACATTTCCGTCGTATGTAAATGTTCCATGATAATCAGCTACCCACGAGGAGACACTTTTTTGCGGGTGGCATGGTACACGTTAAACTTTACCACAACACGTTAAAAATTGCAAAAAGACTACACTGATGCAAGCACGTCAACAATAATGTTAAAACTGATATCTTGTTTTAAAATGAAAATTCGTCTTCGAGAAAATTGTTTATTTGATCCACGCTCAAACAAATATTCTTAGAAACTAACTACTTATCACTTAATATCCCGACCACGAAACAAAGGAATAAAATACCGTCGTAATGTTGGGTATTCCCTTGGGACTATAACCTAATCGATGTTTAGACTATTGCAGGTAATGTCCTGGCGATAAGATCGGTTCCAGACGGCGACATTAACAATACCTGAGCAATTCAATTGCCTAGTAATACCGAGAAATATTGTAAATATAGGGAAAATATTACTAGATTTTGGGTAAAAATATGCAATAATCGGTGAGAATGGTCTAAATATGCAAATGCATATGAAAATATGCAAATGCATATAATCCGGTCTCTAGTGATGACAATTAAATATTTAGGAATTAAATTATCATATAACAACAACATAGAAGAATAAATAAAATAACTAATAGCAAAAGCCAATAGAATAGCAGAATACTTGAATGACACTATTTGGAAAAATAAATACTTAAGAACAAAAGTAAAATCTCATATATATAAATCTGTAGTTCGACCAGTTGTGACCTACACAACAGAGGCAAGATCAGAAACACGCAAAACTCAGAGATACTTATGAACAAGTGAAATGAAAACATTAAAAAGAAATGAAAGCTTTGGGATAGAGAAACAAATGACAACATAAGGCATATATGTGAATTAGAGGACATTAACACGTGGATAAGAAACAGAAAACAAGAATGAAATCAACACATAAATAGAATGTCCGAACGACGATTGGTGAAAATAGCTCAAGATAAATCACCGGTGGGCCGAAGGAGTATAGGATGTCCACGAAAAAGATGGAATGACGACCTGTAGTGACGATACATTAAAGAAAAACAGGCAGGAATGCCTAATATAAAGAAGAAGTAAATAACATGAATACTAATACTTGAATTGATTCAGCGGATACTTGGTGGAAATCCGTAACTAGAAGTTTTTGCAAGAAGTAAAACACTACTTAAATTTCCACTAAATTTTTATTTTTAACACCATGACATGTTTCGCTGTACGATAGCCTCTTCAGATGGTTTGTTACAAAATGAGGGTAAAATTACTATAATAAATGGTTGGTTCGCAATTTGTGGCAGGTAATAAAATAATTTAGTAATGGTGGATTATTTAAGTCTAATTGTTCATTTATTAAGGCATTTGAATTTTTCAATTGGTTTATTTCTAAAGATTTTAGGTAATTAAGTTTCAGGCTCTTTGTGCAAGTATATAATATTTCAAAGTTTGTGTTGAATTGGTGGTTATTTTCAATTAAATGATTTGCGTAATTTGAGTTATTTGTTCTATTGATATATGATGAAGCATGTTCTTTTATTCTTTTTAAAAAACTTCTTCCTGTTTGATCCATATATGTTTTTGAGCAATTTCCACAATTTAATTTGTATACTCGAATCTATTGTCTCTATCTGTTTTAGTTTTGTTATTTTTTATGAACAAGTGTGTTGGATGTTTTAAATGCTGTGTTAATATTTAATTTTCTTAAGAATCTATTTAATTTAGTGCTGCATCTACCATAATACGTTATTGACTTTACGTTTTTATAAGGTTCTTTATTACTCGGAAAAACTGTACTAATGGCTTTTCTGTAAAGTTTTTTCTTGAGAATATTATTTATTATGGATGGTGAATATTCATTATTTACTGCTAATTCTTTTATAATATTAAGTTCTTTTTGAAAATCGTCTTAGTTCTGAGGATTATTTATTACTCTGTGAATCATATTATGGAAAACTGCAAGTTTGTGACTTGGTGGATGACATGAGGTATTATGGATAATTATGTCAGTATGTGACGGTTTATGGTAAATAGAAAAAATGTGTTTGTTATTATGTCTTTTTATTGTTAGGTCAAGGAAGTTTAAGCTATTGTTGATTTAAACTTCACTGGTGAATTTTATATTTTTGTGTATATTATTCAAAAAATTTTGAAATGTGGAAAATTGTCTATCAGTTCCTGTAAAACAACATAAGATATCATCAACATAGCTATGCCAGTATACAAATTTTTTAAACAGTGGGTGTTTGCTTATTGGTTTTCTATGTGGAATGCCCATTATGAAACCGTCTATGCTGCTGTATAGGTCGTTATTAAATTCAAAATAATTTTGTTCTTTAAGCAATTTAATATGTCTTGTTTTATTATTGGGTTGACATTGATTTCAAAAAGAAGTTTTTCAATTAGTAATATAGTTTCCCTAATTGGTATGCTTGGAAAAAGATTTTGAACATCGAAAGAGATTAATTTTGAATTGTCAGACAACTTTAAATGTTTGATATTTTCAACTAGTTGTTGTGAATTTTTTATTGCAGAAAACTTTACAGAAAAGCCATTAGTACAGTTTTTCCGAGTAATAAAGAACCTTATAAAAACGTAAAGTCAATCCCGTACTATGGTAGATGCAGCACTATATTAAATAGTTTCTTGAGAAAATTAAATATTAACACAGCATTTAAAACATCCAACATACTTGTTCATAAAAAATAACAAAACTAAAACAGATAGAGACAATAGATCCGGAGTATACAAATTAAATTGTGGAAATTGCTCAAAAACATATATAGGTCAAACAGGAAGAAGTTTTTTAAAAAGAATAAAAGAACATGCTTCATCATACATCAATAGAAAAAAATAACTCAAATTACGCAAATCACTTAATTGAAAAAAAACCACCAATTCAACCCAAACTTTGAAATATTACATACTTGCACAAAGAGCCTGAAAATTACCTAGAATCTTTAGAAATAAACAAATTGAAAAATTCAGATTCCTTAATAAATGAACAATTATGTTAGACTTAAATAATCCACTGTTTTAATTAAATTATTTTATTACCTGCCATAAATTGTGAACCAACCATTTATTATAATAATTTTACCCTCATTTTGTAACAAACCATCTGAAGAAGCTGTCGTACAGCGAAACATGTCATGGTGTTAAAAATAAAAATTTAGTGGAAATTTAAGTAGTGTTTTACTTCTTGCAAAACTTCTGAATGCTAATACTCTGGCTTCATTTTTTTTTATTAATATATTTACATAAAAGACAGAACTTATGGCAACCTTACATTCATACTTTTTATTTTTGGAAGTCAAAACTTCAAACTATTTTTTTTTCTGTTGGCTGAGATTTCTATCTGATTATTTAATATTTATGTATTATTTATACATTACTTATTATAATAATTTACAAAATATACTCCATAGTGTCCTTTAGTTTGTTTTATTCTATTTTTTTTTCTTATTTGTACGCTTTTAAATCGATTAGGAATATTAATTACTACTATTTTTATAACTTTTAAGCGAAGTGTGACTCAGTATTCCAATCACAGTAAGTTATGCAAGTATTGCAATTAGCGAATTGCTAACAAGTTTATCAAACTTTTAATCAGCGGGTATGCAATTAATGTAAAGAAAAAGGTTTTTATCATAACACAATGTTATTTAATTGCGCCAGGCAAATGAACTTTCATTGTGTAATTTTTTATTATCTTATTAACTTACCGTGAAGTTTGAACACGCGCGTTTCTAAAAAAAAAAATGTAAATAGATTGAATAATACATACATAGATAATCTTTACTTCCCTTGCTGAAAGAAGTATTTGTATTCGTCATGTTTTGAGTCTTTTATATTTCTTCACTTTCAGAGTTTCCAGATCAAAGACACAGTATCCAAATTTCGTCGATCTGTAGGTCTGACTGTCTGCCTGTTAACACGATAACCCTTGAACAAAATTAAATATCGATTTCAGATTTTGTACACACAACAGTTGATGTAGATAAGCAACCTCTAGTATTTTCCCAATGTTACTCCAGGAGAGAGAGGTGGAAAAGCTGAGGGGGTCGATAAATGTTATATAGTATATTAGAAGAATATTTCCTTTTTTTTTTGTGGAAATAATGAACGAATTTTAAGTATTAATATTTATGGTCAAATGTATGGCAGAGGAGCTAGAAAGGGTGTGGGGGAGAGTGTCAAGTGTTGCTCTATAAGACAAATCATGTTATTCATACTGCGGTATGGGCAGCTAGAAAACAACGGATTGCATTACAATCCAGTCCGACGTTGATCTGCCGAAGTTACTTTATTCTACAGCCATGGCAACGCCGCCAGAAAACTGAAGACGTTTGGTTACTTGGTAGTATAAACTGTTTTGAATACCACAGCAGTATTGCTGCCTATATTTATTGAGATGGTTATATGTATATGGTTATATATATATTTTTATTAAAATACAAATTTAGAAAATATTTGGCTGTCAATAATGATTTTCTTTAATTGGGTTAGACTTTTATTGACATTGTGAAAGCTAGTGAACAAAGGAATCTCTTAAATTCTTGAAGTCTGATAACGTTATAAATTTAACTGATTCGTTATTAGTCGATGCAATCAACCAGTCTTGAAAGCACATTATACGCTGTGGTGTAACCAGGGGGCATATGCCCTCCACCCCTATGGATGTCGAAAATTACGCTCTTTAGAAGTTAGTATTTTTTTTAATGGTGGTTCTTGTTCATCTTTTGCTCATTAATTTTTAAATTAGGTGTAAGTTTCGCTGTAGGAAGGGTTCTTTTTTGTGAAATATCTCCCCCCCCCTCGGCCATCGATTTTTAAATTGAATCTTTGTAAAGTAGCACTGTATGAAAGAGTTTTTTTTTTTTTGTGAAAAATGTCTATCCCACGGTCATCGATTTTTAGTTCATCATATTGGAAGGAGCCTAAGCTTCTGGAGTTTCAGTGCCAGAGGTCCTTTTCTTCACAAGATGTTTTACCCCTTGGTTGATGGGCGCCCTTCTCTCTTCTTCATAAGCAGTTCGCTATTAGTGTCCTCTTTTCTTTCTTAAAGCTTCTTGAACATGGCTATGCCACTGACCATGTAAATATGCAGAGGCATGAGGTAATCCAAATATATTGTCTCTTTTTTCGAGGTTCTCGGAATTGAGGAATTATAAAATCACTTTTTTATTTCCTTATTTTAAATTTTATCAGAACCAGTGTAGAAACTTAGACATCAACTTAAGTGAGAATATTCGCAATCGCGTGACTCGCCCCTTTAACATACTCGTAGGAGAAGAATTGTCACTCGAGATTTGTCAGGTAGTCACCAGTGTCGTTCCTAGTAAGTAAAAATTGTAAATTTCATTCATGTATTGGTGCTACAAACAAGCATGTGCAAAGAAATTTTAAAATTATATTTTATTAGGTATAAACTTATTATTATTTAAAACGTGTTATGAGCCCGGGATTAACCTGAATTTCTCGTTTTATTTGATCTCTTATTTTTTTTTCCCAAAAAAAATGTTCAAAATTGTTATTATTTTTTTTTAGTGTTGTTTATAATATAGTATTTTGTTTTATTATTTAACTTTTAAAATTTTTTATTTGTTCTTATAGTTTAAATGTGATAACTTTTGTTTTTTTTTTTTTTTTTTTCCGGCACTTTTTGATATTATTATTTATTATCTTTAATATTTATAGCTTCTATCTATTTTTTTATATGTTTTCAAATATTTGTGGTGATATCCAACCGGAAAAGTAGCTAAATATTCAGCTAAAATTTCGTCTGATCGTAGCGCAATATATTTTTAGTTATTATAAGCTATTGTACATAGTTTGCTGATTTTTTTTGAATAAGAGACGTTTAGCATTCTTAATTATCATGATGATAGGGCAAGGATTGGTAATTTATCATCATATGAGAACAATTTTTGAAATGAAACTAATTTCGACATCCTTTTTTTTATGAGTCTAGCACACGTGCTACAGGGAAGTCCCTAAAGCGCTAAAGGAGCGGCATGTGTGCGGAAAAAGCGATTTACGTTGTTCTTGAATCGCTGTAAATTGTACTTGGTGGGAAACACAACCCTGGGCAAATTATTCCAAAGGGATGATGTTCTCCATATAAAAGACTGCTTGAAAAGCGTTGTACGTGGAGTAACAAGCTGAACCTCATACGAATGTAAAGTATTAGCGCGACGTGTATTTCTTACATGCACCGCTCTGGGAGGAATTAAGCGGGCTACATCCTTCAAACACTTTCCATGAAAATACTTGTAGAACAGACTCAAGTCGCCAACCGTTCTTCAATGTTCCAGCGAATCAATGCCGCCGATCAGTTCCGGGTCTCCAATCAGACGAACAGCTCTTCTCTGAACAGAAACCAAAAAATGCAGTGTGTGTGTGGGAGCGGAGTCCCAAACATGGGAGGAATATTCCATAGTTGGTCGAATTTGAGCTTTGTAAAGAATTAACAGTTATTGTGGAGTGTATATCTTTCTGGTTCGAAATAATATTCCCAACTCCTTGCTATGCCTGCAACATGTTCATGCCAGGACATATTTGCTCCCAAATTAACGCTCAACAAATTGAGTGACGCTGCTAGGGAAATGGAGTGCCTCGACATGACTATGTCGGGTTCAGCAACGTTAACTTTTTTAGAAAAAACTGCCGCTTGGATTGTTGTAGCGTTAAATTCCACTTGGTTACTGTCACTCCAAGATAGAATTTCTTCCAGGTCTTTGTCAAATTGAATGACCTCCTGCTGTCTGCGGATATTCGCCTGAGTAGCAGATGCCATCTGCAAAGCTGTATATTGGAGAGTAGGAGACAGTAAGGAGCCTTGGGGAACACCGGCGTTGATAGTGAAGGTGTTAGAAAGAAATCTGTCGACCGCCACTCGCAAAGAACGCTCTTTGAGGAAACATGAGAGCCACAAACAGAACTTTTCAGACATACCACAAAAGCGTAGCTTAGCCAACAGTCCATCGTGCCAAACACGGCCTAATGCCTTGGATATGTCAAGAGCAACCGCTCGAGATTCTCTAGAGCATTGTTCCAAACATGTGTTACATAAGTCAGAAGATCTCCTGTTGATCTATGTTTACGAAAGCCATATTGGTGATCGCTAATAATCTTGAATCCTTCAAGATATTTTAGAAGATGCTGATTGATAACCTTTTCCTTGTCTTTCGATATTATTAAAAGCAGTGCGACTGGTCGGTAGTTATTTGACAAGGTCTTCTTGCATTTTTTAGGTATCGGATGAACTGTGGCACATTTCCAGCAGGAAGGAAATATTCCCTTTCTGTAGGATAGGTTGAAAAGTCTACAGAAAACTGGTGTTAGTTCCCTTGCACAGTTTTTGAGAACTATGGCAGGTATTCCGTCAGCTCCAGAAGCCTCTTTGGTGTCTAGCTTCATTAAAATAGGCTTTATGATACGGTGTCTGAAGACAACATCGGGCATCCTTGACTGCAATATGGGAATAGTAGGTGGTGTTTTTCCTTCAACAGGTGTCTTGCATTAGAATTATCTGGTCGTGTGAGTGGTGGTATGGTGGATTTGGTGAAATTTTGTCTAACTGCCTTAGCGACTGCCGAAAAGGACCTGGAATTGTTGGGACAAGCGAGAAGTTTATTTCTAATTCGTTGATTGTGTGCCTCCTTGGTTTCGTCGATAATTCCTTTGCATCTATTCCGGGCACGAACAAAGGTGTCACGATTTATGGCGTCAGGATTCTCACGCCATTGTCGGTAGGCATTTTCGGTCAAACCGAGGCTTGCCGCTGGAGGGGCATTTCTTCGAAAACAGAAGTAAGCTTCCATACTAGCCAAAATAACATCGGAGACCTCCCTGGCGCAGTTAGATGGGTTGTCGGATCAAAAACAAATATCTATCCAAGGGAAAGCTCGAAAATATTCCATGAAATCTTCCCATTTAGCAGATTTGTAGTGCCAAATCTTGCGCAGCTTAGGCGTCTCTCTGTTACTGATTGGTAAGATACTCGATGTCGAAAGCAGTTTATGGTCGGAAGAACCTAACGGCGGATTTTCGGTGACCGTGTAAATCTCCGGATTGGTGGTTAAAAACAAATCAAGAAGACTGGCGAACTCCCCGTCCGTGTTGGTTCGTTCGTCAATAAGCTGAGTTGAGTTGAGAGTCCTTGCGGGAAATACAATTTTTTTTTTATAGACGTAGCACACGTACTGCACGTTACAAGAGCGACATGTGTGCGGAAAAAGTGATTCACATTGGTCCTGAATTCCTGCAAGTTCTACTCGGCGGGAAATACAGTCATAGGCAAATCATTACAAAGGGATGATGTTCTCCATATAAAAACTTGCTTGAAAAGTGTTGTATGAGGAGTAACAAACTGAACCCAATACAGATGGGATATATTAGTACGACGTGTATGAAGAGCATGCACTGGGAAGAATTAAGTGGGCTACATCCAATGAACACTTTCCATGAAAATACTTAGAATAGACTCAAGTCGCCCACCGTTCTTCGATGCTCCAAGGAATCAGTCTGGCGAACAGCTGTCTTCTGAATAGAATCCAAAAAAATGCAGTGTATGTTTGGGAGCAGAGCTCTAAACAGGGGGGGTAGTATTCAATCGGTGGTCTAATTTGAACTTTGTACAGAATTAACAGTTGTTGTGGAGTGTAAAGCTTTCTAGTTCGAAATAGTGTTCCTAGCTTTTGAGAAGCGGTCTTTGTTATGCATGCGACATGTTCACTTCAAGACATATTAGCTCAAAGCAAGTTAAGTGATGATGCTAGAGGAAAGGAGTGTCCCAACATAACTAGGTCGGGTTCCGCAACTTTTGTAGAAAAAATTTCCGCTTGGGTTTTTGTAATGTTAAATTGTACTTGGTTACTGTCATCCCAAGGTAGAATTTCTTCCAGGCTTTTGTTAAGTTGAACGACTTCTTGCTGTCTATGGATATTTGCATATGTAGCCGATGTTCAAGCGTGCAAAGTTAATAAAGAAATAAGCGTACCGTTATCTGCTTAGCTCTAGATTGGATTTGTGGTCCTGTCGAGCAGATCATTAATGTAAATGAGAAAGAGAGTAGGGGGCAGAATGAATGGAGCCTAGGGGCACGCCGGCGTTGATAGTGAAGGTATTGAAAAGAAGTCCGTCGACCGCCACTTGTAAAGAACGTTCTGTGAGAAAATCCGAGAGCCATAAACAAACCTTTCAGATATGCCATAGGAGCGTAACCATAAGAAGTGAACCATCCGTCATGGCAAACACGGTCAAATGCTTTGGTTTAATTAAGTGCAACCGCTTGAGATTCTCCAAAATGTTCAGTAGCGTTGTTTCAAACATGATACATTACAGGAAATTTCCAAGAAACTTACAGCAATAAGGGTTATGATATATTTTATAATTTCCAAGTACTGAACCCTTGGCCCATAAACTTGACTTATCTTTATTTCTTTTTAGGTTAGACATATTTCAGAAGCTGCCGGTTGGGTCGAACTATTTTCGCCACCACACGTATCCAAAGAAGGCACGCAACTAGCTTTATTGCTATCGAAAAACGAAGGTGCTACAATCGGTTCCTTTAGACATTTGGTATTATTAGATGTAAAGGAAAATGGCAATACAGAGTTCCTAACTAGTGGTACCCATGTGGTTACTGAAATTATCGGTTGGAATCACAATGATAACGTTATGTAAGAATATTTTTTCTTGTTACTTTAATACGTTAAAAATGTATCTTATTTCATTATCATAAAGCTAAATGAGTAATATTTTTTTCACCTTCAATCACGCATCCTATCAAGTCTTCGGACATTAAATTTATGCGAAAAGTTGCCTTTGGAGTCTTTTGCGGGGGCACATACTCTAAAAGTATCCTTCGTTACTACGAGGATTGTATGACATTTTTATGTGTAAAATTTATTTTATTTTTCAACATAGTTTCCTTTTAGCTCGATAAACTTAGTCCAGCGGTTTTCTATTTTTTGTAGGTCATCTAAAAAATACGATTTCTCTAACCCTTTAAAACCGGCATATTTTAAAAATCATCTCATCGTTTGAGCCAATTTTTTTTCCGCTGAGCGATTTTTTCATATTTTCGGAAATAGGAAATAATCGCTGGGGTCTAAATCTGGTGGATATGGAAGCAACTCGAATCCTAACTCAAGGAATTTTGCCATGGTGATGATACAAGTGTGCACTCGTCCATTATCTTGATGAAAGATTTTTTTCTTCGTCAAATGCTGACGTTTTTCTTTCACAACATGGTTGAAATGATCTATTAAGTTGACATAATACTATCCATTAATCGTTTTGCCCTTTTTAAGGTAATTGACGTGGATTATACTGCGTGCATCCCAAAACACTGTGGCCATGAATTTGTTGACCGATAAAGTCGCCTTGACCTACTTTGGCGCGGATTCGCCACAGATAACCAACGGTTTGGACAGTTCTTTGGTCTCTGGTGTACTGTGATGAATCCATGTAGCGTCAACAGTTATGAATCGACGCCAAAAATCATTCCAATTGCACTTTAACATCGCCAAACATTATTTTAAAGTTGATACACGTGCGTGTTTATTGACAATTGCGAGTAATCGCGGCACCTATCTTGCGGAAAGCTTTCTCATATCCAAATGAGTTGTTAATATGTTCTGCATCCGTTCAACTGAAATGCTCACATTCTCAGCAATCTTACGTACTTTCACTCTTAGATCGTTTATCACTATATCGTGGATTTTTTTGATCACTTCTAATGTGGTGACCTCATTTAGACGATCTGGACGTGCTTTATCAAAAATGCTTGTACGGGGTCAACGATAGGGTAAAGTTCATTATGCCATTTGTTTCGGGAATGACGACAAAATATTAAATACAATAGTTTTATGGAATGTTAAGGTGCAGAGTTTAAAATTATTTTTGAGTATACAGGGTACTTCAAAAAAGTGGGGTCGATGTAACATATGTTTTTTTTTAATGGAACATCCTATTTTCTAATTTATTTTTAAATTCTGCGTAAAATTTTATAGCTTTTTTATTAATAATGTTATATACCTAAACCTAGTAGTTTTTCTAATATTTCAATTTTTTTTAAAAAATACTAGTTTTCAGTTTTATAAAAAATTGCCAGTAGCGCCGTTGTTTCTGAAGGTGGAATACTCATGATTGGTACAAGAGTTCTATAGAGAAAAATTTCAAATTTTTTAAATGGCACACCCTATATATTATTATTTTTTCTGATAGATTTTACAAAACCCTTCAACTTTTATTGAGTATGTCATATACCTATTTCTAATAGTTTTCGATTTATTTTAAATTTTTCTATTTTTATCCTTGTTTTTAATACACTATAATAATAAATATCATAGTTGCCAAGACAAAATAAAAATGTAGACATTGTCAAATTTTGACATGTCTACTAAGCAAGTAAAAATAGTTTAATTTATTGTAGTAAGTGACGTATAAAGGTAATAGTTATGGATTTTCCTAAAAATGTATTAATGGATATGGTTTATATACTGGGCGAGGCGGGAAAAATTGTGTTTTGGCAGTAAGGCTTTACGGAGCGGAGTACCCTAATAGACGTATATACCATCTAGAAAATCTTTTCAGTGCTTAATGGAACGGTTTGATGGTAGTGTTAGCGTTGAGTATACGAAACGGAAAGTAGTAAACCAGAATGCTACCAATGAGGAAAAAGAAATGATGATTTTACTTCACGTTCAGCAGCCGTCAACTAGCTGACTTATCTGACACATCCCAATCTACGGCTAATCGCACCACGAGAAAATAAAAGTATCATCCCTTTCATATGGAACTACATCAAGAACTTCAAAACCGTGATTTTGAACGACGAGTAAACTTTTGTACCACCATGAATGGAGTAATAGAGGCCGATCCACATTTGTTATCCAAAATAATGTTTTCGGATGAAGCTACTTTTCACAGTAATGGAGCAGTTAACAGCCATAAGATGCATTATTATTCAACAGTTAATCCATTTTGGGTCCGGGAAGTTCAAAACCAAAACCATTGGCCGCTATGGTGTGGAATATTAAATTTTCGAATTATTGGTCCATATTTTTTCCGCGAGCCGCTTAACGGGTCTAGATAAAGCGATTTACCCCAGCTTCTTGAAGAAGTTGATAACTTTGAAGGGGAACAAATGTGGATTCAACAAGACGGAGCTCCTGCTCATTACCACCGGGTAGTTCGGGAATTTTTAAACGATCGTTACCCACAAAAATGGATCGGTAGGGATGGATTCATTCAGTGGCCCCCTCGATCATGTGACTTAACACCTTTAGATATCTGTTTGTGGGGCTACATTAAAGATCGTGTTTATATGAATCCCCTTATAACACCAGTAGACATATATAATAGGATACGGGATGCGTGCAGGACAATAACGCCCTTTATGCTAAGGAAAGTGAAGGAAAATATAGTAAAACGACTAAACATGTGTATTCAAGTAGAAGGGAATATTTTTGGATATTTATTACGTCATAATAATTAATCATTAGATAAGTTAAACTATATTAAAATTATTATTAACTATTTGTTTATGTTTTCACAATAGCGTGAGTGTATTAAAAACAAGGGTAAAACTTGAAAAATTTAAAATAAATCGAAAACTATTAGAAATAGGTATACGATATACTTAATAAAAGTTGGGGAGTTTTGTAAAATCCATCAAAAAAATATACAGGGTGTGCTATTTAAAAAATTTGCATAAATTTATTTTGAACACCCTGTAGCATCTAATCCAAATTTCTTTACATATATCTTTTTTTCATCTCTATAGAACGCTCATATCAATTATGGGTATTCCACCTTCAGAAACAATGGCGCTACTGGTAATTTTTTACAAAACTGAAAACTAGTATTTTTAAAAAAAAAAATCGAAATATTAGAAAAACTACTAGGTTTAGGTATATAACATTATTAATAAAAATGTTATAAAATTTTACGCAGAATTTAAAAATAAATTAGAAAATAGGATGTTCCATTTAAAAAAACATATGTTATATTGGCCACACTTTTTTGAAGTACCCTGTATACTCAAAAATAATTTTAAACTCTGCACCTTAAGATTCCCTAAAACTATTGTATTTAACATTTTTTCGTCATTCCCAAAATAAATGAGATAATGAATTTTACTCTATCGTTGGCTCACCCTGTACAGCCGCGTTTGAATTCAGCTGTCCAATACTTTATGGTAGATAACGAAGGTGCAGAGTCCCCATAAACTTCGCTGAGTTGCGCTTTTATCTCATCATTCGTTTTATTTTTCAAAAACAAATATTTATCACTGCTCGATATTCAATTTTTTTTATTGAAAAATCACAAAAGCTGTGCTATTTAAATGGCTGCTACTTACAACTACAGGATTCTTGTAAAAGGTTATATTTACGAAAAGTATATTTTTTTAAATAGTAGGTACTTATCATACAATCCTCGTATGATAAAATAGTATATGGGTAGGTATTTTTATTATTTTATGGATATTGGCTAAGTATACAGAAGTAAAGTTGCTCTAATTAATCATTTAGAGTTGAATTAATGTCCAGTGATTTATAGAATACCTTGTCAATTGAACTTTTTAACAATTATAGATTTAATTACAATTTTCTCCTGTAATCCCGAAATAATATATTTATTTTTCTTATTTTAATTTTGAACTAACCCGCTCATTAATTTAGAGGCTTAGTTGCCATTTCTACCTAATGCTCATGGATTTTAGACGTTTGGAAATTTGTTCACTTTTCACGAACGATGGGATTGTGATAACGAGGTTAAACACGGGATTGGCATGGCAAAGGATACCTTTCTAAAATTGAAAAATATGCTGCTTCAAAGACATTTGTCACTCGCCTTGCGCCTACGTTTAATAAATTGCTATGTCTGGCCGGTCCTGTTATATGGTCGTTAAAAGTGAGATCATTAAATTGTATCGAAGTTTTCGAGCTATAGATACTGCGACGTTTGCTAACGATTTGAAGAGAGATACCTTTTACATTTTTACAAAAACAATGAAAAAAAAAACTTTGGTACAAATTGTTTTATTGTTTTTCAAAATATTCGCCCTTAAGATTTATACACTTTTGCATGCATTCGAACTCATTCTCGAAACATTTTTTTCTACTCTGAAGTTGGTACCTCAAAAACATGGTTTTGGAATGATTCAACAGCTTCTTGAGGTAATGAAAATCGCTGTTTTTCACATTTTTTTTGACATTCGGGAACAAAAAGATGTCGTTAGGCGATAAATCAGGTGAATACGGGCAATGAGACATTAATTCGGTGTTTTTCCCCGTCAACTAATCAATTGTTTCACGTGCTGTGTGAGAACTGGCATTGTCATGATGAAGAATGATGTGATGTTTTCGATTGTTTTTTCCTGATTTCATCGATGACTTCTGGCAAACAAATTGTTGTATACCATTCAGCATTAACTGTTCTTCGATCCTAGTTACAACATGTCCAGTATAACCAAAGAAACAAGCGATCATTTTCTTGGAAGTACTTCGCGAACGAACCACTTTTTTTATTTATTTATTTATTTACCACATTCTACAGTATTCCAATTACAGAATGGGAAAATAACATAATGAAATGTACTAAACCTAATTAAAATTAAATAGCTTATTAACAACATATTTTAAAACTACATTTTTTTTTATTTTTGTCACGCTGCAGTTGAAAATATCAAGCTGGTTCATCATCAAGCATTCGATTATATTTCTCGCAAATTTGAAAAAGGGGAGAAAATTTTAGGACATTTGTTCTTGGGGTTGGTAAACCAAAAGTTTGCAGACTACGTGCCGCGGGTCTAGGTACATGAAAAGGCAGACACTGCAAGATTTTGTTCGCATCAATTTTGTTTGATATTATCTTGTGTAAAAATATAATTTGGGCTTTGTTTCGGCGTGCCTCCATTTCCACCGAAAATCTATCCAAGAGACTTTCATAGGGATAACCTATTTCAGGATATACCCCATCGCGTTTAAAACTAGCGTACTTTAAAAAACGCTTTTGAATTTTTTCAATATTGTTGGATTCGGTTCATCTTGGAACACCTAAACAGTTGATTTTTGCTTAGTTTCCGGCTCGTACGAATATATCCAAGTTTCGTCTCCTGTTACTGTGTTGTTTACGGATTTTACATGTCCGCTGTCGAATTTTTTGAGCATTCCCTTACATCAACTGACACGAGCCTGTTTTTAAGTTTCGGTCAAATTATTCGGAATCAATCAGGAACAGATCTTTTTCTCAGCTAAATGTTCATGCAAAATCGAATATACTGCATGCCTAAGGATGCTTCTATCTCACGGTAAGTCACATGCCGATTCTCTTCAATCATGTTATGCACAGCATCAATGTTTTTGAAGCAACAACCGATTTTGGTCGACCTTCATGAAATTCATCGCTGACGGAAGCACGACCATGATGAAATTCTGCAAATCAATCATAAACAGTTTTTCTGATGGTGATTCATTACCAAAAGTTGAACGAAGCGATTCGAAGCATGGTTGTTGAGTTAGGCCTTTACTAAAATCGTAAAAAATCATCCAACGAAAACCTTCACGTGAAATTTCCATTTATTCACAAAACTTTTTTTTTTAAACGCTCACTGTAAACAAACTGCTCTGCCAATTTCTGAGCTGCTGTCGAATTTTACAACAATGGTAATGTCACATTTCAATACCGCCATCAAGTGGTCGTTTGTAAAAACTTAAAAGCAGCCCTCGTATAAATATAATAAACCGATTATAGAAGTTCATAATACTCAGAATAAAAATAACTCACAGTTCATTTGTTTACTTTCCATAAAGTATAATACACTATAAAAAAAAAAAAATAGAACATACAGCATTTGAGCAAGTGGCAGAATATGCTAACAAATATATTTTATGAAGTAATGTTTTAATATAAATTTCATTACAGCAACTTGTAAATTAAAAAATAAATTAATTGATAATTGAGATTCAGGTTTTGATTCTTTGAATCACTTATTATTATGCAAACCTAAATATGTTGGCTTTAGGGTAAAGACTCGTCAGTGCTTTGCTAAATATGTATTTAACAGAAATAAAATTGCAATAATTATAAATGAATATGTAGTTGATTTTGCCAGTATGAAGTTTTAAAAAACATTGGTAAAAAATACGATTACTTATCACAAACACTTAATCAATTTAATATGATTAAACTAGGCAAAATCCACATCTATAATATATATAAAATGCAACGTATCTATGTCTGTCTGTCCGTTAGTGCGCTTATCACTGGAGAACCACTTATCCAATTTACGTACTTTTTTTTTAAAACATACATATGTTCTCTGGCCAGGTTATAGGCTATATTTTATTACGATAGGTAGCATAAGGAATGAGCAGTGACGATAATAGTGAATGAAGTCGGAAAAAAGTTTGCCGCTAGCGCGTTCCCTTGCAATACACAGCCTAAACCATTAAATATGGAACAATATTACGTAGCAGAATATAGCTATAATCTATAATTTATATAAACTGCAATGTCTCTCTGTCTGTCTGTCTGTCCATTAGTAAGTTTATCACTCGAGAACCACGTATCCGATTTACGTGTCTTTTTTTAAATTCATACATAATATATTCTTTGGCCAGGTTATATAATAATAATAATCTATATTTATAATATATATAAAATGCAACGTCTCTCTGTCTGCCTGTCTCTCGGTTAGTGCGCTTATCTCTCGAGAACCACTTATCCGATTTACGTGATTTTTTAAATTCATACATATGTTCTCTGACCAGCTTATAGATATATATTTTATTACATCTATAATATATATAAAATGCAACGTATCTCTGTCTGTCTGTCTGTCCGTTAGTGCGCTTATCACTGGAGAACCACTTATCCGATTTATGTACTTTTTTTTTAAAAACATACATATGTTCCCTGGCCAGGTTATAGGCTATATTTTATTACGATAGGTAGCATAAGGAATGAGCAGTGACGATAATAGTGAATGAAGTCGGAAAAAAGTTTGCCGCTAGCGCGTTCTCTTGTAATACATAGCCTAAACTATTAAATATGGAACAATATTATGTAGCAGAGAATATCTATAATCTATAATATATATAAAATGCAATATCTCTTTGTCTGTCCATTAGCGCGTTTATCACGCGAGAACCACTTATCCGATTTACGTGTCTTTTAAATTCATACATATATTCTTGGGCCAGGTTATATAATAATAATAATCTATATCTATAATATATATAAAATGCAACGTCTCTCTGTCTGTCTGTCCGTTAGTGCGCTTATCACTGGAGAACCACTTATCCGATTTACGTGCTTTTTTTTTAAACAAACATATGTTCTTTGGCCAGGTTATAGGATATATTTTATTACGTTAGGTGACATAAGGAATAAGCAGTGACGATAATAGTGAATTAAGTCGGAGAAAAGTTTGCCGCTAGCTAGACTATAATATATATAAAATGCAACGTCTTTCTGTCTGTTTGTCCGTTAGTGCGCTTATCACTCGAGAACCACTTATCCGATTTACGTGTTTTTTTTTAATTCATACATTTGTTCTCTGGCCAGGTTATCTATAATCTTCTTTCTGTAATATATATAAAATGCAACGTCCCTCTGTCTGTCTGTCCGTTAGTGCGTTACGTGCTTTTTTTTAAAAACATACATATGTTCTCTGGCTCGGTTATAGGATATATTTTATTACGTTAGGTAACATAAAGAATAAGCAGTGACGATTATAGTGAATCAAGTAGGAAAAAAGGTTACCGTTAGCGCGTTCTCTTGCAATACACTGCCTAAACCATTAAATATGGAACAATATCATGTTGCAAAGAATATAATATATATAAAATGCAACGTCTCTCTGTCTGTCTGTCTGTCCGTTAGTGCGCTTATTACTTGAAAACCACTTATCCGATTTACGTGTTTTTATACATTTATACATATGTTCTATATAATTCGATATAAGCCTAGATAATGGGAGATAAGGTGAGATAATGGGAGATAAGTATAAATAATGGGAGATAAGGAGAAATATTGCGAGAGAAGTCGAGATAAGCCTAGATAATGGGAGATAAGGTGAGATAATGGGAGATAAGGATAAATAATGGGAGATAAGGAGAAATAATGGGAGATGAGCAGAGATAAGCCTAGATAATGGAAATTATGTAGAGATAATGGGAGATAAGGAGAAATAATAGGAGATAAGGGGAAATAATGGCAGATATTTTATTACGTTAGGTAACATAAGGAATAAGCAGTGACGATAGTAGTAAATCATATACACGCGAGCAGAGCCGCGGGCACGGCTACTTTTAAATATATAAATACACAGTACAATAATTTTAGGCCTGGCTTTTTAAAATAGAATTGAATTTAGAAATAATATTTTTAATATTTACATAAGAAATCCAAACAATTTAGAAATACCTATGCACCAAACTGAGGAAGACAAATCTTATGTTATATTAAATTTAGAGACATACGTTAGATAGTTTATAACATTATATCATATAATATAAAAAAAATTAAGTTATAGTACTTTTAAAGATAAATTTAATGAATATCTACACGAGGTTGGAGTGGAAGAATCACTGTTATTAATTAAAAATTAACCCATTTGTGCCGACTAGTATCTTATTGTCACTTTTTGTTTCCTATTTATATGTTTCATATTTATGTATACTGTTATTATTATTACAACGCTGAAAATCCGTGAGCAGAAAGAATTCGTACATATCAATTATATTTAGAAAAAAACACATTTTTCTTTTTGTAGTTACTACACTGCAACTCTTCCATCTGATTCATCCGTTCAACATATCTATTCAGTTTCACCAACAACCAAAGTAATAAAATGTCTTAGCTGTACCTTAAAATCGAAAAACGGAAACAACAACTGCCTATACAATACAGCTGAAGTTAGCAAAGATTCTTCTCATATAGTTCTTACCTGCAATGGACCAGATATTCCACATATTAGCCTTATATCAGCTGATGGTACTGAAAAATTAGAAGTAACTACGAATAACGAATTGGTAAAAATATTAAGTGGAAAAAGTACACCTGGTAAAGAAAAGTTGGAATTTGAAATCGCCGATGGATTTACTGCGAAGGTTATGTTGAAGTTACCACCTAATTTCGATTCAAGTGGAAAAACTAAGTATCCCATGTTGGTAAATGTGTAAGTATATGCATTTTAAGTTTAGAATATAATTCTCCATAATTTATTCGCTTGTAAGCGAAGAGTTTTAAGCAGGAATGTTGTTAACACTAATGCCCTACTTCTACTCAGGAACTAACTAAAATATTGTATTTAAAGCTGTAAGGTGTTATTAACGATAAAAACTATACCTACAAATAAAATTAAATTCTTTGCCCTATATATATATATATATATATATATATATATATATATATATATAATGAGGGCCTTCCCTTAATGTATACCATTAATGTATACAGTTAAGTGTCTTAAATTAAAAACTACGAAAAGCTACAAATATTTTAACCTCGAAATACACGACAAACTGATTAATTACTTGTCTATATTTAGTTCTTCTAATGTCATCTTTTAGAGCAAATTTTGAAGAAGATCTGTTCCGAAGGTCGAAATGTCAATAAATATATAACAAATTCAAGAATAGTTTTAATGATCTAATTCCAAGAACACGTAAATCATTAAATATATATATATATATATATATATATATATATATATATATATATATGTGTGTGTGTGTGTGCGTGTATATATATATATATATATATATATATATATATATATATATATATATATATATATATATATATAAATATATATATATATATATATATATATATATATATATATATATATATATATATATATATATATACATATATATATATTATATATATATATATATATATATATATATATATATATATATATATATACGGGGTGTTAGGGAAATCACTGCATATATTGAAACTGGTACCTCCTTGTAGTGAGACCGATTGCAGAAAATTGACCTTAAATACCGGGTATTCAGTAATAAAATAAAAATTAAGCCCCAAATGTGAATATATATATATATATATATATATATATAAATATATATATATATATATATATATATATATATATATATATATATAAAACATTAAATCGTGTCACAGTTAGGAATGGGCGATAATGACTTTTATCTATCGAGAGTCAATGGCAATCTACTTTAACGTATCAATATATCGATGGTTATCGATGTATTCATATAGTTATCGACAATTGTCAATATGTCTATAGTTATTAATATATATGGATAAGTATATTAGTAACTATGAATATTTTAACAGATTATTGTATATTTTTTTTTAAATTATAAATAGGAAACAGAGCTACGTCAAAAAATTTATTTGAAATAATTTAAAATATTAAAAAATATCAAAATCTATACTGTTTTCAAAATTTATAAAACTTATTTTAAATTTTTGCACAGCACCTAGACGCACTGTTTCATTTAAATATTTTGTTGGATTTATAAGTAACTTTTCGAAATTTTAATCGATAACTATCGATATATTGGCAGCTATGGATAGTTACGCAGATATCGATAATTTTTGAATTCATGTATTATTCGATATATCAGGAAAAAATCCCATTCTTAGTCGCATGCACGTTTGTGCGAAATTTTTAAGTGTAAATCTACAAGTTTGTAAGGGGTATAGAGAATTTAAGTAATATATGTACAATATTTTCTTTTCTTATTGAACATATTACACCGTGCCGGTCAAAATTGAAAATACGTATTAGTGGGTAGAAATTGGTGCAGGTAGAACATTCTTCTAGCAGCGTATAAGGTAGATCCCTCCCTATCTTTCCCTACATTTTTGAATTTGGCTTCCTTGTTGCTCTTGTAAAATTTATAAACCGTACAAGGAGATCGTTCCCATTTTAGGGTCTCATATTTTGGGAATGGCGCAATGTACAAAAAGTACGAGATGTTAAGAATAGTTTAGTATTCTGAAAATTTGCATCTTTGCATCCAAATCGAAGAGAGAGAAGAAAAACTTTACTTAAAAGAATCTTAAATCTTCGCCGCTACTGTCTGGCTGAACTTGAACTTGAAAAGTGCTTATAGATTTGGGAATTCTAATCAGCTGATGGGTTTTTTAGTAATTTTATACATCAAAATGAGTAAACAGCAAAAACAGTACTTTTGTTTTATTAAGTAAACTTAATATAAATAATTGCTATTAAAGTTAAAAATATCATTAGATAATTTTGCAATGATTTTTGCAAGGAAGTGTGGGTCCGGAAGTCAGCTCTTTTAGCAAAAACAGGTGCGATCTACTTTTTCTGGTCCCTTACTTGTTTTAGTATCCAAAATAAGTAATAAATTTTGTGTTAAAAATTATACGGAATATAAACAGAAATATAATAAAAAAAAAATTGTGCGCCCGACGCGCAAACAGTGCAAGCATTGATCATCCAGACGTCACAATGTGCTTTGTATCAAATGGATAATTTTATATGAAAAAGAATTGTAAACCAAATCATAAAGAAGAAATGCTGTAACAGTACCGAGAATTTTGGTAAAGGGTCCACTAAAGAAGCTTGGAAATTGCAAATTTATAAGTTTGAAACCGAAAATATTAAATTTACACAACAATTACCATTCCTGGACAGTTGAATTATTAAAAATAATTTTAAAATAAATTAGAATTTGTGAAAAAAACTCTTCTTCTTAAAGTGCCTATTCGGTTCCAATGTTGGTAATCATTTTGGCTATTATTACTTTATTTACTGCAGCTCTGAAAAGACCGGTAGAGGTCCCCTTTTCCAAATACCTTTCTTTGGAGTATTTGCTGTAGTAATAGTGAAAAAGATACTATAGCATATATATATATATATATATATATATATATATATATATATATATATACATATATATATATATATATATATATATATATATATATATATATATATATACATACATATATATATATATATATATATATATATATATATATATATATATATATATATATATATACATATATATATATATATATATATATATATATATATATATATATATATATATATATATATTAAAAAACCAATCATATTCATAGTGTAGTAAGGGCCGATGGTTCTAACGACAACTTAATAAATAAGCATAAACTTTATTCCTTTTTTTTACACCAGAGCAAAATAACACACTGGCCTGATTCAATAGGTATTAGCAAAATTTTAACTGTATTTTTTATTGTAACTAATATGTGTAAAAATCACCCTATATATTATTATTATTATTAAATAATTCATCGAATGTTTATTGAGTCAAAATTTTATCCAAAAGTTTTATTAAGAATACGTTATTATAAAGATAATGCAAAAATTACTTTTTAGATATGGAGGTCCTGATACTTACCAAGTAATTGACAAGTTTTCATTAGATTGGGGCAGCTTCTTGGCAGCTAATAAAAGTATTATTTATGCAACAATAGATGGAAGAGGATCTGGTCTTCGTGGTAATAATCTTTTGTTTGCTGGATATAGGAAACTAGGAACAGTTGAAGTTACTGATCAAGTAAACGTTACAAAGTATGTATATGTTTCAGTATACTTAATGATTAAAAACAGTAAAAATATATCCAGAATAATGCTATAAATGCTGTTTGTTAGTACTACAACTTGAGGTTTTTTATGGCATTAATGGAATGAGATAATCGGAACAACTTCTCGTGTTTGCTGTTTGAACTAATGATCTTCGGATATTAATACAATTTTTTCATATAATAAGTTGCGCGCGTTTAATCGTGTACATTAGTTTTGGAGTATTTGTGGCTGCACACTGTTTCTATGTGTGATTTTTTACCTATGTGCGCCTATAAAACACTAAAAGTACCATTCGTTATAATAAAATTGTACATATGAAGGTGTTTTCATTGCTTGCTGGGTGTGTTATGACTGTGCAGAGCTGAGGTAATCGCGTCCATTTGCATTAATGACCGAAGACCGCTGTTTTTTTTTTTTATGGGTCTAGCACACGTGCTGCAGGGAAGTCCCTAAAGCTCTCTAGGGGCGGCAAGTGTGCGGTCGAAAGATAGGGGAATTTGTCCCTAGTTTTTGATTGTAAGAATGAACAAATTTTGAGGTCAATTGTTTATGGTTAAACACTTGAGAATAACGGTGGGGGTTTAAAGAGGGGAAATTTCGAATATATTCATAGGTGGTTGCATGGAACCCTGCTATTTTTTCTGGATTTGTTGAACATTTAGTTTTAGAACAAAATGTGTACTATATTGGTCAAAGTATTTGCCTTTGGAAGTTATCACGTACTCCCACTGTTTGGGCGGAAGTTGAATTACACATAGATAGATGGCTTTCTAGTTGTAAGAAACAAATGTTAATCATATTATTTAAAGTAAGATATATATTTTTTTGTTGTACCTAAAATTCTTTTTTTTTTAATGTCCTGAGTCAAATCTGTTTAATGTTGGCAAAAGAACATTTACAATTATATTTTTAATGTAAATGTATAACGGTAAGATGATTTCAAATATTACATATCATATTTTTTAAATTTAAGTTGTTTCCTGATACAATAATTTTCAGATAATGACATTTACTGACAAAATCAAATTTTAATATGTACCAACGTCAAATTTTTGGGGGATTAACAGGTTAGAATATGTCGCCCACTTTATGTAAGTTAGAAAGTCACCTTTATATATATAAAGTTTTATGCAATTCACTACAGGTATATATTTTTAAAAAATTTTAAAAAGGTGCAAAACTGCATTTTACCAAATTACTTACAAAATCAACCCTCCCATGAAAGGCCGCCATTGTACGCCAATTACCAGTTTTTCAAAATTGCAGCAGTAAAATTAATCTAATAACAAATGAAAATAATAATAGAAAACACCTAGTAAAAATAACATTTAACTATAATTAAGAAATTTTTTTTATCTATTATTTGAAAAGAAATAATCCCTTGGTAACTCTCGAAAACCTTGACCTTTATGTTAACAGCTGTTTGGGTAAAACGAAAACAGAATTTCAAATAGGTTTTTCCCTTAACTTTTCCAAGATTAATATCGAAATTAATATCGAAATGAAAGATATTTTTTTTAGTGTTAAAGTGAAAAAACGTTTATTATTTTTATGTACCTTAAATTGGTGACTTATTGGTGACGTGTTATATCATTACTACTATTTTTGTATAATTCATTTAGGTTATTTTTAAAAAAGAAATAAATAAATAAATAAATATACCTTAAATGTGCAGTCCCACATCCTAATTTGTGCGTGGCATATTTATAACTAAACCAACTATACAGAACGATGCAATCTATCACATTTGCTACTATATTTAACAGTTTCTATAAATTTCTTAATGAATACCACTATTTTTTTTTACATATTTAAAAAAAAACCTGCCTTTACCCATGACATATCGCAAAATTTGTAAACGTTCGCTGTAAATAAACAAACTAAATGTGAATTTGACGTTTTGGTAGAGGGCATTGTCACTTGACCACCGCCAAGCAAAAAGTCATTAAGCTGCCGACAAAGGCGCCGACGCGTTAAGAAATCCTTGGTTATCGGCCGACAAGAAATCCTTTGTCGGTTTCAGAATAAAGTAGAGCCGGCACTTTTCCAATGAAGCAAAAGAAATTTCTGTGAATTACATGTGTTAAAATTTTTTCCTTATTATAATCAAACATTGAAATATAAAACTTGTGTAATTAATTTGTTGGAAATAATTGTTTTAAAAGATAACAATATTGTTTTCACACATGTTTTTTTTTGTTAAATTTGTTTTCGAAATATAAATATTGTATCAAATGACTTGCTTGTATAAAAATTGATAATTTAAATATTTTAGTGAATAATTTCTCTGTTATATTTAAAACCTTATCATAAAAAAGACAATTAAAAATGTCAATGCATTTATTTAAGAGAGGGAAATTTCACTTTAGAGTTGATTTCAGAATGATTAGCATTAGTAATTTACCACACGCAAAACTGCTTGAGAATTTATTTTATTTTCAGGAATAAATTAAGTAAATTTTACTAATTATGCAACTGCACTTAAATTCTTGTGTTTAAAAATAAAACACAGTTTTTAAGTAAGAATATTGCGAAGCTTAATAGTTTTCTAAAAAATGAGTATTTTAATTGATTTTTCCACAATATTCTTTTGAGGCTTGTCCTATTTATATCGCCTTATGTCTTCGCCTGTGGCGTTTCCAAAAGAGAGAGGGATATGAGAGGCAGAGGAATTAGGAACAAGAGATTTTTTTTGGGAAAAATCTCCACCTCTTTCATCGATTTTTAAATTGTCATTTAAGTTCATCTCATAAATGTTTTCATGGTTCCATGGATGTTGTTCATTTGATTCCTCCCTAAGCGGCACGTGACAGGTATACACGTTGCCCTAATACATTCGATCCGCAGGTTTATCTTGTCACTCCTTCGAAAACTGTTTTAAATAGAGAAATTCATCCCTCTGCAATGAATTGCATGGGATTGCGTTTTCCACCGAGATCAATTCGCAGCGATTTAAGTCAAGTTTTGTGCATGCGCCGCTCTTATCTCACTTACCTCGAGTGTGTGTGTGTGTTATGATTTAAAGATAAACTATACTTAACCACCAGAAAAAAATTATTACTGTAATTTTTGACAGAGTCTAATATTGACAGGCATATTTTAATAAATATAGTAGAATTTTCGAAGTTTTATAATTATTTTACGATAAAAAGCTAGGAATAATTTTCATTTGTTCTAAACATAACTTTTTTTTTATCCAGCTTCTTACAATTATTAGCTATTCTAATTACTAGTTGTACATTTCTCATTTCTTTCTTTTTGTGTTCCGTACGGAACACTTATAAGATGACTTCGGTGTCTGTCTGCCTGTCCGTCTGTCTGTCTGTCTGTCACACCCCCCGATTTTCTCCGAAACTATTTGTCATAGAAAGTTGAAATTTGGTAATAATATAGGAATTGTTGGCCTCATCAGAGCCATATAGTTTTGAAAGTTAAATTTTGATTTAAGGGATTAGTTTTGGGGGAGAAATCGGAAGTGAAAAAAAAATTTTTTACTAAGTCATCGAGTGTAGTGTCAAATAAAAGCTTGTGAAAACACGAGTAAAATATATATATATATATATATATATATATATATATATATATATATATATATATATATATATATATATGTATATATATATATATATATATATATATATATATATATATATATATATATATATATATACACATATTGTAATACTTTGCGCACACTTTTCTTTGTATTATTTTTAAAAAATCGCGAAAAATCGCTACCCCCCCCCCCCCTTATCTCGAAAAGTACTGATCAAAAAATTTTGAAAAAATTCTGAAATATTCTCCACGGGGCGTAGATTGAACGAAAATAATCACGAGTGCACAATCTTTAATAATTTATCTGGTATATAAAAAAACACAAATTTCAAGGTCATCAGTCTTCAGTAAAGACTGAAAAAAAACTTTGTTGAAAACTCATTTGGGGTGTGTTTTGTGAAGTCACTGATCATTTTATACCTCCATAACAAAAATTTTTATTTTAAAAGCAGTCAACGTACGAAACACTAATTGCGCAAGTTCAACTTGCACTGACTGGTTAATTTTGTTTTATCGTTCAGCTCCCCGCTTGAGTAGGGATTTTAACCTTTTTCATATCCTAAGGATACCGGCGGAGATGTAATACCCGTCAACGTTGTCCAAGTGCCGAAATATTTCAATGTTATTACAATACTTCTAAATTATTTATTATTGCAATTAAAAATTGTCTTCAGCTATTTGTTAACAGTTTCTTGAAAAAATACAATTAGATACTGGTATATAATGCAATACATATTAAAGATATGTGTTCTGTTTATATTTTAAAACCCTAATAAAGATAAAGGTTTAATTATAAAACTTGACCTTTTATGAATAATTGGCAATGGCGTATTTCCCGTCACTACCAATGAGGAAATAATACATCTGGTTAAACTGATATTTTCTAGTACAAAACAAAAACCAAAATAGGAACATGCCAGTCATTTTCTTCGTTTTTGAATGCATCATTTAGAGAATACAGGATATAAGAGCGTAAGGACTGTTACTTTTCAGGTGCCAATGTTTCATAAACTAGATGCCGCCTTAATATTATTAAATACATGTTCAGAAATTCATCTTATTTTTCTTCGTCCTTGTAGGGGCGCGTTTACCTGTTTATGACCGTCTTAACCGATCTGTGAAAAGGTTGTCGTTCCAACGTTTTCGCGGTCTACCTATGCTTCTCCTTCTTACTAGTTTCTTGTAGACTGTGATTCTCGCCATTATTTTTTTCTGTTATTCTGTCTATACGTTTGTTCCATTCTATATTTCTATTCAACATGCAGTTATTTATAATATTTATTTTGTATCTTTGTGTAATGTTATCACTCTCTACCCAACAGTATATCTCCCGCTATTCTGTGCATAATTTTCATTTGTGTTATTTCGAGGATTTATTATTATTTTTTTTTCGATGATTCAGGTCGGGTTTCCGCTATGTCCTCTAGTATAGGTCGAATTGTGGTCTTTATTTTGGTTCTCATTCTACAACTTCTCACGAAAGTGTCTAATTATTTCATTAACACTTTTCATTCACACTGAAAAGTAATCGGCTTAAGGGGCTCCAAGGCACCAGTCTCCGGTGGTCAAACAGCATCGAGTACCTGGACCTTCACTACTGCAAACGGTAGAAGGACCAGGTCGCCACCTCCACCAAGAAAGCCCAACAACTCCTCGGCAAGCTGTACTCGCTCCTCAACAAGTCCAGTAAATTGTCAACTCGTAACAAGTTGACAATTTATAAGATGACTATCTGAGCCAGATTGACACACTTCAGCTCAGCATGGTGTCAACTGTCAAGTTTCCGCAGATCCACCCTCCAGACCGTCCAAAACAAAGCCCTCCGCAGCATCACTAAAGCTCCATGGTTCATACGCAACACCCAGCTTCATAGGGATCTCTAGATGCCCACAATCCGGGAATTCATGAGGAACACCCCGCTCAAATTGCTGGACAAAGCCACGCACCACCCCGAACCCACAGTCAGGACCGCTTACCGCCTCCCCCCACGCCATGCCCAACGTCGTCTTCCAAGGCCATCGGACCTCCTACCACCGGATTAGCTAAAGTTGGTCTTAATTTATTTTAAGTTTAACCTTAAGTTTTATGTTCATGAAATATTTTAAGTTAAAATATTTTAAGTTCAGATATCTTAAGTTCTCCCAATATATTTATATAAACTCCTTACTAGGCTAAGTTCATTAGGCCCCTGACATGTATATATCTTAAGATTCAATATGCATTCTCTGTTTTTTCAATTAAATCATTGTCTAATAATAACAGCGTTAAGCTATCTGATTAGTCAATAAATAGCAAGAGGGCTAAGGAGTCTTCTTGGCAAATATCTTTTTCTACTGGTATTAGTTCTGTGAACTTACTAGTTATTTTAGTTATTATATGGTTTTTTGAGTAAGCATTTTCTATAGTTTTGATGATACTGTACCTACCTTTCGGCTAGTAATAGTTGATCGAAAGCTTTGAATGAAACATAAGAACACTGGCTAGGCTATGCTTCAGCTTGGGGGTTTATTCCTCTATAGTTAGCTAGAACCTCTTATCTTCGTTTCTGAATAGCAAGATTGTAGTGCTAATCCACCATTCGTCTGCTATTTTATTTTGGATAGTTTTGAGTTTTTAGTTCCAGAATCAGTTTTCTTACACCGTGTTGGAGTAAATGGAGTAAATGAGTAATACCTGAACCTGAACTTTTTTATTATTAAAAAGGCACGCTCCTCTGCGGTAAAACACATCATAGGAAGTAAATTTTTCAAAACGCGCGGTTACGCTCATGCCTCCATCTTTTACTTTTGCGAAATAAGAAAACAAGTTGCAATTCATTAATGGACCGCCCTGTATCATTTTTATAGGGAAAAGTATGCGGGACTCTTAAAAAGAATCAATTTTCTGATCGACCCTAGATTATTAAATGGAATTTGTTAAGTGATTTCTTGAATATTTAATTTCTTTTGATGATTTTAATGATAATTACTGTAGTGCCATTCTATTCAACATAAAAAATGAAACTCGACGCAACTAATCGCACTTGCGACTTTTTAGGTACGACTTCTCACCTCCGTACGCTTGTCATTGAACGATAAACCGGATTTTTAATTGGCGTGCAATAGTCATATATTTACTTTTACTATAGCAACATATTGTTTTTTAGGTTTTTATGTGCTGGAGAAGGCAAAGACTTGCCCCTAGAAAGTTGCGCATGCGATTAGTTACATCGAATTGCCTTAATATACCAAGACCATTAGGTGTGAAATAAGGGAATATTTTATAAAAATTCTAAATATATCACTGAATATAGGGAGCGGCAATGGAGTTACTCTGAACCGCAAATTATAAAGAACCTTCATGTAGTATTCCTTCTGTACCAAGTGTCAATATTCTGGGATAATAGTTGAATATAAAACAATTCTTAATTTTATTTGATTTTTCACCTAACCTTTAACAACTGGGCAAAAAAAAGGTTAATTCTTGTTATAATTCTATTATTCTACCTAATGAAGTTATCAAAATAATTTTAGCACTTATTTTAATCTTTTTTAATCTTTCCTATAAAACCGGAAGTGTCTGCAACTAACTTCGTATAAGTCATTAGAGCATTAAATTGCTTTCTGAAATTGTAAAAACTGAAAATGAATGAACAAAAGAAAACAAAGTTTGTGATTTTTTAATGTTTTTTAGACTAATTCAACAAAATGTTCCTTACGTCGATGCTTCAAGAACTGCTATTTGGGGTTGGAGTTATGGAGGATATGCTGCGGGAATGGCGCTGGGTACCGACACTGAGGATATTTTTAAATGTGGAATTTCAGTAGCACCGGTCACTGATTGGTCGTTATACGGTAAGTTTTTCAGTTAACCTATAACGATATTTCGAAGATCGGTTACACACACCCATTTTAAGTTCGACATATATGTTTATAGTTATTTAAGTGACGCTGATGATACTTATCAAGAGACTATACTTGTAGCTTCTTATAATAGACCTTGTAAGCAGATTTAAAAAATGTCATCTATACGCTTTAAGTGTATGCAGTAGGGTAAACAGACACTGAACACACTGAAAACACTTTTTAATTTTCTCACTAAAGAATAACTTACTATCAGGTAGGTCAATAAGTTTTGAAAGCGACACTTGAACCAAATATTAAACACCATTTTGAAGCTTCATCTGTCATATGAATACACCCTAAATTTCAAGTCATTCATTGTTTATCAGCTGGTTAAAGTAGACATGTTTGAGTATTTTTTAAAAATAGAAAAAATCGAATATCATGCAGTGATAAAATTCTTTGTTTTGGAAAATTTATCGGCCACTGAAATCCATGCAAAGTTAGTGAAAGTGTTAGAGGAGTCTGTTCCTTCATTTCCAATTATTCACAGGTGGACTCTAGAGACTAAAAGTGGTCATACAAGCGTCAATGATGTTCCGCGTTCAGGACGTCCAAAAACTACAACAACTGAAGAAACTGTTGTGCAAGTACAAGATATGGTAATGGGAGACCCTCGATTAACCGTGGATGATTTAGCTGAGGTTATAAGCATCTCATATGGTTCAGTACTTGAGATCTTAATTAATGTTTTCGGTATGAGAAAACTATTTACAAAATGGGTGCCGCATTTGCAAACATCGCACTCGAGAGAAACTTTCTAAACATTTGGCTCGTTTCACAAAGAATAAAACTGATTTTGTGCGTCGATTTGTAGCTATGGATAAGACTTGGGTTTACCAGTACAATCTTGAACTGCGACAACAAACCGCACAGTGGACTGAGTCCGTTTGTTCGGCTCCAAAGCAGTCAAAGTCGTCCAAAAAAATTATGGCATCAGTTTTCTGGGATGCAAAAGGAATTTTGTTAATTAATTACCTTCAAACCAGTAAAACAATCACAAGAGAGTATTATTGCAACCTTTTGGACCAGCTGGATGAGAAAATTTGTGAGAAAAGGCCCGATTTGCAAAAGAAAAATCATCTTTCATCATGACAATGCACCTGCTCATAGAGATGCTTTGGCAACGGCAAAACTGGTCGGATTAAAGTACGAATTATTAGAACATCCACCCTATTCTCCAGATCTGGCTGTATTTTGAAGGTTTTCCGGAAAACCACTTCAGAGATGGAGTAAATGAATTGGAAAATCGTTGGAAAAAACGTATTGAGCTTAAGGGAGATTATACTGAAGAATAAATGTATTTCGACTTATTAATTCATCTTGTTTCATTTTTGCTTTCAAAACTGTAAAAGCATTACAATTCGATATTTTAAAATAATAGATACTTTATTGTGAGTTATTAATGATGTTATTTCTGTTAAAATTGGTAATATTGAACCAAGTATTTTTGACTGTAGGATCTCCAAAAAGGACCTATAACATGACATATTCGAAGCAGCCCTTTTAATCGACGTCTCTTACTTCTTTAACTTCTCATAAATTTCACTCTAAATATCTTTATTATACCATTGAAAGCATATAAAATTTATTGGCCCCCACCACTTTTACGCTTTTCGTCTGCAGCGATATTGTTAAAAAACTATCGCTTTCTTTCCTTCTTCAAGTGTTGGTTAGAATTTAAATTTGATATATTATTCGTTCGAGATTTATCATAACAACAGAGAGACCTAAATTGGAAATTATGTTGTAATGAAAACTCAATGGTATTAAAATTGAGTTATTTATATCACTAAAAGATAATATGTCCTGAAAGTTTTTATATCCCCAACATTATTTATTAAAATGGTTTTGATGGTTTTAATAAAAAAGTTTTAATATTTTTCTGTTACAAATTGTTCAATGTATTTAGTCAACCAGTCAGGTTTGTTGTCTTTTTTTTATTTGCTGTTAGCTCGTTTAGTGATTTGAATGCAGTTGTATGTATAACCATAGAGACATCATCGTAATACTTTTCATCACTATCACAAAACTGTGCTCTGAGTTTTTTCTAAATTTTGCATATTCGGTTGCTGCAAAAGATGTAACTTGTAATGTATATTTGCAACGTTTTTTGTATGTTGGGGTTACTAATGTTGTTTATTCTTATTACTGCTGTTGTTTTTTTCAAACGGATGTATAATTTATCAAGATCCTGAGATCACCACTGCTGAAATCTGCTGGATCAAATGGTATTATGCCCGAAATGTTGAAGCACAGAGGACAGAACGTACAGAGATTTTTGACATCTGCCTAGAGATGGGACAAATCCCAGAATCCACAAGAAAGAAGATATAACAAAACTTAGTAACTACAGGCCGATAGGTCTGCTGTCTCAAAAGTACAAATAGTTTACGAAAATACTCACTAACAGATTGACACCAAAAATCGATTATCAACAACCTTGTGAACAAGCCGGCTTTCGCTCGGGTTATAGTACTATGGATCATTTACACCAGTAAACAACCTAATAGAAAAATGTAATGAATACAACACAAACTGCTACATGGCCTTCATCGACGATGAAAAGGCATTTGGCATTATCGAGATGTGGGCGATACTAAACTCACTGGCGAAATGTCGTATAGACAGTAGATATACACAGTTAATAGAAACCATCTATTTACAAGCAATAATTCCCTCTGGGAAAAAAACATCTTTAATTCCAATAAAGAGAGGTGTAAAGCAAGACAAAACGATCTCTCCCAAATTGTTTATATCAACTCTTGAAAGCATCTTTAGAGAAATAAATTGGTCAGGTAAAGGCATAACCATCAACGACGAATATCTCAACCATCTGCGATTCGTCGAAGATATTTTTCTAATAAGTAATGACCCTGTGAACTACATCAGACGACTGCGGAACTAGACTACCACTCCAAATTAGTAGGATTAACAATCAATATTAACAAAACAAAGATCGTGACGAACACAGATACACACATGAATATAACGCTCAACGGCCAACCTCTAGAAAAAGTCGAACATTATACATATTTAGGATAGAAAATCACAACTAAAGCCTGCAATAGTGAGGAAATTTTTTGTCGAATCAAAATGTCTTGGACAGCATTTGGCAACTTAAATGACAGCCTTACATTAGAAATACCTAATTCTTTAAAAATTAAACTGTACGATCAGTATATTCTCCCTGCATTCACCTACGGAGCTAAGACATGGAATCTCACAAAGAGACATGCTGAAAGATTAGCCAGAATACAGAGAGCTCACGAACGAAAAATGTTGGGTATTAAATTAACGGACCAAAAACGCAACGAATGGATCGGATAACAAACTAAGGTCGTGTACGTATTGGAAAGGGTGATCAAATTAAAATGGACATGTACCGGACATGTGGTCGGCACAACAGATGACAGATGGACGAGAAAAATTCTGGAGTGGAGGCCAAGGCTTGAATGTAGAAGCGCAGGGAGATCAAATACAAGATGGAGAGACGACATCAGGAAAAGGGCAGGAACTTAGTAGATGAGAAAGGTAGAGATTAGATGGCAATGGCATGAAATGGGAAGAGCCTACATCCAGATGTGGATTAACATTGGCAGATCGTGTGATCAGAGTTAACACTTCCCATAACCTGACACTTAGTGAGATCTGGTGTTAATCTCCAATAAAAAAATAATCATATATATATATATATATATATATATATATATATATATATATATATATATATATATGTATATATATATATATATATGTATATATATATATATATATATATATATATATATATATATATATATATATATGTATATATATATATATATATATATATATATATATATATATATATATATATATATATATATATATATATATTTGTTATCTGCTTTTTTTATTCGAACTTTCCTTATAACACATTAAAGAATATGAAAACTCCGCCGATGCTCTGAACTTCATGTCATATAATGTATGCCACTTTCTCTATCACTGACATTCTTTTTATAAAAACCTAAAATCGTATATTTAAAGGCGTTATACAGGTTATCGTCACTTTCCTTAAACCCATAAATAAAAACTTTAATATTATCAAATCAAGAGAACCATTTATTTTATGATATTATCTCTAAGGTTATAAATGGGAACTAAAACAATAGTAAATTGGGTCGCGATAATTAACGGCATATTGTAACGCCCATAATGTTTTTATTTTATATCTGAAACCATTAAAAAGTTGCACGGGAATTTATCCACTCACATATTTGATTAGTAGCACAGTGGTATAACCAAGAGGGGAAGAATAAGGGATATACAAAAAGGTTTCGGTAGTGTGGAATTATTGTCTTTGAACAATACGAACATTTTATGTTCTGAGCTAATTCAAGTTTTATATTTCAAAACTTTGATCGATCAAATTTGATTTCCTCTGATAAATGCTTACAGCTTAATTGACGGCGAACTTTGATTAAGTCCTGGAAAAGTAAATTCGTTTAAACTTTTAGATAAATAACGCTAAGTACAAGTGTAAGTTGAACTCGCGTTTTGAGATGTTTGTACCTAGTAAAACCATTGCATTTTGAAGCGTAACTAATTCCGAAGCGCTCCCCTATTTAAGATGATTGTTTCCACAATAACGCTTTCATTTTTTTAAAAAAATTCTAGTTTTCAGTTTTGTAAAAAATTGCCAGTAGCGCCATTGTTTCTGAAGGTGGAATACTCATAAGTGGTGCAAGCATTCTAAAAGAGTGTTCAAAATAAATTTATGTATTTCGACTATTTTAAATTGAAAAATCTCAAATTTTTTAAATAGCACATCCTGTATATTATTATTTTTTCTGATAGATTTTACAAAACCCTCCAACTTTTATTGAGTATGTCTTATACCTATTTCTAATAATTTTCGATTTATTTTGAATTTTTCAATTTTTACCCTTGTTGTTAATAATACACTAGTGCCAAGACAAAACAAAAATGTAGGCATTGTCAAATTTTGACATGTCTATTAAGCAAGTAAAAATAGTTTAATTTGTTGTAATAAGTGACGTATAAAGGCAATAGTTATGGATTTTCCTAAAAATGAATTAATTGATATGGTTTTTATACTGGGCGAGGCGGGAAAAAATTGTCTTTTGGCAGTAAGGCTTTACGGAGCGAAGAGGAGACATACACCATCTAGAAAATCTTTCTGGTGCTTAATGAAACGGTTTGATGGTAATGGTAGCGTTGAGTATACGAAACGGAAAGTAGTAAACCAGAATGCTACCAATGAGGAAAAAAAAATGGAGATTTTACTTCATGTTGAACATAATCCCCAGGTTAGCAGCTGTCAACTAGCTGACTTATTTGACACATTCCAATCTACTGCTAATCACACCACGAGGAAATACAAGTATCGTCCCGTTCATGTGGAACTACACCAAGAACTTCTGTAACACCATGAATGGAGCAATAGAGGCCGATCCAAATTTTTTATCCAAAATAATGTTTTCTGATAAAGCTACTTGTCGCAGTAATGGAGCAGTTAACAGCCATCACATGCATTATTATTCAACAGTTAATTCATTTTGGGTCCGGGAAGTTCAAAACCAAAACCAATGGTCGCTTAATGTATGGGGTGGAATATTAAATGTTCGAATTATTGGTATTTTTTCCGCGAACCATTTAATAGTATCTAAATTTTTTGCAAAACGGGTGAAGAAGTCGATAACTTTGAAAGGGAACAAATGTTTCGACGGAGCTCCTGCTCATTACCACCGGTTCGGGATTTTTTCGTTACCCACAAAAATGAAGGGATGGATTCCTCCCCTCTCGATCATGTGACTTAACACTTTAGACAGTGGGGCAGATATGTGAAAAACACCAGCAGATATGGAAAATGGGATACGGGATGCGTGCAGAATAATAACGCCCTTTATGCTAAGGAAAGCGGAAGGGAAATATAGTAAAACGACTAAACATGTGTATTCAAGTAGACGGGCATATTTTTAAAAATTTATTACGTCATAATAATTAATCATTAGATAAGTTAAACTACGTTAAAATTATTATTAACTATTTGTTTATGTTTTCACAATAACGTAAGTGTATTAAAAACATGGGTAAAAATTGAAAAATTTAAAATAAATCCAAAACTATTAGAAATAGGTGTGTGACATACTTAATAAAAGTTGGAAGGTTTTGTAAAATCTATCAGAAAAAGTAATAATATACATGATGTGCCATTTAAAAAATTTGAGATTTTTCAATTTAAAATAGTCGAAATGCATAAATTTATTTTGAATACCCTGTAGCATCTAACTCAACTTTCTTTACATATATCTTTTTTTCATCTCTATAGAACGCTCGTACCAATTATCAGTATTCCACCTTCAGAAACAATAGCGCTACTGGCAATTTTTTACAACACTGAAAACTAGAATTTTAAAAAAAAAATTGAAATATTAGAAAAACTACTAGGTTTAGGTATATAACATTATTAATAAAAAAGTTATAAAATTTTACGCAGAATTTAAAAATAAATTAGAAAATAGGATGTTCCATTTAAAAAAAAAACATATGTTATATCTGCTACATTTTTTTGAAGTACCCTGTATACTCAAAAATAATTTTAAAGTGTGTACCTTAACATTCCTTAAAACTATTGTATTTAACATTTTTTCGTCATTCCCGAAACAAATGAGATAATGAACTTTACTCTTTCGTGGACTCACCCTGTACATGGAAGGGATACAAGGGATCAAATCTTTAATATCAGATAAATAGTTGAAACGGCCAGCGAATTTAACATCAGTGTCTATCTGTGTTTCATAGACTACTCCAAGGCTTGTGGCAGTGTAGTATGAGACTATTTCTGGGCACTCTTCAAAGAAATAGTAGTACCGGATCATCTGATTCTGCTAGTACGTAATTTATATGTACAATCAGAAGTACAGGGAAAAGTCTCTCTAAACCATTTAGTGTCCTCAAGGGCGTCCGACAGGGTTATATAGTATCTCCAAGGTTATTTAATATATATGGTGAATATATCATGAGGAAGAGCCTTGACGACTTCGAAGGGGGCATTTCCACAGGACGTAAGAAAATCAGCAAGTCAGTGAATCGGAACCTCAGGAAATGCTTGAGAGGGTAACTAACGAAAGTCGAGCTTTAAGACTTGAACTTAATCTGATTAAAATGAAACTTATGGTGGTCGACAGAAATAACTTAGTTCCCACAGAAAATCGGCTACCAACACTTAACACGTGGAAAAATTCGTATACCTGGGCTCAGTTATAAGTGTACCCGGAGGAAGCTCAAAAGAAATAAAACCGCACATCTCAATAAAATTTAACGCAATGACAAACTTGCAGAAAGTATGGAAGCACAGGCGAATAACTACTAATACAAAAAAGATATTGGTCAAGCAAACCAGAAAAGAGTGGAGGCATTCGAGATGTAGTACTGGAGGCGAATGCCTCGAATTCCCTGGACGGCAATATCTCAGTCCTCAACGAGCTGCAAATAAGAGAAAGTCTATCAAAAGAGTGCCGTCGGCGAACTCTTTCATATTTTGGTCCTATAACCAGTAAAAACGAGGAAAGCTTAGAGTAGCTAATAGTATAGGGTAAGGTTGAAGGCAAAAGACCAAGAGGTCGATCTCCACCACGTTGTATCGATCAAGTGAAGCAAATATGTCCCATGCCCCACTACAGGAAACCCTTCAGAACACAGGAAAATTGAGATCTATTACACGAAATTTTTCATGACATTACGAAGCTTTAGCCATGAAGGAACGACTAAGAAGAAGAATTAACGTTGCTATAAACTTCCCTGCGCTCTTTCGCTTACAGTGTTGTGAAATCGTGTTGCTCCTAATTACAAAAGCCCATAGAATTGAAATTCAAATGGCCGACTCGACGGGAAATAAAGTTCCTAGAAGGCGTAAGAACCTCAAATACGCTTATTCTTATTACTTTTGTTGACAGCTTGTGGTATATACTATTAAAATAGGGGGTCCCTTCCTGAGTTCGTTCCGCCTCTTTTGTTGTAACATATTTACCTCCCACTTTTGGATGTTGAAAAGTTACACAGAGCTACATGATCCAATGCAAATGCAGTGGTTCCCGACAAAATCGAACAGACAGAACAGATGCACTAAACATTCAATGAGGGTTCTGTTTTAAAATCTTACAGTATAGAACTTTAAAAATTTGTGTTTAATTTAAAATAGTATAATGGTTAAAAGTCATGGTTATGCAGATTGAACATCTTTAGAGATCTTTACTTTTCGAGATTAGAATACTGAACACATTGAGCGTTCTTATTATGATCGTCATCTGACCAAAGTCGTGACAGCTTCCGGTTCAAGCATGTATTTCCGTAAACAAAAGGGCGCACATGAAATGTTTATCGGAACCAGAATTTTGCCGGATTAATTTTCTGTATTATTAATTTTGCCTAATTCTAGTTGCTATGAACATCTTTCTGCTCTTTTGTGTAGAGTGTAAGATGCTGTTCAACCGTAAATACAAATGGGAATAATGGAAGCGTATTTCTTATAATTACAAATATGGCAAATTGCAGGATTCAATATCTAACTTCCACTTTATATTTTCCAAGAGTGTTAATATGGTATGGTTCGTCCTACATACAAGGGACTACAGACAAAATAACCAAGTTATTTTAAAAGTCCAACATTTGTGCAATATTACATCTTTATAAATTACAATTCTGTTGTTGTTATGCAGTGAATGTGGGCGAAACTGAAAGATTAGGAAGAAAAAAAGAAGAAAGATTTTTTAAATTTTTTTTACAGGGAGGAATCCGCCTGATGGAAAATGAAGCAGTCTGTGTCACCTTAAGGGTGCCCCAGAATGATTCAGTTATGTGGTGGTTTGCCAGCCGAAGTGGCTGACATACCCACTAAACTTCCTTGTGAGCTGGGTCTGCGACCCTTTACTCCTCTTCCAAGGTGACGATTATTCTTTATATACGGGGTGTGAGTTTTAGAAACTTGTGGGTTAGTTTCTAATGTGTAGATCTCTGCTACTTTAACCTAACTAAGTCTAATTAAAAACTAAAAGCTAAGTTCCCTGCTATTTCGGGAGTGTCGTGTTACAATAGTGTTAGTGGTGTGTGATGTTTAGCTTATTTTTTTGAAAAGAGTAGCTCAACTACACTATGACCTTATCCCTATATACTAAGTACGTAATATAGTCCTTCTTGATAGTCGAGTTTTAGCCATGTCTATTGTTAGTCTATTTGTAGCATGTCTGAGGGGCGTAAGTAGCGATTGCCGACGTTTGCGTTGGATCTGAAGACGTTAGCTATCTCAGGGTTAGGGTGAGCTGTCGCTTTCTCAAGAAAATGAAGCTAGGTATTTCGGGTGAGTTCTTTTATTGTGGGCATTTAAAACTCCCTGTGCAACTGGTTGTTGCGGACAAACCAAGGAGCTTCTGCTATGATACGTAGAGTTTTGTTTTGAACTGTCTGGACTCTGACTTGAAGCTTTTCAGACATCTGATACCATATGTCCGGCAGCCGTACGTAAGCTCGACCCTGATAATCGTTTTGTTAATTAGCAACTTGTTATGAGTTGATAATTTACCTCGATGGTTCAGAAGCGGGTACAGCTTCCCTAGGAGCTGATTTACTTTACGCACGGCCGCTGTCACTTGCCCCTTCCATACGAGCCAAGAAAAAAAAAACAAATTGTACAGTAATATATAGCTGAATATCAGCCTTTTTTGGGATACACCATCCGTATACGAGAAAACAAAATTATTGCTTGGATCTTCAATATTTGTAAACAAAAGATTTGGATATCAACCGAAATTTACAGATACTCTAATAACATTGATGGAAGTATGGCTTAAGGTATACATTACATAATACTGGGTTTATCCTTACTGGCCTGAGTCAGTGTCTTAATGTCTCTCTAACAGGAAATCGATCGAAATTTATAAACCCCTTAGGCCACAGTTCGGTAAATCCCAGTCAGATATAAATATTTTGCTTCTTCCTCTCTGGATTCATTTAGGGATTTAATCTGGACGAGAACAAATTCCTGATGATGCCTCATGTAATCAAAGGTAGAACGTAAAAAAGTTGTCTAATGTCAATAGCCATGGTTTTTAACAAAAATATTAGATGCTTCTGTTACATGTTCATTGTTTCTTTATTAAAAAAACTCTGAATAAATAAATTTATGGACATTTTATATATATATATATATATATATATATATATATATATATATATATATATATATATATATATATATATATATATATATATATATATATATATATATATATATATATATATATATATATATATATATATATATATATATATATATATATATATATATATATATATATATATATATATGTATATATATATATATATATATATATATATATATATATATATATATATATATATATATATATATAATATATATATATATATATATATATATATATATATATATATATATATATATATATATATATATGTATGTATATATATGTATGCATATATATATATATATATATATATATATATATATATATATATATATATATATATATATATATATATATATATATATATATATATATATATATATATATTTTATACACTAGGTGTGATTAGAAAATCACCAGACTGATTTGATTACTCCGATAATATTGGTTCCGCGCAGCTGGCAATGGTGGGGCATTGCCTTGAATATTCCCTCTACCTATTCTGCCATTTTGATGACCGTATAGTTTTCAATTCGGTTGCAACGCTAGTTTAAATGGGATCGTGTATTTGCTCTGCGTCGGAAAAATACTTAGTGTTAACGTGAAATTTCTCGTTAAACTTGGAAAGTCCGTTAAAGAAATATTAAGTTTGTTGTAAGAAGTGTATGGTCATGATTGTTTATCACGAACTCAAGTCTACTAGTGGGTAAAATCATTTAAATATAACAGAGAAGATGTCACAGACGATCCCTGCGTTGGGCGTCCACGAACGGCGACAATATTGAAAAAGTTGTTAGAGAAAATCGACGTCTGAGTATTAGAACTATCAGTGATGAATCATGGTTTTTCATGTATAACGCTGAAACCAAACGGCAATCCTTGCACTGGAAAACCCCAAGCTCATCGAGGCAAAAGAAAGCGCGGATGAGCAAATCAAAATTCGAAGCAATGATAATCATGTTTTTTGATATCCGTGCGATTGTTTCCATTGACTGGAGGCTTGATGATCCAACTGTAAATCAAGCTTACTATAATCAGCTTTTGGCTACCCTTGGTGAACGTGTAAGAAGGAAAAGACCTGAAATGTGGAAGAATCAGTTTTGGATACTTCACTAAGACAAGTCACCAGAATACAATGCTCTTTCAATTAAAGAGTTTTTGGCGAAATATGGAATTCCCGTCCCCCCTACTAACGTGGCTTTGATCCATGTGATTTTTGTTGTTTCCTGAAGTGAAGAGTGCGTTGAAAGGAACCCACCATGAGTCCATTGACGCAGTGAAGAAAAAAGCGACGGAATTCATGATCAACCTGTCAGAAGATTACCTGCAACACTGCTTTCAATTATGGAAAATTCGTATGGAGCGGTGTAGGGACCAAGAAGAAGTGTATATTGAAGCAGATTAGGGTTTTAACGTCAAAGTTTAAAAATAAAGCGTTTTATAAATTTAGTTCGGTTATTTTCTAGCCATACCTCGTGTATATATATATATATATATATATATATATATATATATATATATATATATATATATATATATATATATATATATATATATCGTAGGTATTTATACTCAAATATTTGTGGCTGAATATTGTTATGTTCAATATTTGGAATCATCATCATCACTCAGTTCAGAAGAAGTAGAAGTTTGAAAATCATAACCAAATATATACGGTTTGCTAGGATCAGTCTTACGAAGCAAATCGTAATTGCCACTTATGCTTGAATGACATGCTGACATGTGAAAATCATAGAAAGATTTATCCTCTTTTTCTTTTTTAATAAAAATTGGCTTTTTTTCTTCTTCCTCCTCGTAATATTCTTCGACAGTACCAGAAGTGGTTACATGTTTTGTTAATGATTTATTTGATTCTTTTCCATACGACTCTTCGCCAGGTGTATTTGACGTTTCATATTCATTTGTCGTCTCGATAGGTTCATGTTTAAAAGTAGAATTTGTCAAGGGCAATGTACTACCTAATTGTTTTGCCCTTATATTTATACTGTCTTTCGAGTCTGATTTTTCTAAAGAACAAAGAGGATCAGAACTTTTCGAAGAATTCAAATTTGGCAAGTTTGCTGGACTTTCATGTTTGATACCAGAAAGATCAGCCGTTCTTGAAGCATCCATGTTTTTCATATTTGAGGGGCTTCCATGTTTAGTTCTAGAAAAATCGGCACTTGATTTGTTGGTATTTGTCAAATTTGACTGACTTTCACGCTTAGCACTAGAAAACTCAATTCTTGATTCATTAACCTGTGTCTTGTTTAAAGGACTGTCATAATAACTACCAGAAAGTTCAGGTTTTCTCGAAACAGTAGCGTTCGCTCTAAGTGAAGGACTTTCATAATAAGTAGTAGGATGTTCAGTCCTCCTTGAAGCATTGACATCTGTTCGACTGGATGACTTTTCATAATTAATACCGGTGGTATCAGCTCTTTTGGATATATTTTCATTTGTAGGTTCATACATTGTTGAGCTGGCAATGGGAACATCAGTTAGAGTGGAATCTTGTACCGTTTGACTTCTTGTAGTTGTACTTCTAGAAGTGGAATAATTTGTACCTTTATCTGATAATACAGGACAAGGTATAGTATTCCTTGTTTGCGCCCATGGTGGTGCGCATGGCTTTATACTTCCGTTACTACTTGATATCCCAGATGACTCATCCGCAAAAGCAATTTTCCTTAAACTTCCATTTCGACCTCTTGACATCGAATTTTCAGACATTTCCGCAATCGAAGGTAGTACTTTCATGGAATGGTTTGTATCAATGATGGCCGCTCCGTCATTTGGACAAATGCATGGGGAACTTCTTGAGGTTTTTTTGGTGGAGGTACCAAATGGTTTCTTTCTCCTTTCTTTCCTTCGTGTTTTTTCGGAATCATATTCACTTGTAGATGTATAACCGGCAGTTGATTTTTCACTTATTGTTGATTCACAACATTTACATAACCGTTCTTTAGAAGATTTTGAAGAGGATCTAGATAATATCGAAGACCATCTAGAAGACGAAAATGAACTAAAAGTACCTGGTTTTGAGGTTTTCGAATCATCTAATTTATCAGTTTTAGTACTTCTGCCATTTCTCATTCTATAACAAATAAAGCAGGTACCAATGAAAAACCACGCAGCGATAACGATCAACATAGCTATTAAAATAATTTTATTTCTTCGAGTAGTGCATCCTACAGCTGGAACCGCCCCAACTTCTTCTTCACCTTCATCAGTATTACAAGTTACAGGCCCAATTTTGGCACCAAGAGCTTTCAAACTAGTTTGTACTCTCAAAACACCGCCAAACGCCGAATAAAACTTGTCGTCAGTAAGTTTTGGAATAACTTCTTTATCAATCCATGTATAAAGATTATTTTGGAATTTTTGAATCATATATGGTTTTGCATTTTTTTCCTTAAGACATTGTTCAGCTGATAAGAAATATTTCATAATAATATATGCTGATCTTTTCGATTCAATATTCCTTAAAGCGAATCGTTTTAAAGGCACAACTATTGCTGTTGGTCTATATTTAGCGTCAAAGAATGGTAGTGGAAAATATATCCCTTTCTCAGTGCTAACAGATCTTTTCCTTGCTTTGACAGGTTCATGTTCATAGTATAATAGTTTGTGACAGCAGCTAACATTCTGTTGTTTATTGATATTCTTATTGTCATTTTTATCTAGTTCTATTGGCGGTACTTGGATTTCTTGGATATTTACCATAGGTTTGGTCCAGCCTTGACCGTTAGTACGTAAAAACCATTTAAGTTCCTCATAAAGTTGTATAAGTTTCTCCATATAAGCGTAATCTACGGCTCCAGAGTAGTAGGCTCTTCGTGCCTTTGGTAAAACAGCATAGTGTAGGAAACCTCCCATTAGATCGGTAAGGGCCATCAACATTATGTGTCTTTTTCTATTTTTTGTGGTAGATCGAATTGTATTTATCACTGCCTATTAAAGAAAAATAGTAAATAAATTTTGGTTGTCATTTGAAGCAGTAATAAACTGTTTTATTATATATATATATATATATATATATATATATATATATATATATATACATATATGTATACATATATGTATATATATATATATATATATATATATATATATATATATATATATATATATATATATATATATATATATATATATATATATACATATATGTATACATATATATGTATATATATATATATATATATATATATATATATATATATATATATATATATATATATATGTATATAACACGTAGGCTGAAAAGTTTTTGGTCTGACACATAGATGTCGCCCTTTCCAAAAAAAAATCCGGAAGTACCAACCTCCAAACGATGTGTCAAAATTTCATGACATTTCGACGATTAGTTTACAAGTTACAGTGATTTTAGTGACGTTACTTTTGATATTTTCAAAACAATGGAAAACATTGAATTTCGTTTGTTGATTGAACACCGTTTTTTGATGGGAAAAAATACCATTCAAGAAAAGCAATGGCTTGATAAATGTTACGAGGAAAATTACTCATCATTTACTGGTATGCTGAATTTAAATGCGGTCGTATAGACACAAATAATGCTGAACGCTCTGGACGCTCAAATGAGGTGGTTACACCGGAAAACATAAAAAAATCCACAGAATTGATTTGGATGACTGTAAATTGATTGCGTGAAATAGCTGACACCCTAAAGATACCAAAAGAACGTGTTGGTCATATTTTGCATGAACATTTCGGCATTAGACAGCCCTGTTCGAAATGGGTACCGCGTTTGCTCACAACGGACCAAAAACAACAACATGTTGATGATTCTGAGCGCTGTTTGGACCTGTTTAAGTGCAATAAAATGGATTTGTTCATGTGATATGTGACAATGGATGAAACATGGATCCACCACTACACACCGGATTCAAATCGGCAGTCAGTTGAGTGGACAGCAGCCCGTGAAAGCCGACCAAAGACACAACAGTCGGCTGGGAAGGTTTTGGCCTCTGTATTTTGGGACGTGCATGGAATAATTTTCATCGAGTATGCTGAGAAGGTAAAAACCATTAATAGCGAATATTGTATAAAGTTATGGGTGCGTTTGAAGGCAAAAATTGCAAAGAAATGGCCCCAAATGAACAAGAAAAAAGTGCTCTCTCATTAAGCACAATGCACTGTGTCATAAGTCAATGGTTATGATGGCAAAATTGCATGAATTGAAGTTCGAATTACTTCCTGATCCCCCGTATTGTCCGGATTTGGCCCCCAGCGACTATTATCTATTTACAGATCTCAAAAAAAATGCTCGCGCTTTATATATATATATATATATATATATATATATATATATATATATATATATATATATATATATATATATATATATATATATATATATATATATATATATATATATATATATATATATATATATATATATATATATATATTATATATATATATATATATATATATATATATATATATATATATATATATATATATATATATATATATATATATATATATATATATATATATATATATATTATATATATATATATATATATAATATATATATATATATATATATATATATATATATATATATATATATTATATATATATATATATATATATATATAGATATATATATATATATATATATATATATATAAATATATAATATATATATATATATATATATATATATATATATATATATATATATATATATATATATATATATATATATATATATATATATATATAATATATATATATATATATATATATATATATATTTAAATATATTATATATATATATATATATATATATATATATATATATATATATATATATATATATATATATATATATATATATATATATATATAACAACTCACTACAGCTCCAGGCAAATATTTAGCTCCTGGGCAATTATTCTACCTAAAAGCGCTAATTAAATTGGAAAAACTAAGGTGATACTAGCCTTAAAATATTCTATCAAATCATCAATATCATCGTTACAGTGAATATAAATTATTTTCGGATCGGGAATTACATCTTCCAAAATTAATCGAGCAGTTAAAATTGCTATTTCTTCTTGCGACCAGCAAGTTTTATATATGTCTGTGGGATCGAACAAAACGGTTCCCGTACCAGCTGCTCGAATTTTTGCATGAAATTCATTTGGCGGGCAATCTTCAGGTTTAGTTGCCCCTGCAGTAAAAGTTGTGAAATATACATAAACGGAAATGAGAGATAAATGAACGCGTAACATTTTATACAGGTAATGACAATTTCTGTCATGTTACAGAGCTTGCCAGGTGTTTGGTTTCGTTAGTTCTCAACTGTTAATAAATATGTAAAAAACCCACCTTAGTTTACAGTATTGTGGGACTCAGGCTCAGTATTATAAAACAATGGACCAATAAATCTCAAAATAACTTGTATGCTAGCACTTGTGATTGATTAATATACGCGTTAATTCAAAGGGTATCAACATGACCTGGCATTAGTTACCTATAAGTTATCTGTATAATCGAGTTAAGATTTTACTGAGTTGAAGTTAATTTTCAGTATTTAGTGATTTTTAATGACAGGATTGGACTTACGTTCTGGAATAATTCAAACGAATTAGTCTGAGAGCAGCTCCAGAATTTTAGGTTTGTTGAAATTCATAATTTTAAACGTACTTTACTTTTTAAGTTAAAAAAAGGTGAAATATGAGGGTGTTTTTTAAGTCATTTACCTAGCTATGAAGGAAAACAAGCAGAGGTAATTTTTTTTTCTACTTAACTATATATATATATATATATATATATATATATATATATATATATATATATATATATATATATAATACATACGCTGAAAAGTTTTTGGTCTAGCTATTTAAAACACATATTTCTTACAAAATTCGACTTTATTCATCAATACATACAATCTGTCCAACGTTTTTCTAACATCTCTATACCTTTCTTGTAGGAGGATTGGTCTTTGCCAAAATAGGTCTCAATTCCGGAGATAATTTCTTCATCGGAGCCAAATCTCCTTCCCGCAAGCATTTTTTTAGGTCTGCAAATAGATAATAGTCGTTGTGGACCAAATCTGGAGAATTCGGTGGATGAGGAAGCAATTCGAACTTCAATTCATGTAATTTTGCCATCGTAACCATTGACTTATAACACGGTCCATTATCTTGACGAAAGAGCACTTTTTTCTTGTTCATTTGGGGCCTTTTTTTGCGCTTTCTGCCTTCAAGCGAATCAATAACTTTATATAATATTCGCTATTGATGGTTTTTTTTCCTTTCTCAGATGAAAGTTATTGCATGCGCATCACAAAATACAGAGTCAAAACCTTCCCAGCCGACTGTTGTGTCTTGGTCGCTTCGGGCGGCTTTTACCGACTGCTGTACACTCAGCTGACTGCCGATTTGATTCCTGTGTGTAGTGGTGGATTCATGTCACATATCGCATGAAAAAATCCTTTTTATTGCGCTTAAACAGGTCCAAACAGCACTCAGAATCATCAACACGTTGTTGTTTTTAGTCCACTGTGAGCAAACGTGGTACCCATTTCGAACAGAGCTTTCTCATGCCCAAATGTTCATGCAAAATATGACAAACACGTTCTTTTGATATCTTTAGGGTGTCCGCTATCTCACGCAATTTCACTTTATGGTCATCCAGAACAATTTTGTGGATTTTTTTGATGTTTTCCGTTCTAACCACCTTTTTTGGGCGTCAAGAGCATTCAAAATCATTTGTGTCTGTACGACCGTGTTTAAATTCAGTATACTAGTAAATGATGAGTGATTTTCCAGGGGCAGAGTCCCCGTAACACTTATCAAGCCATTGCTTTCCTTGAACTATATTTTTTCCCATCAAAAAACAATGTTTAATCAACAAATGAAATTAGATTTTTTCCATTGTTTTGAAAATTTCAAAAGTAGCGTCACTAAAACAACTGTAACTTGTAAACTAATCGTCGAAATGTCATAAAATTTTGACACGTATCATTTGAAAGTTGGTACTTCCTAAAAATCATATGAATTTTTTGAAAAGGGCGACATCTACGTGTCAGACCAAACACTTTTCAGCCTACGTGTTACATATATATATATATATATATATATATATATATATATATATATATATATATATATATATATATATATATATATATATATATATGTACATACATATATATAATTTAGCTAATAAGGACAAATGATATTGAATAAAAGTTATGCAACAATTGATTCTCCATTTTTAATAAAAGTGAAAGGAAAGAAATTGAAAACATCAGTAGCCATGCTGCATTTTAAGAAAAATTAAAAAAAGAAATAATTAAAAATTGAAAGTGTATATAAATACATAGAATTTTGAATCCACTAAGACCTTAAATTATTTCCTTTAGTTGAAATGTTGAAGACAGAGACTTACTTGACGTTTTTTTTTTAGATTCAATATATACAGAACGATTTATGGGTTTGCCTACTTCAGATGATAATCTTGCAGGATATGTGGAAAGTCAACTTTTAAAGAAATACGCTGGTTTGAGAAATAAACAATATTTTCTTATTCATGGTACATTTGACGATAACGTGCATTATCAACAATCTATGATGTGGGCCAAAGTTTTAGAAAGGAACGATATCTTGTTTAGACAACTAGTAAGTAATATGAAACTGTGTCAGAGGTACCATCCTATAAGTGGATGAAAACCCTATTTACATTTGTCCAAAAGATTTCGGGAAAGCTGCTCGTACGCATATAGGTACATACATACAAAACAAGAAGAAAACCGTCTTTTCTTAAATTTGGTAAAAAATAGCATATTTTAAGAGCATATGGTACATTTTAATGAAGATATAGGTTATATTTAAACAGTCCTAAAAGCTAAATAATTGTTTTATATAACGTAATTTCTTTTCCCTCCTTGTTATGACTATCACAATTGTACAAAGTATATAAGGGTTGTCGAAAAAGTATTAAGCCTTTTAAAGTCAAAACTGAAACAATTGTTTTTAAATTTGGAAAGAAACTTCTATTAAACCAAATATGGGCCATTTTGTTCGATGACCTTTTGCCATTTTTCTCTCTCTCTGTCCTTTCACCCCAACAGGACTATCGACGATACTCTGCAGTTGCTATCTCAACAGTCATTCTTCAGATATTTCGGTCCTCCGCGACCTGACTTGACTCGTGCGTACTCTTACCAAGAAGAGATCTTACTTGGTCGGAACATCTTGTTGGAGACCGTCCCCTGGATGTTCTACTTTCCTTGTTACTACAAGCTTTTCCAAGACATCCACTTTCCTCATAATGTGTCCAGGATATTACAGGTACTACTTTTAATTATATTTAAAAGTCGGGTTTATACTAAGCTCTTCAAGAATAGATACATTAGTACGGTGTTCGGTACATGATAGGATTCTTCGGTATGCACACATCTCAATAATGTGACAGTTAGATCTTTCCAGACCTTAGTGAGTTTGATCGTCGAGTTCCTAGCTATAACTAAACGTCTTCTTAATTCCGCTTCACAGCCACCATTGTTAGTTATAAGAGATCCCAAATAGTTGAAACGGTCTACAACAGTGAAACCAGCAATTTCATTTATGTGTGACAGATCCTCATTACGACTAACAATTATTACTTTGGTTTTCGCTCTATTAATCGTTAATCCATGGTTTGCAAGTGATTTCAAGGCTCTCCATAGTTGATTCTAGGTCTTGTATTGACGTTGGAAGTATAACAGTATAATCCGCTTATCTAAGGTTACTTAGCGATTGTCACACCTCCACTCTCGCCATTCAACCAGACCCATTATATGTTCACTATATATGTTAAAAAGTAAGGGTGACAGCCCTGTCTGATGCTGGCTTCTACGTTAAAGGGATCGAAAAAAGAATTATTCAGTTTAATTCAGCCATTTGTATTCTCATACAGGGATCGGATGTTTCCAAGATGTATAAGTGTTCCCATGCTAATTAGAATCGACTATATATATGTTAAAAAATAAGGGTGACAGAATACAGCCCTGTCTGATGCTGGCTTCTACGTTAAAGGGATCGAAAAAAGAATTATTCAGTTTAATTCAACCATTTGTATTCTCATACAGGGATCGGATGTTTCCAAGATGTATAAGTATTCCCATGCTAATTAGAATCGACTAAAGTTTGTTCTATTGTATGTAATTAAAAGCTTTAGAGTAGTCTATAAAACAGATATGGGTTGTTATTTGGAATTCCTTGACTTTTTCTATTATCTGGCGTATGTTGAGAGTTTATTTTCTAGTCCCTCTTCCTGGAATGAAGCCTGTTTATTCGGTAGATATTAGCGGCAGCAGAAAAGTGTTGAGTCTTTCATTTAGGATTCAAAGAAACACCTTAGCAGCGTGTGAGACCAGAGCGATTGTTCTATAGTTGCTGCAATCCAAAGGAGATCCTTTCTAATGCAGTGGTATAAATGCAATTTCACACCAATCTTTCGGCCATCGTCCAGTCTTCCATACCAGAGTTGATGTAGCATAGTCACGGTGGTTTTTCCCATCATCTTTATTATATCCGCAGTTATCTCGTCAATACATGTTGCTTTTCTGTTCTTTAACCTTTGAATAGTCTTCCTGACTTCAGTTTTAAGAATATATGGCTCTTGTTCTTCTACGGCTGCGTTGTCGACAATGCAGTTGACCGCGAGTTGAAGCACTAAAAGTTATTTACCGTAATCTTTCCAAACGTCTGTGACTGTTCTACCTTCCTTATCACTGATTATTTGTGTTTTAGGTTTGAATTTTTTCGATAGGTATTTTACTTTTTCATAAAGTTCTTGTGGTCGATTGTTTCTAGCATCTTGCCATTTTTCTAGCATTATAACCCCGTCAGTGTAGAACTTCTGTAATTTTTGGGCAAAAAATTGTGATAAGTGGTTTTTCACAGGCAGGGAGGCCTTCGTTGACCGAAACAAATGCTATTCTGTCGGTGCAAGGTGCCCCCGGTTATATGGTGGATGCATCAAAGGTTCCCAGCCAAGCTCTCTCAATTTTTGCCCAGTTATCAAAGATGTGTGTGATCTGGCGTTGTCATGATGAAAGACCACACCTTTTCTGGTAACTAGTTCCGGCCGATTTTTTTCAACCGCTGCTTTTAATTTTCTCAGTTGCTGACCGTAAAGTACAGAATCAATCGTTTGGCTAGGCTGCAGCAGCTCATGACGTGCGATTCCCTTACAATTTCACCAAACACACAGCATCACCTTTTTTGGCGTCAATACGTGCTTTGTCATCGTTTATGGAACTTCATGCTTTCGCGACTACAAACTGTTTTGTAAAATATTATCGTAAGTGATGCAATTTTCATCGTCTGTGATTAACGCCTTCAAAAAGGGTTCAATTTCGTTTCGTTTCTATAGATATTTGCAGATGGAAATTCGACAGAGTAACTTTTTCAGTGTCAAATTATGTAGCATCCAAACATTGAGCTTATTTTTGTAGTAAACTTTTCCTAAATGGTTTGGATGGATCTTTAGTTTCTTGGTGAAGTCATGTCTCTTTGAATGTCGATCTTCTTCAACTCTTGCCAAAATTTTTCTGTCCCTGGTCGACCAGGGCGCGAAGCCGACCTCGAAGTTTCCAGAACGAAAACGACTGTACCATCTTTTGACAGTTAGTTTTGATAACGTAGCTTGCCCATAAACATCACAAATTTCTTTATAGGCCTGCACAGCATTTGTGTCTTTATCGAAATAAAATTGTAACATGCAGTGAAATTTTCCAGAAATTCCACTCGTCTTCAAGACGCTCTAAATTAAGTCTGAATAAACGAATTTGAACAGTTTTTACAGTTCTACTACTGTCAAGTATCAGCGTTCAACTAACGCTAAGGATGTGACTGCTATTACTTAATATATATGACACTAAGGCTTTTCAGCGAGAAAAAGGCTCGATACTTTTCCGATTACCTAAATCAAACTTGCAGCAAAAACTACTTTTGGCCTTGAAGAACGAACAATTAAATATTTTAACTAATGTCGTGGTTCATAATGTAACTAATTTATAGAATTAGCCAATATTTGATTGAAGTCCAATTAAATTAATAGAAACGAAACAAGATTTTTTAAGATATTTACTGTGTTCTAATTACTACGAGATCATTTCGAGTAAATTACCACCACTAAAGATTTTGACATGGAATTAAATATTATTACAGTCTGTCAAGTAAGAACTTGTCCGCGATAATTTATTTTTGGTAGATGCGATTTTAGCAATTCAACAAAAAATCGGTATAGGGAACCTTTGTTTACGACACATTTTAGTAAAAACTTTCGTTGAAATCACGTAAAATCCAAAATGAGTCACTTGTTCGCATTCGAGGTAGTCTTTTTTTTTTTATGGGTCTAGCACACTTGCTGCAAGGAAGTCCCTAAAGCGCTCCAGGAGCGACATGTGTGCGTAAAAAGCGATTTACGTTGTTCTTGAATCGCTGCAAATTGTACTCGATGGGAAACACAGCCTTGGGCAAATTATTCCAAAGGGATGATGTTCTCCATGTAAAAGACTGCTTGAAAAGCGTTGTACGCGGAGTAACAAGCTGAACCTCGTACGAATGTGAAATACTAGCGCGACGTGTATTTTTAACATGCACCGCTCTTGGAGGAATTAAGCGGGCTACATCCTTCGAACACTTTCCATGAAAATACTTGTAGAACAGACTCAAGTTGCCAACCGTTCTTCGATGTTCCAGCGAATCAAGGCCGCCGGTCAGTTCCGGGTCTCCAGTCAGACGAACAGCTCTTCTCTGAACAGAATCCAACAAATGCAGTGTATGTTTGCGAATGGAGCTCCAAACATGGGAGCAGTATTCCATAGTTGGTCAAAATTGAGCTTTGTAAAAAATTAACAGTTGTTGTGGAGTGTAAAGCTTTCTGGTTCCAAATAATATTCCCAACTTTTGAGAAGCTCTCCTTGCTATGCCTGCAACAAGTTCATGTCAGGACATATTTCCTCCCAAATTAACGCCCAACAAATTGAGTGACGAGGTCTTTGTTAAGTTGAACGACCTCCTGCTGTCTGCGGATATTCGCCTGAGTAGCCGATGTCCGAGCATTCAAAGTGAATGAAGAGATAAGCGTACTGTCATCTGCAAAGCTGTAGATTGGATTCCCGGTCTTTTCCAGCAGATCGTTAATGTAAATGAGAAAGAGAGTAGGAGATAGTATGGAGCCTTGGGGCACACAAGCGTTGATAGTGAAGCTGTTAAAAAGAAATCCGTCGACTGCCACTCGTAAAGAACGCTCTCTGACGAAACATGAGAGCCACAAACAGAACCTTTCAGACATACCATAAGAGCGTAGCTTAGCCAACAGTCCATCGTGCCAAACACGGTGGTATGCCTTGGATATGTCAAGAGCAATCGCTCGAGATTCTCCAAAGTGTTCAATTGCGTTGTTCCAAACATGTGTTACATAAGTTAGAAGATTTCCTGTTGATCTATGTTTACGAAAGCCATAGTGGTGATCGCTAATAATGTTGAATCGTTCAAGATATTTTAGAAGATGTTGATTAATAACCTTTTCCATGACTTTCGATATTATTGAAAGCAGTGCGACTGGTCGGTAGTTATTTAGTAAGGTCTCCTTGCTTTTTTTAGGTATCGGCTGCACTGTAGCACATTTCCAGCAGGAAGGAAAAATTCCCTTTCTGTAGCATAGGTTGAAAAGTCTACAGAAAACTGGTGTTAGTTCCCTCGCACAGTTTTTGAGAACTATGGCAGGTATTCCGTCAGCGCCAGAAGCCTTTTTGGTGTCTAGATTCATTAAAATACGTTTAATGATGCGCTGTCTGAAGACAATATCGGGTATCCTAGACTGCACTATGGGAATATTAGGTGGTGTTTTTCCTTGGAAATCGACAGTAGAATGTGAAGCAAAGAGTTCAGCTAACAAGTTCGCTTTTTCAACAGGTGTCATTGCAATAGAATTATCTGGCCGTGAGTGGTGGTATGGTGGATTTGGTGAAATTTTGACTAACTGCCTTAGCAACTGACCAAAAGGACCTGTAATTGTTGGGACAAGCGAGAAGTTTGTTTCTAATTCGTTGATTGTGTGCCTCTTTAGTTTGGTCGATAATTTCTTTGCATTTGTTCCGGGCACGAACAAAGGTGTTACGATTTATGGTGTTAGGATTTACACGACATTGTCGGTACACAAGATGTAGCAACAGCTTCTTTGCATTTTCGGTTAAACCAAGGCTTGTCGGCATTTTTTTGAAAAAGGAATGTAAGCTTCCATACCAGCCAAAATAACATCGGAAACCCCCCTGGCGCAGTCAGATGGGTCGTCATATCGAAAACAAACGTCTAACCAAGGGAAACTTCGAAAATATTCCATGAGATCTTCCCATTTAGCAGATCTGTAGTGCCAAATCTTGCGCGGTTTAGGTGCATCTCTATCACTAATTGGTAGGATACTCGATGTCGAAAGCAGTTTATGGTCGGAAGAACCTACGGGCGGATTAACGGTGACCGTGCAAATCTCCGGATTGGTGGTTAAAAACAGATCAAGAAGACTGGCGACTCCCCATCTCGATCAGGGATCTGTGTTGGTTCCTCAATAAGCTACTTTTATTCCATCCAAAGAGGCCTAAAATGACACATTCCGCCGCCGTTAAATATATTAAAAAGTTAGTATCGTTTGTGACGAAGTGGGTAAATCATTTTAACGAAACGAAAAATGTCAACGATTTGCCAAAACGCGGCTCGGTAAGCAAAGTCACTTTAAAAGTTGAAAAACGAATCGTGTCGTTGTTTTCAGACCCGAAATTGACGCTGCGTCAAGGATCAGCAAAATTAAGAAAATCGGGTTCGAGTGTGTCCCATAAGACCATTCAACAATATCTTCGTTCTCATGATGTCATATTCCAAAGTACGTTGAAGAAATATTTGCTGGGCGCAAATCACATCGCGAAGCGGCTTGCTTGGGCCCACGATAAGATGAGTGGCCCTCACGACTGCCGGACGCCAACTCTATTGAGAACGTCGAGTCTCTTGTAAAAAGGAAGCTCAGAGGAAAAACTCTGAGGACTCAGTTGTCTCGTGAGATTCGAAATATTTGCAGAGTATGCATAAAATCTCATCGCTTGCCTAGAACTTATTAAGGTAATTGCGCCGTTTTTAGCACACTAAAGAATACATTGATGGCAAAAAATTTTCTCGAAACATATTGATTCAAGAATACGAGCGGTCACGTTCTTACTTGACAGACTATATGTGTTAAATAAAAGGGAAGAAATTCCTGGTTTTTAAGTTCATTATCTCTAGAAACTCGAGACGGTCAGAGTACTGGTTTTCCATATTTAAATGTTTGGCATAATTTGAATCAGTTTTATCATTAGTATAACTTCTAAAATGTTCTTCAATTCTTTTTTGAAATGATCTTCACGTTAATTGAAAATACTGTATTTTACCTTATTTTTTGGTATTAATGATAATAGATGAAAGACATGATCTATTCGTATTTACCTTATAGGTGAGATGGATTGCAAAAGCAGCCCACTTCACATCGAAAAAAATTTTTAATTGTTGCACACTCCTAATTACGGTAATATGAACATTTATAACTTTTTTTTATCATTTCCAGAGTTACCCCGATGAAGACCACAGTCTAGGTTCAGTCCGGCCCCATCTATATCATTCTTTGGAAAATTTCTTAGATGAATGTTTTGCATAAGAATCTTAGAAGTATTGCAAGTTCGTTTCTATTCAAAGCAAATGATATACTTTTATGACATTCACTATTACGTAATTTTATTTTAAATTATTTGAGAGCAAATTATTATCAACTGTGTTTTTACAAAAAATTTAAAACCAAATGTGTTTACTTACGACTACTAAACCTCTATAGGTTTCTTATGTCAGTTATATAATTAGTCTCCTATAACCTACGTCTACTAGTCAATATTTTTTCTGAAATTATGTCAATTTATAGTCACTAAAAGATTGCAAACCAGTCATTAATGAAAGCCTAATTAATTGTATAAATGTAAATAAACAGGAATCTTGAAATTTAAAGGGAAATATATTTGACATTTAATATAACATCTGCAGGGTAGCATATGATTAACATGACTATGCAGTAGAAAACTTTTTATTTTAAGTAATGCGATTGCTATTGGTCGCTAGTTTTAAATTATTGCTGCTAACCTGAACTAAAGTAAAAAAAAAAACAAAATATTACTAAATTTGTTCGGAACACATTTAAACAGAAAATTATGCTTATGGGATGTAAATCAATCGCTATATTAAAAAAAATCTATAAGCGGCATATAAAAACTAAGCTGTAGCTGCACACATAACGCCATCTAGAGTTTACAACCTCCTTAGAGCAAGTGATTTTTAATTTCCATAAAAGAAACCAAAAAACATAACCTTGCCAACGAATATCTTTTGTGGTTTATTTTTTTTTTATGTACGTTTAATTTTAAAAAGAAGTAAATAATAAAAAAAATATTTTTATCATTTAAAATGATGAGAATCCATATACCCATTTATTGAAAAGGATACCAGAGGTTTGACAAAGTTAAAAAATACGTGGTTCTTAAATCACCAACATCATCATCATCATCAATTAGCCTCCTCTGTCCATTGCTGAACTTAGGCCTCCATAAGGAGTTTCCATTTTTCTCTGCTCCGGGCCGTTGCAATCCAGTTTGTAGCGCCATTTCACGATTCGCTTCGTCCATCTATTATCATTTAGTCTGGCCACATGGCCCGCCCATCTCCATTTTAATTTTACAATGCGCAATATAATGTCATCTATACCCATTCTTCTGCTTATTTCTTCGTTTTGGATCCTATCTCTCGGAGACAAACCTAACATAGATCTCTCCATCCTGCATTGCGTTATTCGCAGTTTTGTTGCTGATTTTTTTTGTAAGTGTTAACGTTTCAGCCCCATATGTTAGCACTGGAACAACACACTGGTTAAAGGCTTTTCGTTTCCTACTTATCGGAACTTTAAATACAAGTTTTTCATAAGCTGTCCAGCGTAAGGCTATTCGTCTGGGCAATTGGCATGTCTGGCTGTCTCTGCTGATTCGGATTTCATGGCCAAGGTAGTTGGTAATCATTTTCGTTTTATTGTAGTTTATTAGCAGATCTATTTTCTGAGTTGCTTTTTGTAGTTTTCCTAACATTTCTCTGGACTCGTAAGTTTTCGGATATTAGGACTACGTCATCTGCAAAACGATGATTTAATCTTTTCCCATCGACCATAATTTCCTTGCTTTCCTAATCTCATGTATTAATTGCATGTACTAAGATTGCAGTGAACAATTTTGGATACAGAATATCTGCCTATTTGTCTCCTTTTTTATTCTTATTTTTTTAGTTGTATTATGCGACGCGTTTTCGTATACGTTTTGGATAGTATTTGAATATCTTTGGTTAATTCCGCATTCTTTTAGTGCTTCTAGTACCGGGATCATTTCTACAGTGTCTAAAGCTTTCTGTGAAAGTCGACAAAAATTAGAGAAAAGGGACGATTATATTCTATGCGTTTTTCGATGAGAATTTTAATGCATTGCAGATGGTCGTTTGTTCCAAAGCCAGAGCGGAAACCGGCCTGTTCTCTTGGCTAGTAGAAATCGAGCTTACTTTCCAGTCTGTTGGTAATGGTAAATCACCATATTATTTTTAAATTATTAAATGCTTCAAATTATTAAATGGTTTTAGTTAATTTTAAATAAATGTTTACCTTTATTAACTAAATACTTAAAATTGGAAATTGGCATTTGTGAGCCAAAGTTCGGTTTATCATATATATATATATATATATATATATATATATATATATATATATATATATATATATATATATATATATATATATACTTTAGACCTTAATTTATGAGAAACTTGCAGAGGTTGTCAAATAGTCATCTTTAGAAGAAATATTTTATTTTCACTAAAAATATTCCAGAAAGAAGTATCAGAATATCTGAAAAATATTCCTTGAATGACCCATTAAGTGTTTGAATCATCTACTGTAACTTAACATATATATAATAAAACTTTAGTAACAGAAGATGATTAATTAATAAAGTAAGGTAAATACAAGTCCGGACAGAATAATTAGACTAAATTTACAAAATTTGTTATTGAACTAAAAACAACTGTAAGGTAAGGGTCAATCAATTTCAATTGGGCTAAAGTGTTTACTCTTCCAGAAAAAGTTGGAGTTTTTATTTTTCTGATGGACCTAGTCAACATATATTAAAATTAATTGTATATTTCGAAGGTAAAGTAAGAGGAAATAATTAGTTTCATTTGACTTATCATCTCATATATGCCAATGCGATTAATTTTTCTAAATGCAGACCTGTTATTTTTATTGCACAAACGCACTCTATAAATCCTGGATACTACCATGTATCTCGGTAGGTATTTTAAAAAGACTGGACCTGATGATGATGATATAAACCATCATAATAAGAAAATTGTAGTTAGTTTATTTTATAGAGCACAGGAATAATAATATACGATTTTATTTTAAAAATATACTTTGAAATTCGTAAAAAGAAATAAAAAACGGGAATTCAGTTTTTTTGAAACAGCTCATAAATAAGTGTTATCTATTGTCCTTTTCCAAATCTTAATGTTAAGCTTTGAATTTGTAATACACTGAATAAATTTAAAATAATTGTTCACATTACAATCAAGAAACGTATGCTTATGTGAAACTAGTCAATATATAGAATAGAAAAAAAAACCTTTTGTTCAGTCTATTTTACGCATAATATAAATGAATAATGAAGCTTGTGAGAAGAACAAGAGAGAAGATAAAAATAAAAACTGGACAAAATATGAAAAAAAGGGAAATTGTTGTTATGCATGTTATGTTAAGTCATTAGTGAGTGAAGGATACTATGTATAACCTTTACAATTCTAGAATGGCCATTCTATATTCAGATATTGAGGAAAGTAGACCTATATTTAAACGTAAAGGTATATTAACCTGTGTGGAATCTTAACAGCTTTCCATATAAAGTATCACCTTTCTTCCAAATAAAACGCAATACTATATCCAATTAAGAACTACTAAATGATCTATGTTTATACAGGTTATTTCGGAAACAGAGTACTAGGTTCTACACCTTATGATTGTAAAAGTTTTTAAGGTAGACCTAGATAGTTAATTTATGAATACTTTACTTACGCCCTCAATCAAAGTGAAACTTACGCAATGTATTTAAGTAATCAAAATTGCGCTATTTAGGTAACGCGTTATAACTAAGTTGAGAATGTGGAATCTTTGGCACAATGACACTACTCAATATATATCACCACTACAAAAAACACTTTATTTTTGCACTCGACGCGCGTTTCGCTAACCATGTTAGCTTCATCAGGAGTGTCATGTCAATCATCGCTCCTGATGAAGCTAACATGGTTAGCGAAACGCGCGTCGAGTGCAAAAATAAAGTGTTTGGTGTAGTGGTGATATATACTGAGTAACGCGTTATAAGTTAATAGTTGCCTCGACTCGATTCATTAACTGACCTATTAAATCGTATATAGAAGTTGAAAATTCTTATCTCTCATACAAGAGTATTTACGGGGAGAGAACAAATGTTTTTCGCTACCAATTTTAGTGTTATTTTTTTTTTCGTGTTATTTTTGGAAATTACACTCCTATACCTCCTACTATTTGTTAGTTGTCACTTTCAGTTATTTACAATTTTCTTATTATCGGAAAGGCTGATATTTGAAACATGAAATGAAATAAATGCTTGACTATTTTTAAAATCGGCACGTCCGATGGTTGGTAAGATGTCGGAGAAAATTACATACATACATTAAAGTTTTTAGAAACAATCAATATACTGAGATACAGCCATAGAATTTGCAATTTTTCGCGTTGCAAGAATTAAACTGTGATGTTTGTTGGAACCTGCTAAAGGGGACCATTGACAGAACCAGATTCAGGCGCAGTAAAGAAGGCAGTGGCATCCCTGACGCAATGTTGATGAAGGTGCCATTAGACACTCATTTATAATTTCCCCAGTCAGGAAATTACGAAGACAAACTTCAAACTGCGGAAATTCAGTTTAATAATACGAAATTAAATTTATTCTCTTTATTTTATAACTGTCGACAATTGTGGATTTGTAAATCAGACTATTATTTAAGGATCCCTTAAGGAGTGAGGTCACTTCAGGTTCCAGGAAAAAAGGCTAATTTCGGGAAATTTTGAAAATTCTGACTTCTCAAACAACAGTATTTACGGGGAGAGAACAAATGTTTTTAGCTACCAATTTTAGTGTTATTTTCTTTTGTGTTATTTTTGGAAATTACACTCCTATACCTCCTACTATTTGTTAGTTGTCAATTTCAGTTACTTGCAATTTTCCTATTATCGGAAACGCCGATATTTAAGACATGAAATGAAATAAATGCTTGGTTATTTTAAAAATCGGCACTTCCGATGGTTGGTAAGATGTCGGAGAAAATTACATACATACATTAAATAAGTGACTAGTTATTTAAAATAATTTTATAACTTTTTAGAAACAACCAATATGCTGAGATACGGCCATAGAATTTGCAATTTTTTTGTTATCGCGTTGCAATGATTAAACTGTGATGTTTGTTGGAACCTGCTAAAGGGGACCATTGACAGAACCGGACTAAGGCGGAGTAAAGAGGTCAATGGCATCCCTGACGCAATGTTGATGAAAGTTTAGACACTCATTTATAATTTCCCCATTCAGGAAATGCGGACACAAACTTCAAACCAAGGAAATTCAGTTTAATAATACGAAATTAAATTTATTCTCTTTATTTTATAATTGTCGACAGTTGTGGATTTGTAAATCAGATTATTGTTTAAGGATCCCTTAAGGGGTAAGGCCACTTCAAGTTCCAGGAAAAAAAGGCTAATTTCAGGAATTTTTTTTCAAAAGTACAATAAAAGCAATCGAAAATTGTTTGAAGTACTTTATTAAACGAATATTTAAGTGTACAAAAAAATATTTTTTTATCTTTTTAATTCAAAATGGCCGCTTCAGAATCCAAGACGATAAGACACCTTTTATGAGAGACCTAAAACGGGTAAAACGATTGTTCGCGTAGATTTCAACCTAGAACACAAGGCCAAAAAAATTTCATTAATATATGTGAAAAACTAGTGGAAAGCGTGAACAGATTTTTTAATAAGTTATAACTTTCTTTTCTATAAACAATTTTTCGTGAAATTTTTCGGTGAAAAGTGTGTGCGAGATTTTTCGAAAAAAACGATATTTTCAAATTTCCGTACGTTATCCGCTAGTTTTTAACATAATTAATGAAAATTGTGTGATTTTTGTTCTAGGTTGAAATTTAAGGGAGCAACCGTTTTGGGCCTCGTATAAAAGGTTCATTGTCGTCTTGGATTCTGTAGCGGCCGTTTTGAATTAAAAACATAATAAATATATATATCTTTGTACACTTAAATTTGTTTAATAAAGTACTTCAAATAAATTTTGGACTGCTTTTATCATACTTTTGAAAAAAATTCCCGAAATAAGCCTTTTTTCCTGGGACCTGGAGTGGCCTTAGCCCTTAACAAAGGATGCACCAATTTTATCATATCATACGATACATCCTTTACTGTTTCAAAACTCGATATATATTTGTTTCTTTTCTATCTCTTGATAATAAAAAAAAACAAGGTTCCTAAAGAAGTCCGTTAAATATCAGTTTAAAAAACAGAACTTGTGCAACACTTCCTGCTGTATCTAGCCGCATTCTGAGTAAATTTGCCGGAAAAAAAATCAATAGAAAATATGTGGTAGCGGGTATAATTATTCACGAAGATTTTAAGTTAAAAGATAAGTTTCAGAGAGAGCCCGCAATATTTTATATTCGTCCCGGATGCAACATTGTCTTAGTTCGACAGTAACTTGACGTATATCGCGAATGGTTTTACCTACTTGTGTCCATTAAAAATAAGAAAATAATTAAACAAGTCGCACTTTTAAATAAAGGGTTTTCAAACTTATCTTGTTATCAGGAACTTTTTCTTTTTTAGTTGTAAAATTTGTTTTAACGTTTTTTTTTTTTTACATTGCTTTCCGAAACACCCTATATAAATATATTTAAGGATAGTTGAGCTCCTATTTTTTGTTATTTTACTAGTTTTAGATTTTTCTTATTTGTAGTAAGTCAATAGAGAACTTTTTTATCTTGGTTTGTTAAATTAGTATTTAAACTTTAAAAATGAGCAAGTTAAATTTTCCTACCTAGATTAAACGGATTAAAACTTAAAAATAAATCAGGGTATTGTAGACCGTATATACATTACATATCATTTATAAAAGAAATATTTTGTGAGATTTGTATATATTAATGTTAAATGTTAAAATAAATTTATAGCCATTTTATTTTTGTTTTAAAGATATATAAAAAATAAAGAATACATTTGAAGTATGTTTTTCATTGTTAATATCCAAAATATAAGCATATCTTTTAGATTTTACCTTAGCGACTGACGTAAGAACGTCTTCAGACAGTAATGTAAGATGCGATGTTTCACTTCGGCACATCCATAAAAAATGAAATTACCTTCCTATGCTAGGGGAAAACCCAAAACTATTAGTTTCCATCAAAATAATTTCCATTGGAGTTAATACACTTCTCCATTGTTCAAAGATTTTTTTTAAATTCGTCTGATATTCTTCAGAGCCTGCGTCGTTGTTTGTCAGCAAAACGCCCTTCTTGCAGGTCCCTTTCATCCTGGGACACGGATGGAGCCAAATTCGGCGAGTAGGGTGGGTAGGGCGAAGGGGTCATGCCGTTTTTTGTCAAAAATTGGCGCACAGTGAGAGCCGTGTAGGCTGGCGCGTTGCCGCAATCGCCCGACTGCCACAAATTCGGGCGTTTCCTTCGCACACTGCTGCGCCACCTTTTTAACACTTCAAGGTAGGATGCTTGGTTCACTGTCTGACCTGATGGAACAAATTACGAGTGAACGATCCGTCTCATATCAAAAAAAAAATGTTCAACAGTCAGTTCACTTGACGAGTTTCTTTTGTACAAGGAGAATTCACTGTTTCCCATTGACTGAACAACAGCCCAGTCAACAGAACACTGTTGTCTCAGCATTGTAACTGTAGCACCATGAATCATCTCGTGATGATTTCGGAAAAAAAAATCTGGGTCAGTTTTGAACTGCTCCTTCAGTTTAGGACAGGTCTCCAGGCGACGCTCTTAAAAAACGATGACTACACAAAACAACTTTTACAAAAAGAATTTCAGGAGCCTCTCACAACCTTCTATACTGACGCTGTTTGGCAGACTGACTTTGAAGGAGTGTAACTACATCACCCTAGCGGGCGAACCGTGTACTACAAGTACCAACCTAACCACAACACAATTCCCGTTACTTTTGGATCCTCCCACGTATACGATTTTATATCAACGAGTAGTACTTTTAGTGTCTTGTAGTTAGACATAGATGAAAAGAATTGCACAATAGTACAAAACAATGTTACTAGAGGCGATTAAAGGACTGCGCTTTATCGCATGACCAAGTCGTGTTTATGTCTGAAGACCATTAGAGTTTTTCTGACAAAAATCTCGGAATTGGTAAACGCAATATTACTAAAAATTGTTTTTGTAAGATCGTCTAGTGCCGAGATTTTCACGTAGTGCTACTCATTTTTTTTTATGGGCATAGCACACGTGCTGCAGGAAAATCCCTAAAGCGTTAAATTCATGCTGTTTTTGAATCGCTGTAAATTGTACTTGATGGGAAACATAGTCCTGGGCAAATCATTCCAAACGAATGAGTTGCTCCATACAAAAGATTATTTGAAAAGTGTTGTACGAGTAGTGACAGGCTGAAATTCATACGGATGTGAACTATTAGCGGTATGGGTATTCCTAGCCTGCATCGCTTTAGGAGGAATTAAGCCGGCGACAGCCATCGCACACTTTCCATCAGAATGTAGAATAGACACAAGTCGCCAAACGTGCTTCGATGTTCCAAGGAATCAAGCTTGCTGGTTAGTTCTGGGTCGCTAATCAGGCGAACAGCTCTCTTCTGAATAGAATCCAACAAATACAGTGCAGAGCCACAAACATGGGAGCAGTATTTCATTGTTGGTCGAACTTGAGCTTTGTACAGAATTAACGGTTGTTGTGGAGTGTAAACCTTTCTAGTTCGAAATAATATTCTCAGTTTTCGAGAAGCTCCTTTTGCTATGCCAGCGATACATTCAAATTAACGCCCAGCAAATTGAGTGACACAATGCTAGAGGAATGGAATGTCAATGCAATATAACCTATGTCGTGTTCAGCTACGTTAACTGAAAAAAATTGCCGCCTGAGTTTTTTGTTAAATTCTACTAGGTTACCCTCACCCCAAGGTAGAATTTGTTCCATGTCTTTGTTAAGATGAACGCCTTCCTGTTGTCTGCGGATACTTGCATGAGTAGCCGATGGTTGAGCGCTCAGAATGACTGAAGAAATACGCGTACTGTCATCTGCAAAGCTGTAGATTAGACATCGACGTTGATAGTGAAGGTGTTAGAAAGAAATACGTCGACTGCCACTCGTAAAGAATACTTTCTGAGGAAACACGGGAGCTATAAAAAGAAATCTTCAGACATACTATAAGAGCGTAGCTTAGCCAACAATCTATCGTGCCAAACACGGCCGATTGCCTTGGATATATCAAGTGCAACCACTTGAGATTCTCCAAAGTGTTCATTTGCGTTGTTCTAAACATCTGTTACATAAGTTAGAAGATCTCGTGTTGCTCTTTGCGTACGAAAGCCCTATTGAGAGTCGCTAATAATATTCAATTCTTCAAGATATTTTAGAAGATGCTGATTGATATTCTTTTCCATGACTGTCGATATTATTGAAAACAATGTAACTGGTAGGTAGTGGTTTGGCAAGACCTTCTTGTTGGGTATTGGCTGAATTGTAGCAGGAAGAAAATATCTCCTTTCTGTAGCACAGGCTGAAAAGTCTATAGAAAAATAGTATGTTTTCTCGCACATTTTTTTTAGTACTGCGATATAACTATGTCGGGTTCAGCTACGTTAACTGAAAAAAAATTGCCGCTTGAGTTTTTGTAGCGTTAAATTCTACTAGTAGTAGTACGGTCTACGGTATTCCGTCAGCGCCAGAAGCTCTTTAATGTCGAGCTTCATTAAAAAACATTTTATGATACGCTGTCCGAGAACAATATCTGGCATACCCAGCTGTACTATTGGAATAGTTGGTGGTGGTTTTCCTTGGAAATCGTGAAACAAAAAGTTCATTTAAAAAGTTGGGCTTTTCAACCGGTGTTGTATTATCTCGTCGTGTGAGTGGTAGTATAGTGGCTTTAGTGAAATTTTGACTAAGGCCTTAGCGACTGACCAAAAGGACTGGAAAGTGTTGGGGCAGGCAAGAAGTTTATTTTTAATTCTTTGATTGTGTGACTCCTTGGTTTCGTCGATAATTTCTTTGCATCTGTTCCGGGTACGAACAAAGAGGTTTTTTTTATTTGACGATAGGATTTTTACGCCATTGTCGGTGGGCAAGATGTATAGAGAGAATAACTTCTTTGCATTTTTGGTCAAACTAAGGCTTTTCGTTGGAAGGGTATTTCTTAGAAAAAGTCGAAATGACATTGGAAACCTCCTTAGCGCAATCAGATGGAACGTCAGATCTAAAACAAACGTCTAACTAATCTTGTGCGGTTTAAACGTCTCTCTGTCACTGATATGTTTTTCTAATTTGACAATTTAGACGCAAACATTGTCATGTGAATTACCACAAAAGCTTGGGATTTTTAAACAACTCCTAACCATACCAACCATTTTTTTTGGCAAACTCTTAGTATGCCAAAATAGTATACATACCTACATAAAAAATACAACCTAATAAAAAATATTTTTATGTCTCACGCCAATGCATTCAACTGGCACTTTTAAAAACATTCCATTATTTTCAAATCAAATAGATGTACTCAAATATGAGGTGATTGGGACATGTTCGAAACTCTTTTGCACAATGAAGAATTTTTGGAATTTATTTTTTGTAACAAAAATAATTTATTTTTACATGAATCATTTATACGAATTATTAATTATCATAACAAGTAAATTTTTAGAAAGTTTTTCTTACATTAGGAATTTTATATCTTTTCAACATCATCATTTTCATCTTTATCTTCATCATCGGAATTGTCAATACAATCATCAAATTCATCATCGAACTCATTATTATCAACTTTTAAATCTTTAAGTTTATTAATTATATCTTCTCTTTGAAGTTCTGTGTCACTTATTTCAGAATTTTTGGATGTTTTATTTATATAACGAAGAAAAGTCCTTCGTTTTCTTTCTGGCAACGATTTGAGAAGTTCTTTCATTTCTTCGTCTAGCTGAAGTTTTTCCTTCTCATTTGGTGGTGCTTGAATTATTTCTTTGGACTGACAACATTTTGTGCAAAGACCTAAAATAAAAGAAGCTACGTGAAACGCATACAAGTGAAAACTAGTTTAAAAAAGACAGTTAATCAAGTTAATTAAATCATGCGTGTAGTTAATTTTAGTGAAAACTCCTATGGTTTATTTGTAATTTCAGTGAAAACAGACCGAAACTAACCTATAGTTAATTCTCATTTTTATCACGACTACATCCTTTCTTGCCATATATATACAGAAATGCTTTTTTCCATCTCCGATGAGGTATAAAATGAAAACAAGAATGAATATAAAAAGGATTTTCTTACAAAAATTATGTTCACCTATAAGCTGTTTTTTTCTACGTAATCGCCTTAGAGGTTGAAGTACTTGTCGTACCGGTGCACCAGCTTTGTATACTTTCTTTAAAGAAAGTCGCCTTCTGTGTCTCTATGGTGTCTCGAAGCTCCTCGTTTGAGCGAAAGCGCTGCCCTCCCAATCATTTGTTTATCACCTGGAAAGGTGGAAGTCAGTTGGTGTGAAGATTGGGCTGTAGGGAGGGTAATCAAATACATTATCGTTGGAATCTGGCTAGAAGTTCTTTGGTTTACGTAGCACTATATGGTTGGGCATTCTCGTGAAAAAATACAACACCTGACGTGAGCATGTCTCTCCATTTGTTTAAGATGATTCCTCGCAGTCTTGTCAATGTCTCATAGTACGCACTTGTATTGATTATTGTTCCTGGCTCTATGAAGTCAACAAAATGCTTATTTTTGAACCCAAAACACCGTGGCCATAAGATTCTTGCTAATGAAAGTTTGTTTGAACTTCTGTGGATTGTTTGGGAAGTTGCTCTGCATTCATTGTTGAAGCTGCTGTTTGGTTTGTGCATTGTCGTAACATACTCACATTTTATCACTTGTCACAATTGCTTTCAATAATTTGAAAAGTTAAGACTGATGCAATTTGCCGCTCCGGATGTTGTCAGTCAGCTTCTTGGCAATCTACCGTGATTAAATTTTACGGTAACCAAGCTGTTCCGTCAGAATGTTGTCGAGGGATGATTTTAAAACTTCTGGAAAGTCCACGGATAATTCAGTAATTGCAAACTTACGACTTTCTCAAATCGTTTGATCTACTCGCTGCATAAGGTGTCCTGTCCCTGATCACTTTCATCATAGACGTCTTCTAAATTTTCTACTTCTCGCACTACATCGTTACGGTTTACACGGTTAATTCTGTGATGAATTTCTACTGCATTAGATCCTTCTGCGTTAGACAGACAAGCGAGATCGAATGTTGAAAAAAAAACAGCTCTTGTGTTACTATAACTTTACGATAGCGCTGACGACTATTGTCTTTCAATTTTATAATTTGCCCTTCAATTTATTTTCTAGTTTAAAACATCGGAATTTAATCCAATTTTTTGACCTAATTTACTTCCAAGAAATTAGAACCTATGATAATTTTTGATCAAGAGTGGAGTAGTGTTTCGCTAATATTTGTCAACGCGTTCTGAGCCTTAGATGCTAAAATAAGGAACTGAGCTTCAGGACGGATCGAACAAAAACACCTTGGCAAAATGGGCATAAATTAAAAATGTTTTAGTATACTTATTTACTAATTTATTACCTAACAAAAGTCAGATCACAATTGCAAGTTGAGTCCGAGCTCGCCTAGTGATGTGTATGCTGTAAGCAGCAAGACAGTTTGGAGAACCAAAGGTAGTAGATACTTATGTTACTAATATGTTATATATAAATAATAATAAAAAAATGTAATTACGAGATCACTAAAACACCAAATATCAATTAGTAATATGGTAAATTTGCAGAAAATTATAAAGAGAAATTTAAAATAATAGTACTGTCAGTACTATTCAATGTAATTCAATTTCAACTTTTAAGTTTAGGTATGTACTTTCTGTAAGGATACCAGTTAAGGCTTTCCGACACTAATTTAAGTTTTTCGTGCGAGAAATTGCGCCCATTTAATCGCGTCTAGTAATAAAGCATCATTTTTGGAACGTTCTGCGGGTGCGCATTGTTGCTATGTGCAATTTTTGTATCTTAAAATATTATTATTTTTTTTATTATTTCTAATTTTCACATGGGGTGAAAGGAATGGAGATTAAATATATACAGTTTCGATAGTGTTATGACATTTTTTTGGTGGGGGGGGGGTGGTCGCGTATATATCGTAGTAAACATCCATATTCGGCTTCCTGAAATTTAAAAATGATAAATTTTAACTTTCTTTTTAATATTTCATCATAAGGTATCTATTGTGTACTAGATATATACATAAAAAGTGAGGCATCAATAGCGTCTATCGAATGAGTACAAATGGCAAATGGAAACAACAGTCTGTACAATTTGGGCACACAAAAGTTACGAATCTAATCCTTGGATATACAATTTGATTATATGAGATCGTATAATTTTGAAAAACCATATAAAATTGGGTGCGATCTAAATCTATGCATGGGGGGTGTAGACTCCCATGAAGGCAATGAGTTTGGTCTATTATACAGGCAGATCAAAAATTTAGAGCGGAGTAGGCGTTGGCATATATGCAGAGAAGTCCAAGTGGAGTTTAAGCGTTCCACTAGGTACAGGTCCAACAGTATTCCAGGTAGAAATTCCCCTAATACAAGCATGTGTTGATGAAAATATAAGACGGGTTTATCGCAACCCAAAAATATATATTCTCTCAGACAATGAAGCTACTCTAAAGGCACACGTAACCTGTTAGAACTAACTTCCAGGAACAACAGGGTTGAACTGCCATGGGTTATAGGATATTCGGGGATAAAAGGTAATGAAAAAGCGGACGAGTTAGCAAGATTCGGAACTACAAAATCATCAGTATTTGGTATACCAAAACAGGTGGTAAAAACGACAATCAACAGATGGTCATATCAGCAATATCTAGATCGTTGGCTCACAATATCCGGCCAAAGACATGCGAGGGACCCTTAAAGAAACTAACAACTGACGTCCTTTGTTTAACAAGGGCCCAGACCAAACTAGTGGTGGGACTGATCTCCGGCGACAGTCACTTGAAATATTTACAGAAAATAGGTATACGCAATGGTCCTACGACACGCATACTATGTGGTGAAGAGGCTTCCGGCTCTAACTCGCTACAGATATAAACTGTTCAGTGATCTACATCGTAGCGATACATTGCCAAATGAAGGGTTTGGAACGAAGCTTATAAACCTTAAAGGGACGAAGCTCATGTAACCAAGAGATGGGAACATGGTAATCCAAGAGGCAGCAGTGCACAAACAGGGACAATCGCCTACCCTGCCTTCAACCAACCAACCCATTGTGTAAAATACTGAATTGTAATTCTTTAGTGCGACAAAGTCCAATTCAGAGTTTATTTTAGAACTGCGTGTTTGCAAGGAAAGTAATATGTAAATTTTTCATCTATGTAAACCCATAAAACTAAAAAATTATTTTATCACCATAATAGTATATATATATATATATATATATATATATATATATATATATATATATATATATATATATATATATATATATATATATATATATATAATACCTTCACATGTAATAACATAGGAAGGTGTTATCATTATTTTACGTGTGTTTTGTAGTTATGCTAATATGACCAAAGACTGAGCAACTCGTTGCTACAACTAATCTAATGCTAATTGTAGCAAATTGTATAAATGTTCATTTTTTAATGAAATGTGTCAAAAAAAAATACTGGTCAGTCAATAAGTTTTAAAAGTGGAAATAAAACAAGAATTAATGAGTCGAAATACATTTATTCTTCAGTATAATCTTCCTTAAGCTCAAAACATTTTTTTCAGCGATTTTCTAATTCATTTGCCCCATCTATGAAGTGGTTTTCCGGAAGACCTTCAAAATACCCATCTATGGATGCTATCATCTCATCATTTGTTGAAAAACGCTTACCACGTAGAAATCTTATGAGTTTTGCGAACAGACGGAAGTCAGACGGAACCAGATCTGGCGAATAGGGTGGATGTTCCAACAATTCCGCTGCAGTTGTCAAAGCACCTTTGTGAGCAGGTGCATTGTCATGATGAAAGATGATTTTTTTCTTCTGCAAACTGGGCCTTTTCTCACGAATTTTCTCATCCAGCTAGTCCAAAAGTTTAAAATAATACTCTCCTGTGACTTTTTACCGGTTTGAAGGTAATCAATTAACAAAATTCCTTTTGTATTCCAGGAAACTGAAGCCATAATTTTTTTTTTTGGACGACTGGCCAATTTGGCCGCTTTGGAGCTGAAAAAAAAAACCGGGCTCAGTCCACTGTGCAGTTTGTTGTCGCAGATCAGAATTATACTGGTTAACTCAAGTCTCAGCCATAGTTACAAATGGACGCATAAAACCAGTTTCGTTCTTTGTTAAACAAGCCAAATGTTGTTTGGAAAGTTTCTCTCAAGTGCGTTTTTGTTCCGATGTTAGCAAATGCGGTACCCAACTTGTGAATAGCTTTCTAATACCCAAAACATTAGTTAAGATCTCATGTACTGAGATGCCTATGGCCTCAGGTAAATCATCCACGGTTAATCGACGGTCTTCCATTACTTGTACTTGCACAACACTTTCTTTAGTTTTGCAGTTTTTGGACGTCCTGAACGTGAATCATCATTGACGCTTGTACGACCACATTTAAACCCTAGAGTCTATCTATGAACAGTTGGAAATGAAGGAGCAGACTCCTTTAACACTTTCACTAAGTTTGCATTGATTTCAGTTGTCGATAAACCTTCCAAAACAAAGAATTTTATCACTGCACGATATTCGATTTTTTCTATTTTTAAAAATATTCCAACACGTCTACTTTAACCAGCTGATAAACAATGAATAATCTATGACAGATGAAGCTTCAAAATGGTGTTCAATATTCGCTTCAAGTGATGTTTTCAAAACTTATTGACTGACCTGATAGATATGCCTTTTCTTGAATTCTTCCGAGATCAATGTAAACTATTACAATGATGTAATTGATGAAAACTACGGAAAAAACAATAAGTAGTGGTTTAAATTTTGAAAAATTCTGCTGTGGATTAGTTTTTGAGCATAAAATATGAGAATCATATATAAATATATTATAATATAATCTCATCTGAGTTCAAGTTAGGTTCCAATCGTAATTAGCGAAATTAGAAAAATTTCGCAAATTCTGTGCAAAAATACGCCATTAGATAAAACTACAGATGTAAAACAATAAATCTTACCTAAGTTATGCCCACATTCTGTACACATTACATGATAAGCATTCTTAACTGCTTTGTTTCCACATTTCACACATTTTTTAGGTTGCGTTAAGGGTTTATATACTTTATATTTGATTTTCCATTCTATGATCTCTTTGCATCTCTGACAAACGTCGCTTACTTGAATAGCATTTATAGTTTTTGTTTGGTGACTGGTATCGTGGAGATTATTTTTGAATACCGTTTTGTTCTTGTACTTTTGTGGGCGAGTTCTCGACGTGTTTCCTTTCTGAGTGCTCATAGTTAAGTTACTGCTGTAATGAAAACAAATATAAACAGCCTCAATAAATAATAGAGTTAGTTAATAGTTTTAACTAGGAACGAAAATTTAAATAATTATTTAAGATTTTATGTTTCTTATATTACAGCTGACAATTTTGACACACTGTGTCTTCTTCTGAGAAGAAGACACTGTGTGTTGAAACAATTGTCAGCTGTACTATAATAAACATAAGTGGTGATCTTAAATAGTTGTTTAAATTTTCGTTTCTAGTTACTATGGATCTCCATCAAGTAACGGCTAAGTCAGTGCAGTATTAATAGTTTTAAATTGAAATGAACCGGCAAATTGTCAATTTGGAGTATCTCATTTGAAATTTATCATTTTAATAATCAAGTTTACTTTTCAGAAACTATAAAATCATTACAAGAGGGATTGTTGCAAGAGCTCTCAGTAATTTAATTACAGTAATTGAAAAAAGTAATTGGATCACTTGTGATAATTTACTTACGGTCGTAATTGCTCTTGAGAATGGATATTGCAATTAAAGGTTCAATCAATTCTTCTTTCTGGGACTTATTTATGTCTAAATAGCCCCTAACCACTTCGGTCTTAGCAGACTTTCATCAGAGCTGACTGTAAGTAAGAAAAAAAGGTTGTGATCAGATGCATAAAAGTAGTTACCCTATCTCGGAAGTAAGTTATGATTTTCATTTTTAGAGTTATTATTTCCAAATTAGGATAACTAATTATTTATACATCTGACTACAACATTTTTTGTAACTTACTAACTTCTTACGGTCTACTAAGAGCGAAATGTGTAGGTTATTTAGAAATAAAGAAGTTTCAAAAACAGAACAAAGATAGGACTTATTCCTTGACCGTACGATCAACCAGGTAATGAAATTTCTCTAACAATGACATAATTACCATGAATGTGACTAAATTACCATAATAATAATTAAATTACTATAAGGAGAATCGAGATACACTAAAAAGTAAATAAATCAGAATAGAAGGAACTGAATTACTATAAAAAAGTAATTAAAATATAAAATAATTGAATTACAGCAAGTATTAATCCAATCATAGTAATTTTATATATATATATATATATATATATATATATATATATATATATATATATATATATATATATATATATATATATATAAACATTAGGACATCTTTTATTTATGTAATATACTTTACAGTCTTATAAAATGCCATATATGCATATTTAACTCATCATATAGAGGCATTCGACAAACTAAAAGAATTTATTAAAAAAAACTAAGATCTTGCCATTACTGGATTTCAACAGATCAGTATCCAACTTTACAAGGTCTTAAATTACCCTTGAAATTTATTTAAAGAACAAATAATGCAAAAATAAAAGGTATATAACAAATCTTAAGAGCCATGGTATGAGAGACTCATACAAAAACAAAAATTTCAACCAAACATCATGTACAAACTTCTAAAGCTGGTATATATTTTGGGATATAGTAAATTATTAAAAAATAATTTGTGGCGTCCCTACCTCTTAGTGTAAACTCGAATCATATAAACTCGAAAAGTGTAAAGATCATTTAAGTTGGAATCTAACTATTGACAAAAACTAAAACTCAATAAAATTTAGGATTTGCCTAACTTCTGCTACCTCCCCTGTAGTAGAGAAAAGTTATCAGAAGGATCTTAAATTAGAAATATATGGTTTTTATATTAAATTATTGGAAAAAGTTTTATAGTTAAAGCACCTTAGTAACATTTTGTGATAAGAAACTGTATAACCTTGGAGAGCTGACTTGAGTTTTGACAATGGTTAGAACTTTAAACTATATGGAACAGTTTAAGTTTTTTTAATTACTATTCTACACAATACTTAAAAGCTTTACCCCCACGAAATCTGCTAATTTTTAGTTAGTTACTGTTTCTTGAACAAGGGGACAATCTATATATAAAATAAATAAAATACACAAATTTAGTGCCAAAAGTAACCAACATTTTATTTAACTTTTGTATTGGATAAAATATTAGCATAGTTAATCTCTAACAGTTCTTTTTGTTTTAATTTATTTTCTTCAAATTCATGTTGCAAAATTTCTTCTAATTCTTTGTACCTTTTTTGTATGGTCTGCAAACTATTTTTACTCATCTTTAACCCAAGTAAAGACTGATCATAAGTCATTACACCAATAGTTTTTAACAAAACTAAATATGCATCTAATTCATTGCGAAGTTCATTTCCCAAAGTTCGAAATTCTGGTAACTCATCCCATGCTTCCTGTCCAACTGCATTAGTCTTTTTTATAAGTTCTATTTGTTTTGTTAAACAAATGCGATATTCTTTGGAAGTAGTTATAACGAGGTCTTGTAGCTGATTCATAAGATTTAAAATAGCAGCCTCTCCTTCTTCAATAGCTTTTCGTAAATCATCTTCGACATTAAGTTTTGCTTGAGGGATTAAGGTACTAGCTATTGCAAGTTGGAAATACTTTCTTTTATTTCTACAGTAGGAAAATCCTCGAGTTTTAATTGGTTGTTTTAACAAATTATAGCTTTGAGAATAACTTCTTTTAAACACATTCTGTATTATTCTTCCAATTGAGTTCATTTATTTATTTTTGTGCTAATATATATATATCCAATTATGAAGGTATCATCAGCAACAATTTTTTATCTAGACAAATACTTATCAAAAATTTTTTTTTATTAACCCTATAGCCCACCGGTCATGTCAACAATTGAACCGGAATCAGTAGACGTACGTCGCACTTTCTGTTTCACTTTTCCGCATGACAAAAAATGAATGCGCCATGTGAGTGCAACTTTTAATCGTGCTTCTAAAAGCTGCTTTGACTGGACCATAATCAAAATTGTAGTTTGAGGAATTAGAAAATTTTAAATAAGTACAATGTCTTTATCAAAAACCTATCAAAAATTATTAAAAAATCATTTTATGATTGTTCAAGCAGTACAAACAGGAATGTTAATGGGAGCTGGTGATGCACTTGCACAAACTCTAGTCGAAAAAAAAGGTTTCAAACAATACGAACCTGTCAGAACAGCGAAGTTTGCTTTCCTGGGTTTAGTCTTTGTGGTAAGTTTTTAATTGGCAATTTTGCTTCTTATTGATATTAATAATAAATACAAAAACACAATTTTTTTAATAGTTGAAAAAAGTTTTGACGTTTAAATTCGGTTGTGACTATACTTTCGTGCACGGAACTTTAATAATTTTGCTAAGGATGGACGCCAAAATTCAACATGCCGAAATTGTCGATATTTAAATCCTACAAAAAGTTCTGGACTAGTCGTAAATAAATTTTTTTTAGTGTTGGTGACAGTAATAAACCATTTTTACATTTTTATAAGCCAATTAATTAATGTCAATTAAGGCTGAAGTAAAAAAGGGCCGTTGTTGATTTCATTTTTCTCCTTATTTTGTCATTTTACGTATCTATCTTTTCTTTTCCATTTTATAGATTTTTGTCCTTTAGCGCAATATTTACGATTACTCCCTGCATGTGACATAGAGTAGTTTGCATCGTATAGTTTTTTTGTAATTGCCTACGTTTCACCCCCATATATCAGGACAGGGATACTATAATAGTTTAAAATGTTATTTTGAGTCTTCTTTTTTGTTTTATAATATGTGCTTTGATCTTAAAAAAGCTGATCGAAAGAGATTCCGTCTATTTAAACTGCCGTTTACATATTTCTGTCTATTCTGATATTTTATCTCAGGTGCATCTATTATTCTATCTAGTTTTTCTGTCCTGATTTCATTTAGCATACTGATCAAATTTATGCTCTGTCTTCTTTTCTTTGACTTTTCTCTAGTTCTCTTATCTAATTTGTTGCAGTTTCGAACGATTTTCTTTAATAGGGACTACACCATCGGTTTGTGTTAGTGTGTTTAATGGTTGTAATGGTTCTCCTACTTTAGAATGTAACTGTATATGTAATGTAATTGTGTATGTATGTGTGTGTGTGTGTGTGCGCGTGTGTCTGTGCGGGTGTCTGTGGTCGTGTGTGTGTTGTGTGTGTGTATGTGTATTAGTATGGTGTGCGTGTGCGCGTGTGTGTGTGTGTGTGTGTGTGTGGGGTGCGCGTGTTCGGTGCGTGCGTGGGCGTGTGCGTGTACGTGTGCGTGTGCGTGTATGTGTGTGTGTGTGTATGTGTGTGTGTGTGTGTGTGGGTGCGTGCGTGCGTGCGTACATGCGTGCGCGTGTGTGTGTGTGGATATGTACTCGTAGGTGTGTGGGTGTGTGTGGATATGTAGGTGTGTGGGTGTGTGTGAATATGTAAGTGTGTGGGTCTGTGTGGCTATGTAGGTGTGTGGGTGTGCGTGTGCTCCATTATTTTTTGAAACTTGCTAGTTCCTTATTATGATAAAAATTGAATTTGTGTGTTAGTAACTTATATATAGGGTGTTATGAAAAGAATTAAACCGGTAAATCCCTGGTGCCAAGAGAAAATATGTAAAAAATAGTGACAAATGGCGCGCCGCTAAAATTAACAAGAAAATTGACCCTGAAGATTGGTTTTTCAGCATGTACGTCAGTGGTTGTAGCAAATACATTAAAAAGAATTAAGGTCAGTGTTGGTAATAACCGGGACTGTTGCAATTTTGCCACGCTGAGAATATAAACCACTTTTGAATGTTTTAAAAGAAATTAGTCACTAACAAAAATAATTACCGACACCAACAATTTTTTATTTAAAGTTGAAATTTTTTACTCACTAATAATCACTTATACCCACATTTTCGTTAAAAAACATTGTTTATTGTAGTTGTGGCGCGGTAGAACGACACAAAGTATCTTTTTTTATTACTGCGATACAAAATGACTTTTTTGATAAGTCAAACGTATTCGTGTGGCTTCTACATGCTTTTTGACAATTGACACTCTTGACTTAATTGTTGCTAATCACATACTCCACGACTGTTTGCGTGATATTTTAAATGTTGCTACTACTTTAAGGAGGTTTATTTGGTTAAGGAGGTTCATGTGGTAATAAATAAATAAAGCGACTTGATCGCTTGAGTAATGTAGTTTGCCAATTTGATCTAGCAACGCCGCTCATTTATACCCAATAAGTGTTCAAATGAAGAAATCGACTAATAGCCTTGGGGAAAAATTTGAGAAATGTTTACGGTATAAATAATTAAACTCATAACCTAAAAGAAGATATGAATGAACTTGGACAACTCAAAGGACGTCGTATCATACATATGAAAACTCTTGCAAAAGAGTTAGTTTACAAAAAATGTAGATCATTTTCTTTCTCTCCTCGATAGTATTGAAGAAAAAAGGATTGGGTTGGCTTCGGTATACACTATCAAATCTATATAGTATCAAGGTATCATGCAAGTTGCAACAGATAAAACTCATGAAGTAAATAAGGGTAAGAAACAGCAAAGAGTTGTCCGACACTACGATGTCAATACCAGAGGAGCAATGAGTACATTATAAGTACGAAGTAAAACAAATCAAATAATTATTTATAAATATTATATATTTTGTATGATTTTACTATTTGCACATTTTATTTTTTCATATTAAATAATTATAAAATTGTTTGTTTTACTTTAATTCAGTTTATTTATCCATAAATGTTTAAGTTATTTCTCGTTGCGTTTGAAAGTTTAACCTGGCGCCAATGACGGACATATTTTTTTTTACGCCAACCGTGCAATTTGAACGTTTGTGTAGCTGGAGATACAGCCTCCCTATACCCGAACCGCTGGTGGACTCAGTGCGACGCCGCCTGTGTAGTGAGATATATGTTCGTACTGCAATAATTGCAGTAGTTCCATGTCTCTGAACGAAGTAGAAGACTGATTTCTTATTATTGTTATGATAAGAAGTTTGTGTGAGCTCTCTTTTAGTATATAAGGTTATTTATTCCTATTATTATTTAGAATACTTTACCAAAAATAAAATATTTATTTTTATTATGTTTTCAAAGTTGATTTTGCATGTGTTTTTGAGAAAGCTAATAAAAGTTTAATTTATAGAATATATTGGTATTATCTTTATTTTACCACATATGTAAAGAACCCTTATTTAATAAATACATATTTGTGAAAATTTGTCGATAAAATCCGGATCATGATGACCCGGTGTCATCATCCGTGTAATTATTTTCACATCATTGGCGCTGGGTTAAAGCGGCCCATAGACGGTCAATATTATTGTGCAATATGGATTGCACAATATTTTGACAGTTGCCCATAGACGTGCAATATTATTGTACAATAATTGGGTTTTTACAATAAATAGAATCATATGGAGGCTATATTGATGGTTCCATAGAGCCGGAAGTCCATAGTAAACTTCGATAAATTCCAAAATGAACTGTTTATCCAATTTTTTATCCGCCATCACGACGCGTTGGCTACCACCTGTTGATACCGACTGACGGGATATTGCAGAATCCTGCCCATAGACGACACAGTATTTTCCAGGTTGCGCAATATATTTCAACAAATTTTGATTTCGTACAATCTATTGCACAACCTTTCAATACTGTCTACACACGTTCAATTATATTGCACAAACCCAATTATTATGCAATATATATTGACCGTCTATGGGGCCGACGGGATGAATGCGACCTTGCCGCGTAACTAGCAATGAAGACGAAGCACGGGTAAACAGTTTTTATCTAAAATATTTTATAATTAACTTATTCCTCAGGTCACGCCGTGGCCTAAATCTGTTACCAAAAGGTTCAGCGGACGTTACTTTTTTATTGGTATCAATCATAGACATATGTAGAGGATGGACTGAGCATTAACCTCATAAAATTGACCACTCTCTAGAAAGAGACAAAGCGACTGCGGCCAATACCCGTCTCTTTTCTGTAGGCCTGTAATAAACAAGGCGCGGTACCCCGAGACGGAATTCAAGGCGAGAAAAGCCCCTACCCGATTTTAAATCAAATAAAATACTTGAAAATATTATTTTCAAAAGCGCTGTAGCTTAGTGGCATTCTAGAAAGAGACAGCTACTGGCCACTCATTCGCTTTGTCTCTCTCACACTTTTGCGTCCATATTTACTTCACAGCGGGATACGGAACACTCAGTTCATCCTCTATGTCTATGGTATCAATATTTTTACAATCTGTCAATTCATTATGAATTATACAAAAACAGACTCGAAAAATTTAATTCCTCATAAGTCTGCATGTTAAACTGCAATAACTTTATTAAGTAATTGATATCTCAATGAGACAAGTCGAATACTCACAAATTGCAGAAAAGTTTATTTATATTTTAATTAGCTGCATATATTTTATTTTTTATTAAAATCTATCTGTTAATACCTTAACCAGATGAACTTCCTTAAAGCCAGCATTAATTAGTGACCTCATCTAGTGCTTATTTAAGGACAAACAGACTTCTGTTTTGAGCGTTTATTTATTTAGTATATCGGCGATTTTCTAAATATTTTGATTAGAAAACATTCACTGAATAAATTTTTAATACAGTGTTTCGGTTTTAATAACAGCGGGTTGTTCGATATATTCGAGTGTTCTGAAAAGCTCAATTTTTTTAACTGAAAATATGCGGTATTTAATGTTTATTACTGACACGTAAGAATTCACATGTAGTTTACTGTAAAGGCATATTATTCAATGGTTTAATCAAGTAAGATTTTTGTATTAGTAAGAGTAACAATTTAGATGTTGTTCTAAGTTTTATAAGAAAAAAATATGTTGTCACAATAGTCTTACTTTTTTTTTGTCTTTTACTTTAAAATTCGACTATTTTATTTTTTAACTAGAGACTTACTAAATGGGGTTATTACAAAATTTTAAAATTTCTGAAATGATAAAAAAACGTAGTGAATGTTTCTGTACTTGATCCCAGGAATTGTTTAAATATAATAAACGATTTTCATAACACCATGTATTTTCCAGCTCTGATTTATCTCCTTTTTTATGTAGTATCGTCTTTTTCTTTATAAGCCTCAATTTCTGCACTGCGGGAAGTAGGCTTCTTCAAGTTTCTTCTAGTTGTCTCTGTCCTGTGCAAGATGTAACCATCTCATGCCTGCTGTTAACTTGATATCATTAATCCATCTTTTCATTGGTCTTCCGATGGTTTGTCTGATCTCCCATGATTTCCATTTAAGTAATCTTGTTGTCCATCTACCATCATTCTTGCTAGCCACATGCCCCTCCCATTACTACTAAATTCACTGATATCTGTAACTCCTATTGTTCGTCTGATATTCTTGCCTCTAATGTGTTCGCCTAACATCTGTTGTTTCACGGCAATTTCCTTAGCATTTCCGCTGTTTGACTGCCTTTATCTAATCTGATTTTATGTCCTAAGTATACATACTCGTCCACTCTCAATTTCTTCTGTACCAATCTTAATTTTTGTGTTTTGTGGGCTTATAAGTTTTATTTTTTTGATGTCCATTTCAAGTCGTACAAAAGATATGTGTAAAGAAATTTGAGTTAGATGCTACAGGGTCTTCAAAATAAATTTATACATTTCGACTATTTTAAATTGAAAAATCTCAAATTTTTTAAATGGCACACCCAATATATTATTATTTTTTCTGATAGATTTTACAAAACCCTCCAACTTTTATTAAGTATGTCATATACCCATTTCTAATAGTTTTCGATTTATTTTGAACTTTTCAATTTTTATCCTTGTTTTTAATACACTTACGCTATAACATCATAGTTGCCAAGACAAAACAAAAATTTAGGCATTGTCAAACAACACAAAGATGTCTCGCTTTTTATATATTCTTGGTAATTTTTATACTGAAGATGAATGTGTGACTGCATTTCATAGAATACTTCAGCAATCACGGTATCGAACTTGCACTTGGCCGTTTTTTTTTTAAAGGATTAATAATATTGAGGTTTGAGTTTGATTTTCTTAGTAATACTTTTAAGCTTTTATTTGCTTTAATTGTTAATCCATCTAACTTTATTTAATTCGGTCTGTTCTATACTGCCCTGCTTGTCTTATCTCTCTAGCTCTTATAACTTTATTTAATTCGGTCTCTCTAGCTCTCGCCCTCTCTCTGTCAGTTGTTTGTTGTTTTCAATATTTTTGGCTTTTTAATGTTTAGTTGAAAGAAAAAAGAAAATGTTCCTATTTCTTCTTTCAATTCTTTCAGCGTTCCTACTTTGACATCTAAGTCTCCAATTATGATGTAATGGCGGTTTTGTTTGAACTCACTATTGTTATGTCTTTTTATAATTGATAAACTTTCTTCTCTTCGTATTAATAAAAATAACGTAGGAATTCCAATAGTAATTCTTTCATATCGTAACCAAAGCAACGGAGTATTTCGTCAATATTTCGCATGTCTCTCGCAAATTTACAAAAAAAAATGATTTATTTTTTCTAAGTGGTGGTGATCTAATAGGCTTCATACGCTTTCACGATTTCATCTACAGTCGTTGAAAAATTGGCTCTTAAAATCATCTAAATGTGTTTGTTCTCTACGCTCTTCTAAGCGAATGTCGAAATTATGGATTGTTATTCGGCAGGACTTTTCCCTGATCACTGCGATTTCCAACTGGATATTCTCTTTTATTTTTCCGAAGGAGGGAGAGTTGTTACTGAGATCTTGTCTAGAAAAAATCCAGGGTGGCCAACGTATACATTTATACCAAGTGTACTTATGACCTAGTCCGTCAAGTTTCTGTCCTTGTCTTGAAAGTATGCGTGTATTATCTATGAAACACCAGCCTAGCACTTGCAATGTTTTTCTCTATATTACAGCTCGCCAGCAAGCTTATGGAGGAATCAATCGCAATGCCGTAGGCAGGAGAAGGGATTCGGGTTAGTTTTGATAACACAACCGTGATCGCAGGGGGAATTTAAAAAGCGTACATCTTGCGTGCCGGTGGTCAACAAACCTCAATGCCATCTGGTGTGAACCACTCAAACTTTTAATTCAAGACTGAAAGTATAGTAGAGAAAATGTGATTTCGTAATTTTGTCGTTACAAGCGAATAGTGTACTACTCAGTATATATCACCACTACACGAAACACTTTATTTTTGTGCTCCACGCGCTTCATCAGGAACGACTACTAGTCATTCATCGCTCTCCTCTCTCAAGCTCCTCTACTCGTCCCTATTCTGAGCTCTCCGACACCAATATTTTCCACCTATTCTGCGTACGTCGTCTACCCATCTCGTTGGCGGTCTTCCTCGCCCTTGTGTTGTTTGTTTAGGTCGCCAAAAGGTTATTCTTGATGTCCATTTATTATCTCTTGCAATATGTTCTGCCCAATTTCATTTCATTTTTGGAATTCGTTCGATAATATCTTTTGTACCCGTCCTGCGTCTTATCTCTTTGTTTCTGATCTTATCTCCAAGAGAAACTCCTAGCATTCACTCCATGGCTCTTTGCATTATGCTCAACCTATTTGCACTTTTCTGTGTCAGAGCCATAGTTTCGACTCCGTAGATGGCCACTGGCAAAATACAAGAATCAAACACTTGTGTTTTTAGATTTACGGGAGTTTCGCCATCCTTTAATATATAGTTCCATCTCCCGAAGGCAGCCCAAGATAGTTCAGTTCTGCGGGAAATTTTTAATGCTTGGTTTTCTTTCCTAATTTTAATATTATGTTCCAGGTATGTATATTCGTTTACGTTTTCTATGTTGTTACTATCTATCTTCATCTGGGGACTGTCCTTGCCCATTATCTTTGTCTTATTAAAGTTCATTCTAAGACCAACCTTCCGTGACGTTGAGTTTAGTTCTATTAGTATCTCTTCTACTTCCTTGATGTCCGAAGCCAAGGTGAGGAGTTTTGGTGAGATCGTGTCGGTCTGTCGGATTCCTCTTCCTACCTGAATTTTAACGGTTTTTAGTTGTTCTTTAATTTTTTACGTGGAAATTATTTAGCATTTTGATCAATATTTTCAATAATTTAAGTATATCTGGAGTCTATCCTGGCACTTTGGAGTGATATTGCCTATATTTTATTACTGTCAAACGCCTTTTGAAAGATATACAATATATATATATATATATATATATATATATATATATATATATATATATATATATATATATATATATATATATATATATCTAAGAATTCCCTCCTCTCATTTATCACTTTGAGAAAGTGGTCAAACCCTATTATAGAAAGGAAGACCTTGGAAACTTCCTCTCCCCCGGCTTTTAAATTTAGTGGGTTATTGATCCTTATTTAAAAGCGAAGTTTTTTGTTTTGGGAAGTTTCTCCCTCTCCCTGGTCATGGGTCATTTTGAAGTTCTATATTTGTCCGTGGCATATTCAGGTTCAAGACAAAATTGTTTTTTGCAAAAAAATAACATTGAAAGCCAATTTGCTTATATAGGGAGGGGCCAATCGACAACAGGGGACGGAGTTGTCTTGCACTGGAACTCTAAAAGTTTAGACCCTTCCCAAAACTCAAAATCGATTACCGGGAGGTAGGAATTTTTCATAAAAAGAAAACTTTTAAGACAATGGGAATTTAAATACCTACTGCCAATTTAAAAACGATAACCTAGGGGAAGAGATCTTTTTCACAACAAAGAACCCTTTCACTCAATGCGGCTTTAAAAGCATATACCAAATTTAAACATTGATATTAAAGGTGGAGATTTTTCACAAACAACCCTCTACGCAATGTAACTATGAACTAAAAAAGCACTGTTACTAAAACAGCGCTGTTTTTTACATCCATAGGAGCAGGACTTTGTCTATTATTATTATTATCGGCATCTGAAGCTAATAGTAATATAAGATTAGCTAAGCATGACTGAATTAGGTGCTTAAAAATTAACACCAATTCTTATTCAGGAGTAAATAATGAGTAATAATAAGCAGCGGTTCTCAACCTTTCAATATTTGCGACCCAATTTTCAAACATAATTTTCATTGCGTCTCCCCCCCTCTCATACAATAACAATGCATGCAATAATAATGTATTTTCAGTATTTTGATGCTAAAGCTATGACCTTAATTACAAACCTTACAAACTACCAAGAATAAGTAAATTTATTCATATTTGGCAACACATATCAGCTGCGTTGACAAAACTAGAACCGATCCCTCTCTATTGCTCTCTGTCACGTCCACCATATCGGTAGCGGCTTCCTGAGAAGTTCCAAGTTGTCTCGAACATTCGGAAAGTCTGCCCAAAAGTTTATAAATGCTGTACCTCGTTCAATTACAGCCCGTCTCAGTCGAGTTGATCCTTCTACTGCCATCGGATTTATCGTGAATGTGTATGTTGTAATTTATGTGTTAATTGAAATTCAAGGTATTAAGTATTCACTGCAGTAAATTTATACAGTATCATGGATAAATTTTTAAGTGGGCGTAAGCGAGCATTAGACGATAGTGAAGCATCAACAAGTGCACAGACGAGCGTGGTTCCGAAAATAAAATCAAGAAAATATTCTCAAGAATACTTAAATTTAGGGTTTACCAGTACTGAAGTAAATGAAGAAGAAAGGCCCTTGTGTGTTATTTGCTCAAAAATCTTGGCAGCAGACAGCATGAAACCAAATAAACTTTAACGACATTTGGAAAACCTTCATAGTGAGTATCTTAACAAACCCCGAGAATTCTTCGAATTAAAATTAAAATCATATGTAAAGCAGAAATCATTTTTTAAAAAAAAACCTTGTGAATGAAAAATCTTTACTTGCCTCTTATAAAGTTTCATATAAAATAGCCAGATGGAAAAAGCCTCACACTATTGGTGAAGAGCTTGTTTTGCCAGCAGCAATTGAAATTCTAGAAACTATGTTTGGAGATAATTTTGCCAAACAATTGCTATCCATACCTATATCAAATGATATTGTTGCCCGTCGAATTGGTGATATAGCTGAAGATGTACAGCATCAGCTTTTCGGGAAGTTGCGTAACAAATTGTTTTCAATTCAGCTTGATGAGGCAACAGATAGCAATAAAGATGCTCATTTCATTGCCTATGTTCGATTTTGTGATGGTATGTCAGCAGTAGCAGAACTATTTTTCTGCAAACCAATAGAATTCAGAGCAACTTCACTCGTATTATTTGCTATCTTAAATGATTTTATAAACGAGGCAAATATGGAGTGGAAAAATTGCGTCGAAATATGTACCGATGGTGCTCGTTCAATGTCTGGAAGATTTCAAAGTGTACAAGCACTTGTGAAACAAAAATCTCCACTGTGTGTGTGGACACATTGTATGATCCACAGAGAAGCTCTGGCTTCCAAAGAAATGAGTCCTGCTCTCAACATTGTGCTCATTGTAACCATAGTAAATTATATTAAAATGAGACCCCTAAAATCTAGAATTTTTTCTGTACTTTGTAAAGACATGGGTGCCGAACATTCAGCGTTACTATTTTATTGCGAGGCAAGATGGTTATCACGAGGGAAATGTTTGCAACGTGTTTAAGAAATAAGAAATGAAATCGCCATTTTTCTAGAAGAGGAAAACCGACCGGAAGCCGAGAAGTTTCGAGATAGTTTATTTGTGATGAAATTGAGCTACTTGGTCGATATATTCGAGAAACTAAATACCTTAAATCTTCAACTCCAAGGAACAAATACACATATATTCGATACAAGTGATAAAATTAATGCTTTTTGTAGAAAATTGGAATTGTGGAGCAAAAATGTAAAGCAAAAAACCTAGAAATGTTTGCAAATGTGGGTGTTAAAACATACAAGGCTGAAGAACAACATGCGAAAGTTGATTTAGTGACCATTGAAAATCATCTAGCCATGTTGATAAAGTATTATTCTTACTGACGGCAACTTGGTAGCAAGTTACGAGTGGGTTAGGGATCCATTTCAAAATACTCCCGAAGGGCTCTCAACTTCCGAAGAAGATATCTTCATGGACATCACGGCAAGTGGAGAAATCAAAAGACAATTTAATAATAAATCACTCTTTAATTTTGTGCAGAGGTTAATGATGAGTTTTCTGCACTGAAAACACGAGCATTTCGTATACTATTACCATTTTCAACATCCTACCTTTGCGAAACCGGATTTTCTGCGGTAGCTGCTTTGAAAACAAAGTATGGATCTCAACTAAATATAGTGTTTATTTCTAATATTAAACCATCTTTCGAAAATCTTTGCTCTGCAAAACAGGCCCAAGGGAGTCACTAATAATTATTAAACTTGTTTTTAATTTAGTATTTATATGTTAATTATTAGGTAAATACATTGTGCAGTACTAATACAATCTTATTTATAGGTGTATTATATCAGTGTAAATGTCAGAATGTATTTTGTTTTGCTTTCCTTTCAATAAATTATGTTAAATGTTTTTAATGAATGTTTTTAATAATAATTTATTTTCGATACGCTCGCGCCCCCCCAATAGTGTAATCACGCCTCTCCTAGTGGGGCACGCCCTACAGGTTGAGAAACGCAGTCTTAAAGTAAAGTTTTTGGAAATACTAATTGAACCGTTTCTTTTTTTTACAGAGATTTTTGGAAATACAGCTCTATATTGTATATTATTTTCTTATGCGATTGTTTATTTACAGGGACCTGTTATAACCACTTGGTATACAGTTTTAGCAAGAACATTTGGTACTGGAAAATCGCTTCAAATTACTCTCAAGAAAGTGGCATGCGATCAACTTTTATTTGCTCCATGTTTTTTGGCCGCGATTATTACAAATGTTTGTCTATTAAACAGCCAAAATTTTGATCAAATAAGAGAAAAACTTTCTACATCGTACTTTGACGTATTGACAACTAATTGGTGTGTGTGGCCGGCTGTTCAAATAATAAATTTTTATTTTATGCCATTAGAGTATCAAGTTTTACTTGCGCAAGTGGTTTGCCTTTTTTGGAATACATATCTTTCATGGAAAACCCAGCCAAAATAATATCATGTGCAATAACTTTTTGTTTATAGAGGGGAGTGGTATACACTAAAACTTTTTTTTTAAATTTTATTTTTTATTTAACTATTCTATATTTTAAACAAATGTAGTGCCATGGACTTACACTAAGCATAAAAATTTTGTTAACGTTTTCAACTCCTGCTCTTTATTAGATACCGTAGGTGGTACTATACATCAAACAAAAAATCCCATATTTTTTAAAAAATTGTTTATATATTAACTAACATTTTTTCAGCGGGGATATATGTTAGTTTTTATCTTTACATCTTCAATTCCTATGCGAAGTTTGTAGTAGATTGAAAGTCTTTCTTGTTTATCAACATGGAAATTGATAATACCTCATATATCAACCAAATTCGATTTACAACTGGTTTATTTTGTACGACCAGATATCCAACCAGAACAAATCACGAAAGAGATGAGTTTGTGGTTACATCAAAGAATGTTATCTTGAAATTATAATAAAAAAAAATATGTAACAAAATTAAAAATTATTGATTAAAATTTTATTAACGTGTAGATACTAAACCTGAAATATTATTACTCCGAAACCAAAAACTGAAAAAACATTTTTATCTATATAAGCAGAATTATTTACTAAACCATCATCCCAGATTACATTTAAAAAGTTGTTGGCGATCAAACCGCAACTTTTAAAAAAATGTCATTGCTTCATTATAGACTGATAGAAGTGTTAGTGTGTACTACTCTCCCACTTAATATTTTTGTACAACAAATTGAGACCAATAAATTGTCTGTGTATATATAAATTAGCCTTATTATTATTTTGGTATTTTGGACAAATTAGTTGTCATGATGAGAAAATTAATGAAAGACGTAAAAGAGATAAAACGGAATCAGGAAGAGTACCAAAAAGAACTAAACAATCTAAGAAAGGAAAACGAAATACTGAAAGAAGAAAAAGAAAAAAATGAGAACCAAATGAAGTCGATGGAGATGAGAATAAACATATTAGAGAGAAAGAACACAAGGAAAAGCATCGTAATAACGGGAATGAAAATGTCATCGGAAGATAAGCGTGATTTGAAGATAGGAATGAAAAATTTTATGAAGAGTAGTATGGATGTAGAAATAGAGATAAAGGAGGTGGAAAAAAATAGCGCACACAGTATACAAGATTGAATTAGAAAGTGCAGGAGATAAAGGTGTGGTGATGCCGAATAAAAGTAAACTAAGACAACTAAAAGAAAGGATTTATATAGATAATGAAATGACTCGAGAGGAATAAGAGATACAGAAAAAGCTAAAACAAATGAGAGAGGAAGAGAGAAAAGAGAGGAAAACATTGAAAATAGGATATCAGAAAGTTACAATCGAAAGAAAAGAATACAAGTGGGACAAGGAAAGAGGGGAAGCAGTAGAATACAGGAGAGCTCATATGAACAGAAGTACAAGAAACAGCTAAGAAAGGATGAAAAAGGAAATAACGACGACGACCATGGCAAAGAAGAACGCTAAGATAATTTAGACCTATTGGGAATTATGAATTAGAGGTAGAAGGGGGTCATATGATGACATACAGTGGAACACAACAGAACCAAAGAGCAAAAGGGGGAGTGGGATGTATTATAAGAAAGGAAAACGCTAAATATATAAAAGAATGGACAAGAATATCCGCGAGATTACTAAAGATTGAAATGGACACAGGGAATGAGGAAGAAACAGTTATTGACATATGGACCGAATGAAGATGAAAACTTAAGAAGGAAGGGTGAATTCTGGGAACAACTATATGAAGCAGTGAAGGATTATAACGAAAGATTGATAATATGGATTTAAATGGGAGAGTAGAAAAAAGAGATGATGAAACAGGTGAGTCAATAGGAAGGTATGGAGAAAGTATAAGAAACAACAATGGTAAGCGACTCATCGATTTCTGTATTATCAATGATTTGAAAGTAACTGACATATTTTTTAATCACAAGGAGATTCATAAATTTACAAGAACAGTGGAAACAGAAATGATGAATCTATTATCGATTACATAATTATCAATAGCAAATACATGAAAGAAGTAAAAGACACGAGAGTTATAAGAGGGGCGGGAAGATACTCGAACTACTAACTATATTAACATCGAAAATAGAAATAAATGAAGGGAGAGCAAGAAATGAAAAACTAAGGAATGGCAAGGACACAACAATAGAGAAAATTAAGTCGTATAAATTACAGGAAATAGAAATAGCCACGGAGTACAGGAAAAGAACAGAAGAAAAAATGGACCAATAATATAGGAACATTAATGAAATTCATATAGAAGAACTATGGAGAAAAATAAAGGAAATACTATACGAAACTGCTAAAGTAATATGCGGAGTTATTAGAATAAATAAGAACACAAAACAAATAAGATGGTGAAGTCGAGAAATCAGGGAAGAAGTGAAAATTAAAAAGGATAAATGGAAAAAGTACCTACAATCTAGAACAAATGAGAACTACAATAACTATAAAGAACACACAGTGAAAGTCAAAAAAATGGTGAAGCAAGCGAAACAAAAAGCTTGGGAAGAGTTCGGAGAGAAATTAGAAAGTGATAGACATGGAAACCAAAAGTTGTTCTATAGAATACTCAAAACACTGAGGAAAGGAAGGAAAGTTAAGCATATGAAAAATAATACATGATGAAGAGGTTAGAAAGAGGTGGAAGGAGTATTTCGAGGAAAGTCTAAATACAAACCAAATATGTTGAGCTGTAGAGAAGTGTGAAGAAGTTGAAATAAATCAAAGGCAAACACAAGAAAACCAAGAAATAACATTAGAGGAAATCATAGAATCAATTAATACACTAAAGATAGGCAAAGCAGCGGGACACAACAACATAACTGCAGAGATGATAAAGAACATTGGCGATATAGGACGAGAAATCTTAAGGAATCTATTTAATGAAATAATGACAAACGGAAAGATACCAGAAGAATGGGAAGTGGGAATAATCATACCACTAAATAAAAAAGGAGCCAACAAGGATTGTTCCAACTACCGAGGAATTTTAATACTTAATATAATAACCAAAATATATGAGCAAATCTTGGGAAGAAGAGTCCAAAAAATTATAGAACCTCAATTAGAGGAATCAGGAAGGGAAGAAGAGTATAGGATAATATCTTTACGATCAAGAATTTGATAGAAAAAAGTAAGAATAACAGAATATACGTTGCGTTTCTAGATCTTGAAAAAGTCTTTGATAGTGTCCCCAGGCCTATATGGAACGGCTTAATAGCAAGAGGAATAAACACACAGCTATGTAGCCATTCAAAGTCTATACCAGGTCACAAGATGTTATGTAAGAATGGGAAAATATATGTCCGAGGAGTTTACAATAAAAGAGGAACTTAGACAAGGGGGAGTTTTAAGCTCAACCTTGTTCAACATAATAATGGTCGATGTAATAAAAAAAGTAAAAACAAAAGTTAAAAAATACAGGGTCGGCTATAGAAACATAATACTGACAGAAATATCTGAAAACACCTATGCAGATGATCTGGTAATTTACGCCAAGAACGGGAGAGAGTTACAGTACAATTTAGAAGTATGGAAGGCAGCACTGCACAAAAGAAATCTAAGAATAAATATAGACAAGACCAAAACAATGATAATAGGCATAGACAAAGAGAAGATAACAATAAAAATTGACGGTAGAGAGATAGAACAAATTCAAATATCTAGAAACGAAAATACATAAAACAGGAAAGAACGATGCAGAAACAAACGATAGAAGAGTAAATGCACTAAAAGTATTTTTTAGTCTCAACAATACGTTCATACGTAAAAAAGAGGTCTCCATGAATACAAAAATGATGATCTATAAAACTATATTTAGACCCAACCTAATATATGGCAGCGAGAGCAGTAAACTTCAAGTAATTGAGATGAAGTATCTCAGGTAATAGGTATAACAAGAGAGATAAAATAAGAAATACCAAGGTGAGAAAACAATTGCAGGTAGAACCGCTAACAACAACGATAAAAAGAACCAACTGAGATGGTTTGGACACTTAGTGAGAATGAAGGAGAGTCGACAAGCAGAGATTTACACTGTCACCGTAAATCTGCCCTTCGGTTCTTTCGACTATAAACTGCTTTCATCATTGAGTATTCTACCGATAAGTGACAGACAGGCACCTAAAGCACGCAAGATTTGGCACTTTAAATTTTCTAAATGGGAAAAACTCATAGAATATTTTCGAACTTTCCCCTGGCTAGATGTTTGTTTTAGATCCGATTATCCATTTGACTCTGCTAAGAAGGTCTCCGCTGTAATTGCGACTGGTATGGAAGTTTACATCCCTTTTTCGTAGAAATGCCTTTCCAACAGCAAGCTTGACCGAAAATGTAAGAAATTGTTGCTTCTAAACATCTTGCCTGCCGATAATGGCGTGAAAATCCTAACGTTATAAATCGTTACATCTTGATTCGTACCCGGAACAGATGCAAAAAAATTATCGACGAAACTCAAGAGGCACAGAATCAAAGAATTAAAAACAAATTTCTTGCTTGTCCTAACAATTTCAGGTCGTTTTGGTCAATCGTTAAGGCCATTAGCCAAAATTTCACTAAATCCACTATACCACCACTCATACGGCACGGAACAAAGTCAGCTTGTTAGCTAAACTCTTTGATTCACATGTTGTCGGTTTCCAAGGAAAAATACCAACTATTCCATAGTGCAGTCAAGGATGTTCGATATTGTCTTCAGACAGCGTATAACTAATGAAACTAGTGCCAAATAACTACCAACCAGTCGCATTGCTATATAATATCAATCAGCATCTTCCAAAATATCTTCAATATTATTAGCCCCCATGAATATGTCTTTCTTAAGTAGAGATCAACAGGAAATCTTCGAACTTATGTAACACATGTTTGGAAGAACGCAATTGAACACTTTGGAGAATCTCAAGCAGTTGCACTTGACATATCGAAGGTATTGGACCGTGTTTGACATGACGGATTGTTGGCTAAGTTACGCTCTTATAATATACTGGCATATAGCAAGACCGGGAAGAAACTCTATCTTGGGGTGACAGTAACTAAGACAGAAAAGAGCTATTTGTGTCATTGGAGCCCCAGAACTCACCAGCGATCTTGGTTCCTTGGAACATCGGAGAACGGTTGGCAAATTGCGCCTATTCTACAAGTATTTTCCCGCAAAGTATTCGTTGCATGTAGTCAGCTTAATTCCTCCCAGAGTGGTGCATGCTAAGAATACACATCGCACTGATACTTATAAGCGTATGAGGTTCAGCTTGTCACTCTTCGTACAACCCTTTTCAAACAGTTTTACCTACGTTTCCCTCCGGATACAATTTACAGCAATTGATGACCAACGTGAATCGCTTGTTCTGCACACATGTCGCTCCTGACGCGCGTTAGGGATTTCTCCGCAGTACGTATGCTATGCCTACAATAATAAAATAACCGGTCAGGTGTAAGTTGAACTTGCGCAATTAGTGTTCCGTACGTTGATTGCTTTTAAAATAAAAAAAATTTGTTATGAAGGTATAAAATGATCATTGACTTCACAAAACACACCCCAAATGAGTTTTCAGCAAAGTTTGTTTCCAATCTTCAATGAAAACTGTTGACCTTGAAATTTTTATTTTTTTTTATATACCAGATAAATTATTAAAGGTAATGCACTCGTGATAATTTTCGTTCAATCTACACCCCGTGGAGAATATTCCTGAATTTTTTCAAAATTTTTTGATCAGTACTTTTGGAGATAAGGGGCGGGACAGGGATTTTTCGCGATTTTTTAAAAATAATACAACGAGAAGTGTGCGCAAGTATTACATTATATATATTTTTACTCGTGTTTTCACGAGCTTTCATATGACACCGGATGGCCTAGTAAAAATTTTTTTTCACTTTCGATTTCATCCCCAAAACTAACCCCTTAAGTCAAAATTTAACTTTCAAAACTACATGGTTCTAATGAGGCCATCAATTCCTATATTATTACCAAATTTCAACTTTCTATGACAAATAATTTCGGAGAAAATAGGGTGTGACAGACACCGAAGTCATCTTATAAGTGTTCCGTACGGAACACTAAAAAATATATGTCAGTGTTTTTGAGTTTATCGCAATTTGTTTGTAAAGGCAGCCACCGATTCAGTCGTTTACACACCACCGATCATGCGGATAGCAACAGGTAAAAACGTACTTAACGACCATATCTATTTTTTTTTTTTAATATTCGTGTAAAATTATTATATTTAAGTGGATCTTTCCATAAAACAAAAATATATAAATGCAGGACTACGTTGCGTTGTTACTAAAAATATGGGTTTCGCCGCGATCCGTCACAACATCTCTGCTAAATGGCGTAGTTGGAGAGCTCGTGTCGATTTCATTAAATAATTTTATCTTCTTCCTTAAGGTTGGTGGTTTAAGTGTGTAAACCAACAATATATTATTTGTGCCCTGATGTTGCAGCGTTCTGAAAAAAAAAATGATACGGAATAGGTTCATGTCCGCTATTTGATCTAGCCTGTTAAGGATTTGCATAAGCACTAGAAATGCAAATACGAGGGCCGCCTCTTAAGTTTTTACAAACGACTACTAGTTGCCTCTATTGAGATATGACATTACCATTGTTGTAAAATTTGACATTTGTTATTGTTAAAAGAGCGACAGTTCAGAAATTGGCCGAGTAGTTTATTTACAGTGAGCGTTTAAAAAAGATAGTTTTGTGAACAAATGGAAATTTCACCTGAAGATTTTTGTTGGATGATTTTTTACGATTTTAGTAAAGGCCTAACTCAACAACAATGCCTCCAATCGTTTCGTTCAACTTTTGGTTCCACATAATTTGACCGAAACTCAAAAACTCAGGTTCGTGTCAATTGGTGTAAGAAAATTCTCAAAAAATTTGACCGAGGACATACAAAATCTGTATACAACATTGTAATAGGAGACGAAACTTGGTATATTCGTACGAGCCGGAAACTAAGCAACAATCCACTGTTTGGGTGTTCCAAGATGATCCGACTTCAACAATTGTTCGTTCGCCGAGCACTTCCAAGAAAATGATCGCTTATTTCTTTGGTTATACCGGACATGTTGCAACCATTGCTTTAAAGGATCGAAGAACAGTTAATGCTGAATGGTATACAACGATTTGTTTGCCAGAAGTCATCAATGAAATTAAGAAAAACAACTGAAAATGTCGCGTCATTCTTCATCATAACAATGCCAGCTCTTACACAGCACGTCAAACAAATGATTATTTGACGTCGAGAAACACCGAATTAATGACTTATTGCTCGTATTCACTTGATTTATCGCCTAGCGACTTCCTTTTGGCCCTAAATGTCAAAAAAATGCGCATACAGTGATTTGAATTGGAGAATTGGTTCGAACGCACGCAGAAGTGTATAAATGTTAAAGGCGAATATTTTGTACCAAAATTTTTTTTTCTTTCATTGTTTTTGTAAAATCTTAAAAGGTAGCCCTTGTAGCAGACGTCTAGACATATCGATTTTGGGAATAGTTGCAAATATATAAAAATTCATCTTCTTTTTTTATATAAGTGATTAAATAAGCAAATAAGCATTGGCATACCTATATTTTGGTTATTTTTTCTTGCTGTATAATATTTTCGATTTGTGAAAAAATCGGTAAAATAATAATATAGTTAATTAGTTAAAATAATAATAGTTAATACCTGATATTTTCCCTCTACATACTATTAAAAAACAACACAGTTTTCAGATGTTGTCACTCCAAAAATCCTAAAAAGGATTTTTGAGTGATATTTATACCACGATATTTATAGAAAAATTAAAATTCTTCTCCCTCTGTCTTCAATAACTCCTCATATACTTAACCATCATTAGTTAAAAATATTGAAAAAGATACATAATTTTTTTTCGACTTTAAGCATCCGTAAAAGCAAGTAAAATACTATATATATATTCCAAGCAACCCTTCTAACATCCTTCCCTACCTTTCGAACCTCTTATATGTTTGAATAACAACTATGTTAAAAAAAAAATCATTATCCAAACAAGCAAGAAAAATTTTTATAATAATATAGGAAATAAACAAAATTTATCGAAATCCACCCCTTTTATGCTCCCTCCCTTAAACGACATTGCCCAAAACGCTGGGGTTCTATTTCTATATGTGTGCCAAATTTAAAATTGATACCTTAGTTCTTTCGAGCAATCGTGCCAATAGCACGATAGACGGACAGACCGATAGGCTGAAGGAAGTGATTTTCGTGATCTAGGAAGCCTAGATTGTGCAATGCAATACTTTCGTTTAGTAAGGGAAGTAAAAATAATTAACCTCTGGTATGTTATGTGATTGTGTATTTTTTTGTAGCTTTAAGGACATTGCATAAACACTGAAAATGGAAAGAGCAGACATCTTGACCTCCGAATTTTTAATAAGCAATTATTAACATGTACAAAAATATACCTGTGTTAAGTGATGTGATCGTCATTCAATTTTAATTTATTCTTTTGTTTGGTAATCAAATGAACACAAAAATATCATAGGCAGACTTATGTTTTAAACGCTCCTGCTAGATTTTTCATGTCTTCACGTTTTATTGAGGGGGGTAGATGGAGTAGCTTAGAATATACTATGTTATGTCATTTAAAAATCATGTTATTTTCTCATTATTTCCGATCTTAACTGATTAACTAGTTTTTGGTTGCAAAGTTTAATATTCAATGTAACTATTTTTAATTAAACCTATAGGGAGTATAACAGAAGGGAGAAAGGATTAAAGGGGGTAGATTAAAATGTATTATGCTATCTGTGTTTGTTTGACGGTTCGTGAGATTGACATATTTGAGATTTATTCTGTTTGTTATTCTTTTTAATTTTAACTAAAATATATAATGATGACGCAGGTAAGATTAACAGAATGACCCAAAGAAGACTCGAGTTCCTAAATTTTTGAGAGAGATATTTTTATAAAAGAGCTCATTATAAATCTATTTGGTTTTAGTCAAATATATACAAGGTAGGGAATGATGCACACCAAATTCAGTGTGTATTTCAACTCACTTGTGCGAGAAAAGTACTAGGTACATACCCCGTCCTGTTCTAAGAGTATATTTTCGCAGATGAGACCATGGACTAAAGAATTAGGTTATATAATGCTTTAGTTAATGATAAGACGCAAGGAGCGGCCCATTCGAACGTATAAGACATAACGTTGTGCTTAAAGCTGCTGTAAACAGGATGGTCGGGCACCCAAATGCCACTAAAAAAATTTTAATGGGAACGGAGTGAGGATTGGCATTAGAGCAAAATAGCTGCTAGGATGCTGTACATGGACCGGTTATGTATCTTATTGCAGCTGAGTTAGACGGATGTTTATCATAAAACTGCAATTTTATAAATGAATAAATGTTGTTCCTACTAAAAATTTTATTTTATCATAAAATATAATGTATAATGTTGAGAATATATTTAAAAAAATATATATAGGCAATTTAATTTTTCATATCTGTTTTTTAGATGGTACAGTGTTTTTTAGGACGAAGTTATTTTAAAGCTGTTACATTCTGTTAACTTCTCCGTTCTTTAACTATTTCAGAGTAAAAAGCACCTTCCGCGTCGCCCGCACCGTTCGCGTCGTCCGCGTCGCCTGCACCTGTTACGGCACTCGCAGCATGACGCTTTCGTAGAATACAGGCTTATGCCGACGCTGTACGATGCATCAAACGTCTTCTCGTTGGACCCAACTTTTGTGTTAAATAAGTTCGGCAGTTGCTGTGGAAAATGTATCTGCTACATAGCGCTGTGAAAGTTTGTCCCAAATAGTTTGATACAAACGTTTACATAGTATTTTTTTTTTAAATGGAGGATACAGACATTGCACTTACAGCTGCAGCTGCAGTAATATTATCCTGTGGCAAGTTACTACTTGAGAAAAAGAAATGTAAGAAACTTACTAGAAGGTAGTGGATGTTATCTCTAAATAAGAGCAGAGGACGGTAAGTCTTCTTCTTCTTCTTCTACGTTTGACTAGGGTTTTTACCCTGTTTGTCATGCCTCATTCTGTGGATGAAGAGAACCAACTTTGGGCCCATCTCATGGGCGGTCGTCCCGGCGGTCTTTTCCCTTTCGGTCGTTCGTCCATATACATTTTTGCCAGTCTGTCTTCGCTCATTCTTCCTACATGTTCTTTCCATTTTTTCTTTCTTGTTTTGGACGATTTTGCCACATCTTGAATTGGACATCTTTCTCGTATGGAATTATTTGTTTGTCTGTCACGAATTGTTACTCCTATTATTGCTCTTAGAACTTTCATTTCTGCATTTTTTGTTTCGCTTTTTTTGTCTCAGCTCTTGTTTCCGTTGCATATGTTAATATGTGTCGTACCATATACTCTTACTTTTCCTTCCGTCCTTAAGTACTTGTAACGCCACACCGTGTCTTTTAGGCAACCTGCTACTAGTAGTGCTTTGGTGTTCTGGGCTTGTATTTCTCCTAAGAGATTGTGGTTTCAATTCCCAAGTACTCAAAATTCATGACTTGTTCAATTATGGAGTCTTCTATTTGTATCTTGCATCTTCTTGGTTCCTTAGAAGCAACCATGCATTTTGTTTTTTGATACGTTATTTTTATATTATAACGTTTGGCTGTTATGTTAAATTGGTGTGTCTCTGAAGATTGTCTTAAATTGTATCATAAGTTGCTGCATCATTATCGAGAAAAAGTGCAATTAAGATAGCATCGTCTGCATAACATACTATGTTGTGTGGATCCTGGTTTTGGTCTAAGAGCTTTAATTATGCGGTCCATGATTAGGTAGAACAGGAAGGGGCTGAGCGAATCTCCCTGTCTCACTCCCTCGTTGAAGAGGATTTCTTCCGTTTGGCCTTCTGACGTGTTTATTTTTGTACAAATTTGACTGTACAGGTGATCTATCACCTGTATGATTTGAATCGGTGTATTCGTATTCCTTAGTATGTCGAGTACGTCTTGTTTCTTGACTCGATCGAAGGCTTTTGTGAGAGCTATGAAGCACAGGAAGGCGGGATGGATATATTCTATTGCCTTTTCTATAATTTGTCTTACTATAAAGATTGCATCAGTCGTACCTCTGTTCTTTCGGAAGCCTTGTTCTTCTGCTATTTCAATATTTTCTTCTAATTTGTCTCGAATGATTGCCGTGAAGAGTTTTACACCACTGTTTAGTAATGTAATTCCTCTATAGTTGTCTGGTATTTTTCGGTTGCCTGTTTTGTGGATGGGTATTGTAATGCTTTTTTTTCCATAGCTCTGGAATTTTCCTATCTATTATTTTGTTAAATATCTTTTTCATATTTTCAATAAGTGTCTGGGCATCAGGTACTGGGGTTTTTTTGTTCTTTAGCTGACGGGTTTTGTTTTGTACTTCCTCAGAGGTTATTGTCGCTATAATGTTATTGGGGTTGTTAACTGCTTCAGGTGTAGGAGTTAGAGTTGTTATCACTTTCCATTGTTTGTCCATATGTTTGTTTGAAATAGGTTGTCCATTCTTCTTTATTTATACTATCTATTTTAAAGTATTCGGTCACACCTTTCTTTTGTTTTTGTAGATTTTTTCAGATTCGTCTTTGGGTGCCGTATAAGTCGTATTCCATATCTTCGGTGTAGCATTCTCAATAATCTTCTTTCCGTTTTCTTATTTCCTGATTTATTTTGTTTCCTATTTGTTTGTATCTTTGGTATGCTTCCTCTGATGGTGCAGTTTTATACTTCAAGAAAGCCTTCTTGTGTCTGCTAGTTGTTTTATTTCGTCTGTGAACCAGGGAGTTCTTGTTGGCTGTGTCTGGCTTTTAGTTTTCTTTGTCTCCAGCGTTTTCTTGGCCGTGCTCAGTATATTTCCTGCTATTACGGTCCACATTTCATCCACATTCTGTCTTTCTATACTTCTATATTTTCCGTAATTGGTACTTCTGTTCTTGGTTTCTTTGTTAGCTCTAGTTTGATTTTACCAAGTACGAGTCCGTGACTTGTGCCTATATTGGCTGATGTCAGTGTTCTTATGTCGAATATTTGCGTGTGGTGGATTTCTTTACTCGTTAATATGAAGTCTATGGTTGGTTTTCTCCCACGGCTGCCCATCCATGTGTACTTATGTTGAGGGTTGTGGTCGAAGAAAGTATTGGCAATACGTAGTTCATTTAGGATGCAGAATTCGATTAGTTCTTCACCATTCTCGTTTATGCGTCACTGAATCTTTGTTTTATTCCCGGGATTTGTATATTGCCTATATGTCCATTGAAGTCTCTCATAATCGTTGCTAAGTTGTTGCTTGGTACCGAATTCAGAACATCTTGAAGATTATTGTAGAATATGATTGTTTCTTGTTTATGTCTTCCTGTTTGTAGTGCGTAGATGGATATAAGCCTAATATTTGTTTGTTTTTGGGTACTATTGTTATCATTATGATTCGTTCATTAACATACAGGGTGTCGATAATGGCTTTCTAAAATGTTCTTTTTACTGCTATTTCAACTCCTGCATTGGTCTTTTCTGATTTCTCTTTTTCGCTATAGAATAATATGTAATCTTCCGCCAGGGTAGATTTTTTTCCTTTTTTGCGTGTTTCGCTCATTGCACATATATCAGTTTGGTGTTTCTCCAGCTCTAGAATAATTTTTGGTTTCTGTTCTTCGATGTTGCAATTCGTAAACTCTTAATCTTTTTTCTCGCGTGTGTCGTCATCTTTGTATCAGTCCAGTTCCGAGGCTTTGATGTGTTCTTTTTAAGATCATTGCGTAGGTTTTACCCCGGATAGGACGGTAAGTAATAGACAAATATTTTTAAACCAATTGACGATAAATAAAACGCTTATTTATTCATATGCAAAATTTCAAATTTTCTGTAGCAAAACTAATATTTTAGGTACAATGGCTTAGATATATTACTAGATTTACAAAGAGGACGTTCAGGAAAGTTCCAGAACTTTTGTAGAATGTCAGCAGAAGATTTTGAATTAAATTGAGCCAAAAATAAAAAAACAAGACACCAACATGAGACAATCTATTCCAGTAAAAGACTGTCTAGCAATTACTCTACGGTTTTTGGCTAGTGGCGATACATTTACTAGTCTTTGATGCCTATCTAAAATATCACATCAATCCATACTAAAGGATGAAATATGGGTAACAAAACTTTGTAATTCTTATTTTTTACTGTCTTCAATGAATATAATAACTTATCTTACGTGTGAGTCCTCGCACAACACTTTATCCTAAAATGATACGTAGGAAACTTTTACCAAACGAACTTCTGCTAGGACGCCACAAGAGGGTACCATATATTTTTGTAGGTAACGATGCATTCCCTCTTATTACCTCACTTTTAAAACCATATTCTGGAAATCGTTCCAAGGGTAGCATTGAGCGAATTTTGAACTACCGAATATTAACAATTGATTTACGCATTTTTAGAACACCGTCCGTCGTTGACACAGCCCGAAAAAGCCGGTTTGCACATGTACACTTCTTCATAATTTGCTATGGTGAAGTAATACATCTAAACAAATATATAGTCCAAATGGCAGTTTTGATTATGAACAAGATGGACAATTCATACCAGGAACATGGCGCCAAGACACCAGCAGTTCATCACTAACCTCTTTTTCTAAAACACCCAGAAAACCATCCCAGGATGCAAAAGATATTCAAAAAGAGTTTGTGGAATATTCTATAACCAACGGAGCAGTTGAATGGCACAATTATGTTAATTAACTGATATCAGTATTGGTTTATTAAATAAATTATATGAAAATAAAGTACCTCTGACCCTAGCAATGATGTTTTCTATCCTGTTGACCTAATGAAATGGTCTATGGTATCCTATGGGAACCATGATGGCTTATATACATCTCCGATTCCAGAGCCAGTTGTTTTGGAATCTCGTACATTTTTTTGATAATATTCTATAGGTAGCCAGAGGGGATTCTTTTTTTTGCGTAATATTTCAAGACTAACACCAATGTTAAATTCACTCACAATATTCAGTCAAGCATCGTTTAAACTGTTGCGACTGCGAAATAGAGTCTGTCAAGTAAGAACGTGACCGCTCATATTCCCAGAGTTATTAAAAGTCCAGCTACAAAATTTTAGATGATAGAGAAGAAAGTAAACAAAATTATTTATTATTATTAAAAGTATTATATATTATTATTAGAAACAGCTGAATATTGTCTGAATTTGTACTTTTATAGGTTATAGATAACCACGTATATCCTGCTATTAAAATTAACATGACATACTTTGTCTATGGTGGAATGTTTTTGCTATGTGTGTATGTATGTAGTCGTATGTCTGTCAAGTAAAAACGTGACCGCTTGTATTTTGAAAAAAATGTGTTTCGAGAACATTTTTTGCCATCAATGGGTTCTTTGGTGTGCTAGCAATGGCGCAGTTATCTAAGTAGTTATCCAATCACCTCCTGCATCAATAATCGCGTCTTCGAGACATGATGTCGACGAGATTTTCTGCATACTGTGCAAATTTTCCGAATCTTGCGAGACAACTGAGTCAAAGTCTTCAGAGTCTTACCTCTGAGTTTTTTCCTTTACAAGGGACCAAACGTTTTCAATAGGGTTGGCGTCCGGCGATTGTGAGGGCTCATCGTGGGCCCAAGCGACCCGCTTCGCGACGTGATTTTCGCCCAGATAAGGTTTCTTCAATATGCTTCGGAATTTCACATCATGAGCATGAAGACTGGTCTCATGGGACATAGGCAAAAACGATTTTCTTAATATTGCCGTTCCTTGACACAGCGTCAATTTAGGGTCCCGCGAAAACAAAGACACGATTTGTTTTTCGACTTTCGGAATGTCTTTGCCTACCGAATCACGTTTTGGCAAGTTGTCTCATTAAAATGATTTACCCACTTTTTCACAAACGATACCGACTTTTTAATATATTTAGCTGCCGCCGAATGTGTCATTTTAGGCCCTTTTGGATGGGAACAAAGAAAGACTGCCTTGAACCCACGTGGAAGCAAGTGACTCATTTTGAATTTTACGTGATTTCAACGAAACTTCGGAACTTTTACGAAAATGCGTCGTAGACAAAGCCTTCCTCTACCGATTTTTTGTTGAATCGCTAGAATCTACCAAAAATGAATTATCGCGGACACGCTCTTACTTGACAGACTGTATAGAATTTACTATAAGATCTGCTAATAAAATAGGCTCGTTTGAAGTTCTTTACATCTAGAAATTTTTCTTTCTCGTTGAGTAACAGCCTCTTTAGTTTTAAGTTTATATCATTCGTCATTTAGGTACAAGGGTGGAATGAAAAGTCTCTTTTTGCAAGAACAAAAATTTATTTTTCAACATAATCGCCATTGAGCTTAATATATTTGGTCCAGCGAGATTCTAATTTTTTAGTTCCCTCAGAAAAAAAAAATTCGTTTCGAACTGTGCATAAGATAACCTCTTCATTCGACGAAAATATCTTCCCTTCCTCCCCAGCCAATTTTTAAAGTTAGGAAATAAAAAGAAGTTATTTGGGGCCAAATCTGGGAACTATTCAACGCCTAGCTCGTGCACTTTTGCCGTTGCAACGGCCGATGTGTGAGTAGGCGCGTTATCCTGATTATGGAGCACTTTTTTACGCGTTAATCTTGGTTCCTTCTACTTCAACTCACTATGCAAACGGTCCAGTAACTATGCATAATAAAAGCCAGTCACTGTGTTACCATTTTCCAAATAGTCATTTATGATGATCTTTTGTGAGTCCCAAAGAGAAGTTGACGTCACTTCTCCCACGAATAAAACAGTTTTCGCTTTTTTTGGTACTATCTCACCTTCGTCAACTCATTGTTTCCACTGCCATTTAATCTCCGGGCTGTAATGGTCACAAAAGGACGTCACAAGTCAGATTGTGCGTTTTTGGTCAAGAAAAGCTGCACTCATCGTGCACTCAGCTTTTTAATTTTGAAAACCTTATACAGGATATTCTGTACTCGTTCATATAAGATACCTACCATGTCAGCAATCTCATGCAGCTAAATGCGACGATCTTCCATCACAATACCATGAATTTTATCAGTCTTTCTTCTATAAGAAACTGCAATCGGGCGTCCTAAACATACATTCAGCATCTGCTGTGCTGATACGGTCATGTTTAAATTCAATTATCCATTACTGATGCAGAGTCCATATAAACCCTCTTGAGTTCAGTTCAGACCGTAGTCCACTTTAATTAATAAAAATGTTTTATCCCTGCACGATATCTAGCTTTATCCTTTTCTTACCGTACAATAACTGTTAACAAACAACTGCGCTTTGCATCTGCTCGTGCTTACCAACAGTCATGCCCAAGATTTCCCGCTATTTCGTGGAAATTTACCAGGTTTATCAATCCATCCTCGTATGTCAATATGAAATAAACTCAGGCTGTGTGTCTAGTTCAGTTAGGTGAATCTTACCTAGATATAAACATAAACTAATTCAGGTAATCTTAAATTAAACTTAGACTTAATTAACTAGCCAAAATCCACTTAACCATACTGAAAAATTAACTGGAAACTTATTTTTTCTAAAGCTTTTCGGAAAGGAAGTCTCTAAAGCTATTCATGACGTAGAAAATTTTTATTACGTAATTGATGGAAGTATGTTATTACACCGATGTAAATGGCAATTAGAAGAAAAAAAGAAAAGCGTATATAGTATTTGACGGTTATAAAAAAGACAGTATGAAATCGTCAAGCACTCAAAAATTAATCTTCAGTTATCGACGAAAATATATACATCGTATTTACAAATAATAAAAATTAATGTTGACTCATAGAAATGTTCTTCTTCTTCCGACTTATAGCTAGGCACTACTGCCTGTTTTCTTTGTTCCCTGCTCTATAAATCGTCGCTCCATCTCTTTCTTGGACGTCCCATTGATCTTCTTCCATTCGGTGACTTGTCTCTTGCTATCCGTACCATCCTGTTGTTTGCCATACTTCCTATGTGTTGATCCCATTCCACTTTTCTTCCGTTTATCCACTGGTTGATATTTTCTATATTACATGTGCGTCTTATGTCTTCACTCCTTTCTCTATCCCTCAGTGTCTTGTTTGTACATCTCCTAAGTATTCTCATTTCAGTTGATTCCAGCATCCTCGGTGTTATACTTGTATCGGGTCTTGTTTCAGATGTGTAAGTCGTTACTGGTCGTATTACGCTTTTTTTATTGTTTGGTCTCCACGGAGAGGAATTTATTTTTAAATATGGTATTATTGAGGCATCCCGCTATCCTATTAGCTTTGTTGACTTGATGTTTTATTTCTTCCTCGATTTTTCCGATACTAGATATTTTGATGCCCAGGTAATCGATCTCATCACCTGTTCTATTGGATTATCTTCCACCACCAGCTTGCACCTAATCGGTTTTTTTGCTATTACTATTGTCTTGTTTTTTTCAGTTGAGATTGACATATTATATTGTTTTGCTGCTATATAGAATTCGTATAGCAGCCTTTGCAGATCGTTCTCGATCTCAGCCATTATTATCGCGTCATCTGCATAACATATAATTTTAAGTTCTCTGTTACCCATTCTATATCCCTTCTTTTTTTTGTCATTTTTTATAATTTCATCCATGAAAATATTAAATAGAAGAGGACTTAAAGAGTTTTCCGGCGTGATTCCAGATTCATAGTTGATTGGTTCTGTCATTCCTTCTGCTAATCTTGCGACTACTTTATTGTCTTTATATATATTCTCGATAGTTTTAATTAGGTCTAATGGGATGTTCCTGTTATATAATAGATGAATAACGTCCTCTATTTGCATATTGTCGAAAGCTTTTTTTTAAGTCTATCATGCACAAGTATGCTGTGCTTTTACCTGTCTTACAATGAATACGGCATCGGTGCATGAGCGCCCACTTCTGAATCCGTGCTGCTCTTCTTCCAGTTGTATTCTCACGTTCATTTTTGTTGTAATAATCTTTGTTATTCATTTCAGTGTACAGTTTAGTAGATTTATGCCTCTATAGTTATTTGGATCTTCTTTTTCTCCTTTCTTGTGCGTTAGTATAACTGTCGCTATTCTCCATTCATCTGGGATTCTATTCGATCTTATAATCCTCTGTATATGGTAAGTGTCTGAAGTTGCTTAACCAGAGAGTGTCTCCTATATTTTAGTAGTTCATTAGCTATACGGTCTTCTTTCAGGGAGATTTACGATTTTTAATTTTTCCAGTGCTTCTATTACGTCTTCTTCTGTTATATATGTTTTTCGTTTATCGTTATCTCTTGTGTTTATGGCAGTGTGATACTCTGTTCCTTTCTTTACGTGTATATACTCTGTTAATTTTTTGATCTCAGTTCTCTACTGTCTTATGAATCTCCATATTTGTTTTTGTTGACCATAGAAGTCTGATTCTAATTTTTTTGTGTATCTTTCCCAGTATTTCGTTTTTGTTCTCCTTACTAATTCGTGGGTTTCTGTTCGTATTCTTTTATATCTTTAGTAGACTTCATCTGTCCTGATTAACCTGTACTTTAGATAGCTTTCTTTCTTTTCAGGGCATTTCTCTTTGATTTCTGTACTGAACCATGGTGTTTTTGTTCTCCATTTTTTATTTTTATCGACAGTTTTAGCTCCTAATGCTTCATATACAGCTTCTAATACATTTGTTTTTATTTTTAACCAACCGTCATTTATGTTATCATGGTCACTTATTTGATTTATTCTGATTTTTTCTTTCAATGTTCTCTAGTACAGGTTTCTTCTTGTAGATTTTCTATTCTTATTTTTGTTTCCTGTTCCTTATTTTGGTGTTGCTTTGTGTTTTTTATGTTTCACCTCAGTTTACACATAACTAAATTATGATCACTTCCTACGTTTGGTGATGTCAAGCTTCTTACGTCTAATATATGGTGTGGATGTATTTCTGTGTTTGTTAGGATATAATCTATCATTGACCTGTTACCTCTAGTGTTCTCGAATGTATATTTATATTGCTCCTTATGGTTAAAGTATGTATTATTTATTCTCAACTCGTTTGTAGCGCAGAAATTTATCATAAACTCCCTCTTGTCATTTTTTATGTTTTCATTAAATCTCTGTTTAACTCTTGGTATTACCTCATTTGCAACTCTTACATTATAGTCACCCATTATTATTATTATTTCGTTGATTGGAATCTCATTTTCTGGGGTTCTTCATAGAATTGTTCCATGTCTTTTTCTGGTTTATAATTTTCAGGTGCATAAATTCCCACTAGATTTGTTTCTTTGTTGTTCATTTTTAGTTTAACCATTACTATTCTCTCTGATATGTACTAACACTTCATTATGTAGTTTGTATGTATTTCTTATTTCTTCTTAATCATCATGTTGAAGAAGAAATTATCTGACAATAATATTTTTAGCTGTCAAGCAGAAAGTGATGCAGACGGATTGATTGTTGAAACAGTAATTTACAGTCGGCAAATGTTGCTATAATTTTTGCAGACATTGACGTATTAGTTCTATTAACTATATGAACACTGTAAAATTTATTTTCAAAAGCCACCTCGAGGAAAAAAGAGAGAGAAAACTTTTTTTTTCAGTCAGAACTTTGGAGAAATCACTACCGAAATGGAAAGAGCATATGCTTTTTTACACGCATTGTGCAGCGTTTCCAAATTATATCTATTAGATTTTTTTTGTTCGAAAATTTATATATTCGAAAATTTTTTTTTCAAAAATTTTTTTTTCCTAAAATTGTGTTTTTGAAGATTTTTTAAGAACCCGTTATTTTAGATGTTTGTTTTAATGTAAATATTTTCTTTAATTTTCTTTTATCTGTCCTCTATGAAATGTAAATTGTAAATAAAAACAACCAAATTACAATTTTTTACGGAACTATTTATTTTGCAGGGTCCTACATTGAGCCTATGGTACAGGCTTTTAGCCCGGAAGTTTGGCACTAATATGTCTACTTCTACCACACTTAAGAAAGTTTCATGTGATCAACTTGTTTTTGCTCCAAGTTTTTTGCTGGTATTGATAGCAAATGTTAATTTATTAAACGGTAGAAATTTTCAACATATTAAAAAAGAAATCTCTAGTTCTTATTTTGATGTAATACTGACCAATTGGAAAATATGGCCTGCCGTGCAAGTAGTCAATTTTTATTTCGTACCGTTAAATCACCAGGTTTTACTTGTACAGGCAGTTGCTTTATTATGGAATACATATCTTTCTTGGAAAATTCAAAAAAGTAAAATTTAATTTTCTTAGAATTATTTACGATAATGTCATAATGATAAATTACGTTAATCTGAGACAAAAAAGATGACAATCAGGATGGCAAAAATGTATACTTAGATAGTTTCTCCCATTCGATTTAATTCAAGACATACCTAAAATTAAAACAATTGAAAACCCTTCTGATGTAATTGTACATTACTATTATACCCAGCATCCATTTATATTCCAACTTAAAGTCATATTTCTAAGTGAGAATCCTTGACTTTTAAGATCAATAATAATTTAATGTTGGTACATATTTAAATTTGATTTGGTCAGTTAGTCATTATATTTAAAGGAATACAGAGATTTTGCAACGCTTATTTTGGCAGGCCACTCTCTTTATCTTTATTGTAAGCATGCGTAATAGTAAAGGAAAGAAATTAAATCTAAGGACTCAGCTGTTATCTTTATTTGAAACATGTGCCCACCGTTTGGTACTTGCGCAGCATTAAAACAAAATAAAAGAAACCTTTATTAAGGACAATGATTTCCCTTATCTAGGAACTTATAAGAGAGGTTATTTGAAGTTCGTTACTCTTACCGCTATTAGGGTAGGGCCTATTTCTGTTTTTTAGGTATACAAACCATTAAGAAAATACGGTAAAAATTGAACAACAGTTAATTAGTGTTCAGAGTATGTTGAGATTATGCAATCTTTGGCACAGTGCCATTACAGAATAGTTTTCACCACTACAAGAAACACTTTATTTTTTGTAGCTGACACGCGTTTCTCTAATCATGTGAGCATCATCACGATTTATGACTGATTCTCTACTTACTAATCGCTCCTGATGATGCTAACATGGTTAGTGTAACACCTGTCGTTTGGTGCAATGGTGACAACTGGTGTAGTGCTAATTTCAAATTAAATTGTGTTTATCGCACACTAGGAAGTAATTGAAACCTGCTAGACACAACTTTAATTTAGAAACTTGACCCATCAAATACTAATAACCTGTGTGCTTAATTAACCATTCTCATTCTACAAACATCAGCGGATTGTACGGTGAATGGAAGAAAATCCCTTAAGTTTATAGAAGATGAACTGAACTGAACTAACTTAATCTAACTTTTAGTTTATTCTATTGCAATTCTGCCGTAGTGTGTCCTGCGCATGTTTGAGATAACGATAAGGACACAGGCAGTAAGCGTTGCAAAATCTCTTTTATAATATCGAAAATAAGTGGATTATATTTTATGTATAGTGTAGAAACATAATATAGACTTAGGTAGAAAAAATATGCAATTATATTCATTAATTTATCCTTAACGTAAAAGTAAGAAAACGAAAACGGAGATAAAACAGTAAAAACATTTTTTTAATACTCTGCTTAATATTTTTGTGTATTTTTCTTCCTATTTGCCCCTTATTTTTAATTTACCTTTACAGTTGGTCTTTGTATTTAAATATATTTTACTGAAATTGAATTGAATGTAAATGTTGGGACATGTACAATGTTAAAAAATTTTACCCGAGTATGAAAAAAGGAACTTTACCTTTTTACTAACATTACCATAATTTGATACGGAATATAAAAAAAGAAACCCTACCTAAGGTTTAACATATTTTTTTATTATTTTTTTAGTTAAGACAGTAAATTTATATACAAAGGATATTAAATAAGTGATCAAACTTCAGAAGGTGTCTACTTAATTTTAAAACAAGAAATGCAAAACATGGATCCAAACTGGAGTGGTTGCGAGGAGCTTATTTATTTAAACCTTTTTAGTGATGGTTTATTCAAATTCACTATGTAAAATAATTTTTTGATGTACTTATAGATTTTCCTATTAGTATGAGAAAAATCTCTTGAATTTTTTTGTATCTTGCATTGTTTTGTTGATATTTAGTAAAATATAATTGAAAACAGGCTAAATAAATCTTTGGAAGTTTTTAGCTAAAAGAATTTTTTTAAAAAAAAACATAGACTGTGCTATTCAAAGCCTTGACAATTCGGTGCCATATTTTGCTAAATATTAGCGATATAATACAAGAGAGGAAATTGAGAAAATACAAGATCGCAATGTCGGGGAACAAAAGAGGGAATACGCACATGTTGTGTAAACTGAACTTGAGTGAATTATCTTGAAAAATACCTGAAATAAGTGTGACGAAAAATTGTTAAAAATTATAAAACGTTTTATAAAAATATTCTTTCATATTGAACTTGTCATTCTTATTTAGAGATTTCTAGAAGCTCCTCTTTTATGGATATAATAGAATTAATTAAATACATAAGAATGTAGCAAATACATATTTTTAATTTATGTTTTGTATCGTTCATATGCTCTAAACAAAACGAACTCTTTATCTAGGTAATATGTTGATGAATCGTTGTTATTTAAGTGTCCCTTTAAAACAGGTCTAGCTTGGCAATTAGCGATTTAAATTGACAAGAGCACTAGTAAGTCAGCTAAAGTTATGTGGCTGTGCCAGAATCACTAGAATGGCCTGAATGTTACACCACGGAATCGTGTCTTTTGTAAATTTTACCAAATAAATTATAAATGCAGATGAAAAATATAACAGTTTTTAGAATTCTAAGACAATCTTTTATTTTTATCGGTTTAATCATAAATAAAAAAAAATTTCGGTCTTATACCGTACAATCTCATAACTTTAGTTGGCTTTTGTTAATTTACACCCTTAAGTGTAAAATTAGATCAGTTATACCTTTGGTGACTCAGGCACTTCCATATATGTAATACTCCTATATAGCTAGCACTCTATTGTCGCCTGTAAGCGAAGCGAATGTCATTAAAGAGAGAAGCAAGAAGAGAGCAGATTGCTACCTCGCATGTGCGTCTCTTATATACACTATGCAGAATATAATACATTCGTTTCGTGCATAAAGAAAAAGTGAATGGAATATCTTTATGAATTAATATAATAAATTATATAGTTAAACTAATAGTAATTATGATATAATTATATTATATTATATAATAATTAAACGCCTGCGCAGTTCGTGCGAAGTTCCGAACTAGGGTGCGAGAGGGAAACGATCATAGACAAAGAGGATGGACTGAGCATTAACTTCATAAAATTGACCACTCTCTAGAAAGAGACAAAGCGATTGTGCGGCCAATACCTGTCTCTTTTCTGTAGGCCTGTAATAAACAAGGCGCTGTACCCCGAGACGGAATTCAAGGAGAGAAAAGCCCCATACCCGATTTTAGTTCAAATAGAACACTTAGAAATATTATTTTTTAAAGCGCCGTAGCTTAGCGGCATTCTAAAAAGAGACAGCTACTGGCCACTCATTCGCTTTGTCTCTCTCACACTTTTGCGTCCGTATTTACTTCACAGCGGGATACGGAACACTCAGTCCATCCTCTATATCTATGGAAACGATCGTCTATACTCTACTCATGGCGACATACTTCTGTCTCACTCTAGCTATTACATATATGGGCAGTTCAATCGTGTCAAAATTAGGTTAGAATTTTTCTTTGAACATTCACTGTAATATTTTGAGTATCGTAGTCCGTAGGAACTACTCTTATAGGTTTTTATCTTAATAATTATTTTTTTCCTGGTATAATAATTTTCCGGGTAGCATTGTAAAAAGATGTCGAGGTTGTTTAGGGGAAGTCAGCGAAAGCGAAGCCAAAATCTTTCTAATATTATATCAATAGTCCCAATGAATTCAAATTATGCTTTAGTTACCACCTTGAAAAGTGGTATAGTGGAGGCAAATGCCGTAAAATTTTCATGATTTTTGGAAATTTTTGAGTACAGCTTGGAAATCGATTTAACTACTTTAAAACAGCATAAACGAGCTTTCTCAGCCTAATTTTGATATTTTTTTTTTTACACTTCAACGCTTTCGGCTTACTATTTCTTAAATATCTCAGCTTCCGTTCGTTGTTATGCGACAGAAAAAAAAAAATTCGTCATAAAGTTGCCTAAAAAACTGCGTAGATTACATTAAAAAATATTAAGTACATAACCTAAAAAAAAGTATTTACTAAGGCAAATTGAAATATGGTTTTTTACGGCTCGCTTCCGTTCAATATGATGGCTTCAAATTATAGGAAAATATAGCTCTTATATTAATACCATAGTGTGCCAAATTTTATTAAAAAATGTTAAGAGGATTGGTCAAAATTCGCATTTTAGTCTAAATCTTATTATGGATTTTTCTTGTGAGCAAAAGGTCGTGGGAAGCTTTTTTCTATGACGAGTAAAATAATTTTTTTTTCTGTCGCATAACAACGAACAGAGTTGAGATATTTAGGAAATAGTGAACCGAAAGCGTTAAAATGTGAAAAAGGCACTCAAATAAAAGAAGTGGCCTTGCGGTCAAAATTAGGGTGAGAAAACTCGGTAACATCATGTTGGCACTGCTTCAAAGTAGTTAAATCGATTTCCACGTTGTACCCAAAAAATTCCAAAAATCATTAAAATTTTACTGCATTTACTTCTACTAGTAGTCAAATTTCAGTTTTTTTCTGACTGTTATCAGGAAACTTTAAATTACAGAAGAATTTGGCTTATGAAGATCACCTGTTTTTTGCATGTAACTGGGATAAGGAATAACAGAGTTAAGGTGTAGAAATGTAACGGACTCGATTTATACAATGATAGAGATAACGAAGTTTCCTTTTAAATATAGAAAGTAAATTCTACTATAGTTATGAATGCAGTTATCTTCCAAAATTATAAATTTTTGGTTAGTTTTAAACAAATAAATTTACTGGGTGTTATTATGAAAATAAACACGTTCAGAGATAACATAACATAGTAACATAAACAGCTTTTTGAAAACTAGCCTGAGAGGAGAATAATAGCTTTTTTAACACTTTTAAAAAGTTTTGTAAATGAAGCCTCCTAGCTATTCTACGTCTATTTTACGATGGTTTGACCAATAAGTTGAGTAATGGTTAATGCGGTATGGTTAAACTTTTTACTCTGTAATGAGGAAATCATCAAACAATTGTTTATACCACTAAACACACATAGTGTCGTCAGCTATATAGGTTATTTTCGTCATGCTCGACACGTTTTCTTTATCTCAGCATTATTTTTTAAAACAAACCAATAAAATATAAAAAATTAAAAATTATGTACAATTTACTGTCTGAATTTAATAGGAAACTTCGATTTTTTTGAAATTTTCCAAAATGGCGGCTGAAGCAAGTTTCCTCCTCTTTGTTAATTCAATTCGCGGGGCATCTAAAAATTCTCGGTTATTTAATTTAAAAAGCCATCTAGTGAAAAGTGCATCTTTGGGAATATTATTTTAATAATAGCTAGAATATATTTTATTTTATACAATTTTGATTTTTTAGAATAAATAAGGAACTAAAAGTTGTCTCTCGAATAGATTTTAAAATTAGTTTGGATATTTTATTACAAATGTTTTTATGTTAGTAACTATGAAAGAAATATAAGAAGTATATTATATAGAATTTTTGTTCGAATATTTATTTTCGTTGCTTAAAACCAAACTTTAGTGTACATACCTCCAGCTCTGAAGAAAAATTAATGTTTTTTGAGATGTATTTTAAGAAGTGTACTATTAAAAATAAGACAAAATATTATTTACTCATTGGTCTTTTAAGAGTAAAAAGGAATGGTTAACAAATTTTTTTTGTTTTAAATTGTATATGATTTTTTTGGTGTAGGTTGATGGACCTGAAAAATTCAAAACGATTCCTGTACAGTGCTGCACAAGCTTTTTATGACATTTTGAAAATTGGTTTTTGTTTTTTAACAAAAATTTAATTTTTTGTGGTTTATAAAAAATGTATTAAATGAAATATAAATAAAAATGGCTTAGATTATAGAGAATGTATTTAGGAAGATTAAAAAAAAAACATCTAAAAATATTAGTTTACAGTTATCGTGCAGACAGTATAGAAAAAGCTACTTTTGAGAAAAAGTTTTGAACGAAAAATATTACAAATTACAGGGAATTTTGTGCATTTAATCTGTCATTCCGGGTTCATACCATTCAGTATGAACCCGGAATGGCAGATTTACCTTCCGGTTCTAACAAGTTACGACTACCTACGCTCGGACGCCCAGCCGGTCGTCTCATGCGCTACCACATTTATCGCTATCACTTCTTTATTAAGAGGAATTTTCGAATATATTTTTTTAAATGTTCATAAACGTTTTTTTTTTATGGGTCTAGCACACGTGCTACAGGGAAGTCTCTAAAGCGCTACAGGAGCGACACGTGTGCGGAGAAAGCGATTCACGTTGTTCTTGAATCGCTGTAGACTGTACTCGGTGGGAAACACAGTCCTGGGCAAACTATTCCAAAGGGATGATGTTCTCCATATAAAAGACTGCTTGAAAAGCGTTGTGCGAGGAGTAACAAGCTGAACCTCATACGGATGTGAAGAATTAGCGCGACGTGTACTTCTAACATGCACCGCTCTGGGAGGAATTAAGCGGGCCACATCCTTCGAACACTTTCCATGAAAGTACTTGTAGAATAGGCTCAAGTCGCCAACCGGTCTTCGATGTTCCAGCGAATCAAGGGCGACGGTCACTTCCGGGTCTCCAATCAGACGAACAGCTCTTCTCTGAATAGAATCCAACAAATGCAGTGTATGTTTGGGAGCGGAGCTCCAAACATGGGAGCAGTATTCCATAGTTGGTCGAATTTGAGCTTTGTAAAGAATTAACAGTTGTTGTGGAGTGTAAAGCTTTCTGGTACGAAATAATATTCCCAACTTTTGAGAAGCTCTCCTTGCTATGCCTGCAACATGTTCATGCCAGGACATATTTGCTCCCAAATTAACGACCAACAAATTGAGTGACGATGTTAGAGGAATAGAGTGCCCCGACATAACTATGTCGGGTTCAGCAACGTTAACTTTTTTAGAAAAAACTGCCGCCTGGGTTTTTTGTAGCGTTAAATTCCACTTGGTTACTGTCACCCCCCAAGATAGAATTTCTTCCAGGTCTTTGTTAAGTTGAATGAGCTCCTGCTGTCTGCGGATATTCGTCTGAGTAGCCGATGTCCGAGCGCTCAAAGTGAATGAAGAGATAAGTGTACTGTCATCTGCAAAGCTGTAGATTGGATTCTCGGTCTTTTCCAGCAGATCGCTAATGTAAACGAGAAAGAGAGTAGGAGACAGTATGGAGCCTTGGGGTACACCGGCGTTGATAGTGAAGGTATTAGAAAGAAATCTGTCGACTGAGAGCCACAAACAGAACTTTTCAGACATACCATAAGAACGTAATTTAGCCAACAGCTCATCGTGCCAAACACGATGATGAATGATGAATAAAGAATAATGACAGATAATAAAAATATTGAATGTTCTGGAGGTATGTAACCCCTTGTGGCCACCTTGATTGTTAAACCAGATAAGAGATGTGTGTAAGAATGGTTTCTATTATTTTCCAAAATTAATTAATAAATTAAAAATAGAAGGAGGGAGCCTTGTTGCTGCAGCACCATCTGCAGCAACATCAAGCAAAATTCAATTGAAAGCTCTGTATCCTTTTTAATTTACAACTTATTTGAATGTATGTAAGTAAAGCATACAGATACAAAGGGCGTAGGAAAAAGGGGAAAACTGTTTATGAAGGTGTGCGCTAATTGACAAACGGAGAAAGGATGCGAAGCGACAATCCCTTGGCGAAAAAAACCTCTTGCGCTGTAACTTTAAAAGCGGAAGCCCTTCCTATACAGTAAACTAAAAACCAAAAAAAATACAGTGGAATTTTAAAAACTGTCACCCAATTTAAAAATCGATGATCGGGGGGAGGCGAAGGTAGATTTTGAAAATAACCCTCTACAGTGGAACATTATACAACCAATTTAACAATCAATGATGTGATAATTTCAAAACTTAAATGTCATTTAAAATTCGATGGCCAGAGGGTAAAAACTGTTACGAGAAAGAACCCCTAATAAAGCAACTCTGTTTCTAACGAGACTCTCTGTTATATCCATAGAGGTGGGAGGCATATGTTCCCTTTTCCCCCTTAACTACCACTTACACACACACACACACACACATATATATATAGCGAACCATTTTTAGTGATTTTTTGGAGTTCGTTATAAACGGACTTCACTGTGTATATATATATATATATATATATATATATATATATATATATATATATATATATATATATATATGTATATATATAATATATATATATATATATATATATATATATATATATATATATATATATATATATATATATAGATATATCTTACAATAGAGGTTTTCACGGCTGGTGGAATGTAATACATTAAAATTCCGGGTTTCAATCCGTTCGTCTAACAATGAATTTGCACGACGTTTCGCCAAAATCTCATTTAGCGTTTTCAAGTACTCTTGCTGCTGTTGCTACTTGATACTCCGATCTTGCTGCTGTTGTTGCTCAAAGCTAATTCAGTTAGTTGAGTTAGTTTCGAGTGGCAGCAGCAAGAGCACTTGGAAATGCCAAATGAGATTTTGGCGAAATGTCGTGCAAATTGATTGTTAGACGAACGGATTGAAACCCGGAATTTTAATGTATTACCCACATATTTATATATATATATATATATATATATATATATATATATATATATATATATATATATATATATATATATATGTATATATATATATATATATATATATATATATATATATATATATATATATGTATATATATATATATATATATATATATATATATATATATATATATATATATATACAAATATTGCCAAAAACGCTTTAACATATCATAAAAGAGTTTATTAACAATATTATACAATACCGAATTTTTGAAAACCAGTTTCCAACGGCAAGGGTTAAAGCATTTGTAAAAATTGGGCAGTAGTTAATGATATTTCATTTTAAAATTTTGAAGAAATCTTACATTTCGTAAACAAAACGAAATTTTTAATTGTCTATTCCATTATTATTATTTTAAGAGCTTATTTTCAAAGATTTCAACATGTAACTTGCATTGTAAAATAATGTTTAGGCTTCATAAGACAAAGTAATTACTTTTCAAAACCTAGCTATATCAACATCCCGTGAGATTTTCTTTATATGCTTATTGTTCAAATGCTTTTTATATATTAAACAAATAAACATATTTTCCACTCGACCTAATGAGGCGTGAGGTGGATATACTGAAAGATTATAATGCCTTCTATGAACCGCCGGCATCGTATTCGGAAAGCTACACTTAGTCCTAAAAAAATGTTTTTAAAATTCGTGCATCAGTATTCATATCTTAAAATATGCTTTTCCGAAAGTCCCTGCTCTCCGTTTATATTTCCGAAAATCTATTTTTTCTTTTGCAATAAATCAACTAAAAAATGGAAAAGCTCTTAGATGAGGGTGGGAATAAGTGGCTTACTGTGATCTACAATAAAATCTATGATTTAGGAAGAATTCCAGAAAACTGGTTAAAGTCTGAGTTTATAATGATTCCAAAAAATGCATGTGCTAAAAAACATGAAGAATATCGAAGCTTCATAAGCCATCTTTTAAAAACATTTCTGAAAATCATTCACAGAAGAATATACAAGTTGTGTGAAGAAAACATGTCAGCTACACAATTCGGTTTTCGTGATGTCATGGGAACCAAAGAGGCCTTGTTTTCTATGCAAGTTTTGATTCAACGTCAATTTTGACGTCAATTTTGACGTATATTTGTGCCTGATCGACTATCAAAAGATTTTTGATAAAGTCCAACATTACAAAATGGTCGGAATTCTGAAAGACTTTGGGCTAGATGGAAAGGATTTGCACTGGCTGACTGGCAATCTCTACTGGAACCAGATGGCTTTTATTAAAGCAGAAGGGGAGCGCCCAGAAGGAATATCAACTGAGCGTGGAGTAAGGCAGGGTTGTGTCTTGTCTCCACTATTGTTTAATATATACTCTGAGCAAATCTTCAGAGAGGCACTGGAAGAAGTTGATGAAGGAATACTGTTTAATGTGGAGCGAATAAATAATATTCGTTATGCTGACGATACGGCGGTTATGGCTGATAACTTAAAGGGTCTACAACATCTTATGACAAAAATAAATGAAGTCAGTAATCGATACGGCATTGAACTTAATATTAGCAAAACAAAGTACATGGTAATCAGCAAGTCTCCAGTTCCTGCTACCTTGTTGATGGTTAACAGTCAACAAATAAAAGAACTCCACAATATTCATATCTAGGTACCATAATAAACGAACAGTGGGATCATTCGCAGGAAATTCTTTGCTGTATCGAAAAAGCTAGAGCAGTGTTCCTCAAAATGACATCACTTTTCAACAGATCAGCAATAAAATTAAGCACGAAAATAAGACTCCTAAGATGTCTTCAGTGTCCCTCTTAACGATATGGAATTTTGGACGCTGATTGTAGCCACTTCTAAGAAATTTGAGGCATTTAAATTATGACTATATTGCAGAATTTTGAAAATTTCTTATATTGACCATATAACCAACGAGGATGTCTGACGTCGCATGACCAAGAAACTGGAAATTATACAAACTGTTAAAGTAGGAAAAAAATATCACAAAGAAAAGTGTGTGCACGTATTACATCATATATATTTTTGAACTCCACAAGCTTTCATTTGACATTCCACTCTATGTCCTGGTAAAATTTTTTTAAATTCCGATTTAACCCCCAAAACTAACCCCTTAAGTCAAAATTTAACTTTCAAAACTACACGGCTCTGATTGGGCCATCAATTACTACAATTCCTATATTTGTGCCAAATTTTAAGGTTCTATGTCAAATAGTTTCGAAGGAAGTAGAGTTTCACAGACAGACAGACGGACACCCAAGTGATCCCATAAGTGTTCCGTATAGAATACTGAAAATGTAGATTAGGGATTATTAAGGGTTTTTTTTTTCATAATATTATACCCTAGAAATACGCGTTTAAAATTGTACATATAACAATAACATTTACATTTTTTGAGATGCTTCAAAACACTCTCTATAATTATATCTAAATTAATAAGTTTTTAATTTAAATCTCGAACTTATTAGTGGATAATTTCTTTTACATTATCAGGTAGGTAGTAGACAAGAAAGACTTTTCTTAGTCAAGGTTTGTGTCTGTGCCGACGGATGATTCTTATGTCTTGTTACATAATTGTTAACTTTATTGAGTGTTGTTAAAATGTATAGAATGTTTTAAGATACAGGTGATATTGGGTGTTATACAGTGTTAGCATTTACATGATATTGGATGACCTATGTATTCTCGGCAGGATTCCCTTTGTTGATGTGTTTAAGATGAATTTTATGGCTCGCTTTTGTAGTTTAAAGCATTGCATCGATTATGAAAAAACCCCAGGGAGGCAAGTGTGTAATTTTTCATCACTTTCGATGGTTTTGCAATATGCCACTAAAAGTAGTTTTCTGAGTGTATATAAAGACTCAAAAACTTAGCATGATTACTTTATATAGTGACATATTTCATGTTTCAACTAGGTTGAGAGATCATGAGTTTGCATGAAATTAATTTTTTGTTTTATTTAATCTGAAATTTATTGTATTTTCGAATATTTACTTAGTGTTATGTGTATATCGTTGTAACATTCGCATATTGTATAATAAGTTTGTAAGAAAAATCATTGACAAAAATATTAATAAATAGCACCTTTCGATAATAACATGTAAAACTAACTTAAAGAGGTGTCAAACTTTTAATCGCTGCCCCCGCATGTTTGATGATACCTGTTTTACTACACCAAGCAGTTAACTTTTTGATTATCTGCTTGCTTTTAAATAAATAACGACAACTTCTCCTACACAAATGAACATTTTCTAGTTAACATTGTGTTAAATACACACACATATAGGTTAAAATTTCAAATAATTGTTTTGTTGTAATTGTTACTAATCTCCAGCAACATCAAACTTAGAGTACTTTTGACATTACGTATTTCTAATATTTTATGGAAAAACACTTATTTTTGCCAAATCTTTATAGACGTAAACATGTAACAAGATATTTTGACGATGGATGTCGTGGGTATAAGTTATTTCTTTTTAGTTCACTTTTAAAAGTCTCTCTCTCTCATGTAGGAATTTGAACGCTTGTCGCATTAGTTTTTAAAATAAGTATTGATTTTTATACCCCTATATATATATATATATATATATATATATATATATATATATATATATATATATATATATATATATATATATATATATGTATATATATATATGTATATATATATATATATATATACATATATACATATATATATATATATATATATATATATATATATACATATATATATATATATATATATATATATATATATATATATACATATATACATATATATATATATATATATATATATATATATATATATATATATACATATATATATATATATATACATATATATATATATATATATATATATATATATATATATATATATATATATATATACATATATATATACATATATATATATATATATATATATATACATATATACATATATATA
>CM032447.1:98300226-98397726 GCA_019049505.1 Pachyrhynchus sulphureomaculatus
GTGTCGGTTTTCTATATACTGAGTGAGACAAAGAACCATCTAGAAACACTAGCTCTAGAAACTGCTCCACATAAACCGAAAATATGGCTTCGATACGTAGATGACACTTTTGTGGTATGGCAACACGGTGAAGACAACTTAAACAAGTTCCTGGAACACCTTAACAACATACATCCAAACATTAAATTTACAATGGAAAGGGAGGCAGCAGAACAACTACCATTCCTAGATGTCTTGCTTCAAAGAAAATTAGATGGTTCTTTGTCTCACTCAGTATATAGAAAACCGACACATACAAACAGATACTTAAATGCCAGCTCACATCATCACCCAGCCCAACTCTTCTCCGTTGCCAAATCCTTAGCTCACCGATCAGAAACCCTAACAGACAAGGAACATTTGCAACAAGAAACCAAGCTCCTTCGAAACGTTTTACTTTCAAATGGATATAGTCAAAACACGATCCGGCGGGCCCCTAAATAAATAACACAAACAGGAAAGAAAGACATATACTACAAAAGCATTTCTCCCATATGTAAAAGGCATCACAGACAAAATAGGAAGACTTCTAGGAAAACACCAAATTGAGACCATTTACACAACCAACCAAAAAATTAAAGATATTCTACCTACACCAAAAGACATTATAGCCTTAGAAGACCAAGGCGTATATGAAATTCCGTGTCAGGACTGCGGTCTTTCATACATAGGCCAAACAAACAGGAAAATTAGTGCCAGAAGAGACGAGCACAAAAACGCCGTAAAACAAAAATCCACCACCTCCTCTCTAGCACAACATGCACACAATACCGGCCACAAAATCGATTTTGACAAAACCAGAACCCTACAAAAAAGTAATAACCTATCCACTAGGGTAATCAAAGAAGCCATAGAAATAGAAAAGAGGCCCAACAACTTAAATAATCGGGATGATAGCCAACGTTTACCGAACTCTTGGAAACATATTCTATCCCAGTACCAAGTCCAACCAAGAGAAACAATAATTCAACCATATGTTACTTCACCAACACAAACATTACAAAGAACCACAGGACCGACAACGCGCAGCCAAAGCCGAGCCTCTATTGGCCAGATCCGTCCGACCAATAGAAACACCCCCGAGTACGTAAAACCGGCGCACTCAGGGCCAGTCTCGACATTCAACGCCAAGACACCAACCAGTGATCAACGCTTTGAAAAAGATGGATGAGATTCCATCGAAACGTCAGCGAAACCGTCCATCAAGGGACTTCAAGCTAACACGGGATACCCGAAAAACCATTACTACATATATATATATATATATATATATATATATATATATATATATACGAGGCTGGTTTGAAAAGTCCGTGCAAAGTCCGAGAGATGGCACCACCGGCGCGTATCGAGGTCATGTTTAGTTAGTAGCATATCTTGAATGAACGCACACCAAGTTTCAGCCATATTGGTCTATTTCTTTGTGTTTGGCATTCGTGTGAATCAAGGAAGTCGAGTGATTTTCAAGAAATGGACGAAAAAGAATTTCGTGTGGTGATTAAACATTACTTTATGAAAGGCAAAACGCCTCAGGAGACTAAAGAGAAGCTTGATAAACATTATGGTGACTCTGCACCTTCGATTAGAACAGTTTATAAGTGGTTTCAAAATTTTCGGACTGGCCATATGGGCACAAGTGACGCTGAACGTTCTGGACGGCCTGTGGAGGTTACGACTCCAGAAATCATTGATCAGATCCATGACATGGTGATGGATGACAGAAGAGTTAAGGTGCGTGAGATTGCTAGTGCTGTGGGCATCTCGACTGAACGGGTACATAATATTTTGCATAAACATTTGGACATGAGAAAGCTATCTGCAAGATGGGTGCCGCGATTGCTCACGCTTGACCAAAAACGGAATCGTGTGAAGTGTCGCAAGGATGGTTTGCAGCTGTTCCAGAAGAATCCAGAGGACTTTAAGCGTCGTTTCGTCACTGTGGATGAAACATGGATACATTACTATACTCCTGAGACCAAACAACAATTTAAACAATGGGTTACCAAGGGGGAATCTGCACCAAAAAAGGCGAAGACCGTTCCTTCGGCCGGAAAGGTTATGGCGACTGTCTTTTGGGATTCGCAAGGGATAATCCTCATCGACTATCTGGAAAAGGGTAAAACTATTACAGGTGAATATTATTCATCGTTATTGGACCGTTTGAAAACCGAGCTGCAAGAAAAACGCCCGCGATTGGCCCACAAGAAAGTCCTTTTCCATCACGACAACGCACCAGCACACACCTCAGCAGTTGTGGTCGCAAAATTAATGGAAATAGGATTCCAACTCGTTTCACATCCCTCCTATTCTCCAGACTTGGCTCCCTCGGACTACTATTTGTTCCCCAATTTAAAGAAATGGCTGGCGGGACAAAGATTTTATTCAAACGAGGAGGTGATTGCAGACACTAATGGATATTTTTGCAGACTTGGACAAATCCTATTATTCGGAAGGGATCAACAAACTAGAACATCGTTGGACGAAGTGTATAAGCCTAAAAGGAGACTATGTCGAAAAATAAAAAAGGTTTACCCCAAACACATAAGTAGTTTTTATTTTTGCACGGACTTTTCAAACCAGCCTCGTATGTATATATATATATATATATATATATATATATATATATATATATATATATATATATATATATATATATATATATATATATATATAGTCGACTCTCTATATAGTGAAAGACCAAAATGTTGACAGAAATTTCACTATATAGAGAGAAAATCCGTATATATTGCTATGTATGTAGGTCTTGAAAAAATTGCACTATAAAGAGTTTTTCACTATATAGAGTTTCACTATAAACAGTGTCGACTGTATATATATACAAATATATATACACTTTTTTTATACATAATATTATGCAGGTTAAATACCTTGTAAATAGACACAATACTGCATAATTAATAAAAAACAAGAAAAAAATACTGTAGATTAAACAACTGATGAAGACCAAAATATGTGGTCGAAACATTTTGTCCCACTATGGTATAAAACAAGTCTTTTAAGTTCATGAACATTAAACCAAAGAAAATTATAAAAAGAATATAGTTGTTTCTTGTTCAAGAAAAAAAAAAGAATATATATATATATATATATATATATATATATATATATATATATATATATATATATATTTATATATATATATTTATATATATATATATATATATATATATATATATATATATATATAAATATATATATATAAATATATATATATATATATATATATATATATATATATATATATATATATATATATATATATATATATATATAATTGTTACTGAATAATAATAACAACATAGCCGGTAAAGACTCCGCATTTCCTATAGTTAAATTGTCCCATATCATTTTCTTTTCCTTGTTAAAGTTAAAGCGTATATATATTTCCTACTTCGATTTGCCTTTTCTTTGTACAGTTCCTCCTAATCGCTTACTCTGCTATTAAATTTACACATGTATGAACAACAAGATGTGCCCTTATCCTCAAAAATAGTTTTTTTTTATTTCTGACAGCAAAAAAGAAATATTTCACTACCGTACTAAAGATTTTTTTTGTGAAAGAAAATGGGAATAGAAAAAGTCGAGCTGTAAAGATTTATTTCTAGGTGTAAAATTGTATATAAGAAATGCTCATCACGGTAATATAAGGTATGGGCCTTTTTTATAATATATTAATATATAAAATTAAACTCCAATGAAACTTCCATTGTAAAATGCTGCAAATAAGCTTATTAACTTAGATACTGCAAAATATAAAAATATGATCCTAATCATTCCTGAAAGTAGGTTTTATTTAAGAGCACGATATATTACTATCTGAAATATTTTTACACCTTGACTGATTATAGTCCCTCAACGAAGTTTTTTTTATGAGCATAGCACACGTGCAAACGAGCAGTCCCTAAAGCGCTACAAGAACGATACATGTGTGGAAAAAGTTATTCACGTTGGTCTTTAATAGCTGAAAATTGTACTCTCTAGAAAACACAGTCCTGGGCAAATCATTCCAAAGCGATGAGATTCTTCTTATAAAAGGGTCGTACGAGGAGTGGCAAGCTGAACCTCATACGCAAGTGCGACATATATTTCTAGCATACTCTGGAAAGAATTAAATGGACTACATCCATCGAACCATGAAGGTACTTGTGGAATAGACTCAAGTCGCCAACTGTTCTTTCATGTTCCAAGGATTATTCATTGCCAAGCCTTATAGCTTGCTGGTGAATTCGGGATCTTCAGTCGGGCGAACCGCTTTCTTTTGAACCAACAAATGCAGTATATATTTGAGAGTAGAGCCTCAAACTTGGGAGCAACATTCCATCACAAGCCGCATTTAAGCTTTGTACAAAATTAACAGTTGTTATGGAGTGTAAAACTTTCTAGTTCTAAATAATATTCCCAGCTTTTGGAAGCTGTAACATATTCATGTCAAGAGATACATATTTGCTGCCGAGTTACCGCCCAGCAAAATGAATGACGATTAACTTTTTTTAGAAGTAATTTTCACCTGGAGAATTTGTTTCCGATCTTTGTCAAGTGGGACCACTTCTGGCTGTCTGCGGATGTTTACATGAGTAGCCTTTGTTCGAGCGTTCAAAATAAATGAAGAAATAAGCGTACTATCATCTGCAAAGCTTCCAGCAGGTCGTTAATGTAAATGGGAAAGAGAATAGGTAATAGTATGGAGCCTTAGACACACCAGCGTTGATAGTGAAGGAATTAAAAAAAAACTATCAATGGCCATTTGTTTAGCGCTTTCTCTAAAAAAACACGAGAGCCATCAACAAGATTGTTTAGACACACTACAACAGCGGTACATAGACAACAATCCATCATGCCAAACACCGTCAAATATCTAGGATATATCCAGTGCAACCGCCCAAAATGTTCAATTGATTTCTACCAAACATGTGTGGCATAAGTATCTCCTTGAATTTGCTTACGAAAACCGTATTGATGGTCGCTAATAATATTGAATGCTTATAAATATTTTAGGAGTTGCCGATCGAAAGCCTCTTCTCTTACTTTTGATATTATTTGAAGCAGTTTAGGAGTTGGTAGTTTTTTGGCAAGTTCGTCTTATAGAATGTAAAGCAAATAAGTTGGCTTTCTCAATAGGTGTTGTTGCAATGATGTTGTCTGGGCGTGTAAGTGGTGGTGTACTGTATTTAATGAAACATTTGCTAATTGCTTTAACGACCGGTCAAAAAGATCTGCAATTGTTGGGGCAGGCAAGAGGTTTGTTTTTAATTCTTTGATTGTGTGTCGCTTTGGTTTCGTCGATAATTTCTTTGCATCTGTTTGGGGTAGGAACGTAGATGTCACTATTTATGACGTTAGAATTTTGATGCCATTGTCAGTAGGCAAGATGTTTAGAAGCAACAGCTTTTTTGCATTTTCGATTGAAGACTTGTAGTTGCTGGGCTATTTCTTCGAATAAGGGATGTAAGCTTCCACACTATCCAAAATGATATCAGAAATCCCCTTAGCGAAGTCAAATGTGTCGTCGGATCAAAAAACAAACGTTTAACCAACGAAAAAATTCCAAATAAAGTTCGAAGTAGCAAAAGAGAGTTGCCCTTCATTCTTTTAAATTTTTGATACTTGATTTGAAAATGAAAATTTTCATTTGCCACATAGGTAAGAATTTTGTCAGTATCTCGAAAATTATCTACTTTCGTATAAGATATTCGAGTATTAGAAATAAATCTGATATGCAATTAAAAAAAGTATGCACTATTACATATTTTGTCGCACTTCCTGTATAAACAATAAAATAACTATGTTATGTACTTTGTATACAGTTATTAAATACCCGGTCGTGAATTTTTTAACTCTTTAAACTAAGGTTTACAGATTGAAATATCAAACCTTGGGCATTCCTATATAGTTTACGAGTATGTAAGTTCGAACACATATTGAAGATTTTAAGATGAATTTTATTGCAGTTTTCATTCTTCCGCAAAATATCTTGCATAAAATAATTGCATGCTATTACCGTGCTAAGAATGAATTATTTCTAGAAAACATATTTTGTAAATCTGCGACCAGAAATTTAGTTTTGTTTATTTTTATTATTGGTGCATCATATTTCAAGAATTTATTAATTCACTAACGGTACAAATTGACACAGGCAATGCAGATTGTAACATAAGCAAAGGCAGATTTAGAATATACTAGAGTAAAAATTTCCCATGTGAGCCCACGATTTTCGATGTTTTAGAAAAATTAAAACTAACTAACTAGTGAAAAGTCACATCATAAAAATTTTTTGAGAAAAATTAATCTGTTTATTTAGAATTCATGCAACATTTGATAAAAAAAATCATTTTCTCGTAAACCATTTATGAAAAATTGACGAAAATTGGGGACGATAGTAAAAAATAAATTCGGTTAACGATAATATTCTCAAAAACATACTATTTTTCATTGTTGCTAATTTTTTGTCATTTTTTTTTATAAACAAATGTTGATTTTTCCCTGTTCTACATAGGGAAATTGAAAATTTTTTCGAGTAGTAGGAGCTCTGAATAGGAACAGGGAAAAAGTATCATACATTTCTTTCGATATCGATACTTTCGTACTCAGTACTTTTTAATCAATACTTTTACTTATATGATACTTTTTAGCATAATTAAAACAATACCCGCTGAAAAATCTGTATGGATGCGTTCCGTTTCCTTTCCAACAATTGCATTGTTAATAGAATATTTTTGCTCCATTAATTAGACTTAGCCAAATGCAGTTACCTAATTTATTAACTTTATATACAACATTTAATCTTGATTATTTGAAGTTCACGAATAGGTAAGAGGTTACGGCCCTAGCCTGATGATCTACAGATGCCAAGTTCGAGGCGTAGGAGGTTTTTTTTCTCTTTTTTGATCGTTCTTTTCCTCTATATTAATTATAATTATTTATTTATAATTTTTAATTTAATATGGATGACTAAAAAGAAAAAAAAAGCAGAAAAAAACGAAAAACTTGGTACATTTGGATCACCAGGCTAGGACTGTAACCACTTAGCCACGCGTTTAATTTGAATAATATAGATTAAATATTATATATAAAGTTATAGGTTATGTATATAAAAATTATATATGAAGTTTCGTAATTGCACTTGGTCAAGTTTTTCTTAAATAAAAAAGGTCATCGAAAAATTGAAGTGGTATAAAACTGAGGACAAAAAGTTAGGGGGGTGTCCGTATTTACTTTAAACGCTTGGAATTTTTTTTTTGTTGAGTGACTGTACAGAGGAAGAGTGGGAAATTTAAATTGTAATCGAAATAAAAACACTGATTAATTTACCACTTATTTCATTATTTAACTTGTGAAAAAGTTTGTTTGGACAAAAATTGTGGGAGGCAAATAATATCGATATCATGTCCCTAGCTCTGAACGCTTAATATTAAGGAACCGTTTCAACATTTTTGTGATCGCCCTTTGCATTTATGATAAATAATATTGAGCGGTGGCCACTGCACGCATCGCGTGCAGTGGCCACCGCTCCACCGTTGCATTGACAAACTTGTGCTTGCACACGTGATTAATGAGCATTTATGGTATGCAATTTCGATCCTGCCAATTCTCCGACGGCGGAAATTTTCACTAAAAAGTGCCATTTTGTCGGTTACAAACTGTTTTCGACACGATCGTATGATTGAAAATATTATCGTCGTTAAACAGTCATGAAAGAAACTTGATTCATTCATTTTAGGTATTTGAATCTTCTGACAACGATAGCAAAAAAAAAACATCCTGTACTGTGCTCCCATACTTGGTTAACAGATCATAGAATTAACCGCAAGTATCAGCATAAAGATAGACGATTTAATCAAAGGAATTTTGTAGCCTACTTCCCCCCATTACTGGCACCCAGTAAATACAAACAAGTTGAGTCAACGTTGAATACAAGTTAAAATATATATCACAACGTTGAAGAACGACGAAACATCATTACTCCACCATAGTTAAATCACTATCAATATTCCACAAGAATTAAATCAGTTTATTGATGAGTTTGATAACTGTGGATTAACTTTATCCTTGAAAATAAGAACGCTAATATGGAAAGGTGTTTGATAAACAGAATCCCCTTTTTATGTTTTGGCGCCGAATGTCCCGGTTCCGATAGTTCTTCTGTGTACATTTTAAAATTTATAATCGAACATATAACATCATATTACATTATTCATCAACTTTTTTATAATACGTACGTACGAAGGTTATATTTTATCCATCAAACTTAAAAGTATGGCGGGAACCGAAAGCAACCATTAGTACTTGTTGAATGCATCAGTCAATTTAAGAAAATGTTAGATGATTCACGTATCTAAACTTAGAAGCAAAAATAATACTAGTGATAAGACTTTTACTTACCTTTATATTATAAATAACCGGTCAAGTGCAAGTTGAACTTGCGCAATTAGTGTTCCGTACGTTGATTGCTTTTAAAATAAAAAATTTTGTTACAGAGGTATAAAATGATCAGTGACTACACAAAATATACCCCAAATGAGTTTTCAACAAAGTTTGTTTCCAATCTTTACTGAAATCTGATGACCTTGAATTTTTTTTTTTTATATACCAGATAAATTAAAAAACTCGTGATAATTTTCGTTCAATGTACACCCCGTGGAGAATATTCCAGAATTTTTTCAAAATTTTTCGATAAGTACTTTTCGAGATAAGGACAGCGATTGTTCGTGATTTTTTAAAAATAATACAAAGAAAAGAGCGCGCAAGTATTACATTATATATATATATATATATATATATATATATATATATATATATATATATATATATTTATTTTACTCGTGTTTTCACAAGCTTTCATTTGACACCACACTCGATGACCTAGTAAAAATTTTTTTTTTCACTTCCCATTTCACCTCCCAAAACTAACCCCTTAAGTCAAAATTTAACTTTCAAAACTACATGGATCTAATAAGGCCACCAATTCCTATATTATTACCAAATTTCAATTTTCTACGTCAAATAGTTTCGGAGAAAATCGGGTGTGACAGACAAACAGACACCGAAGTCATCTTATAAGTGTTCCGTACGGAACACTAAAAATATATATTAATTCCTGTTCGGATCGTATAGCACGTGCGAATTTTAATCCGGGATAAAAATCTGTTTATACAATAATATTGGGGGTATTTATTCCCGGATTTTTCTTTGATAGAATTGTCCAAGAGGATAGGAATTTTCTTAAATAATTTTGTTAGTGAAGGAATAATGATTATCAAATGCAGCAAATGTGATAATAATATCAATCGAAATCGCCCAAATGTACAATGTAGTTGTTCTTGAAAAGCTTGTTTTTACTCCGGTGAAGTGTGCAGTGAGTTGAGTCGGTACTAAGCAAAAGTATTACGATCTCCCGATGGTGTAAAATGGATGTGAGCTTCGTGATCGCTGAACTCGGGCAGAGCGATAAGCCCATGCATCGTCGCAGCTCATTAATACTAAACACTGGTGATTGGCATGCAACTTTTCTAGTGTAGTATTTTAAACGAATTGTAGCTTTTTTCAGCGTCTGTTACATTTTGAAATAAAAAGGTCTCGGATTTTGTATTAACTTTATAGAAGGTGTCGGAGAGAATGTTAATAACTGAAAAGTTAAAACTTGAGAAAGGAAAATTGAAAAACGAATTATTTGACCTTGTAAATAAGGTAAACAATATTGATCAAATATCGAGCATAATAATATTTAAATTTTTTGTGCAGCTGAACTGCCTAAAGAAAATCTTGTTAAAGTGGTGCAGAATATAGGTTGTTTCATTAGACACAAAAATGAGTATCATATGGTCAACTTTATTTACCATGTACCTGTACGAAAGGGTGAATAACAACTAGAAAACTTTTTAAGGGGGAGGCCACTCCAGAATTTTCAAAAAATCGATTTTTTTTTCGGCTAACATGTTATCTTGAAGGCTATCCCGGAAAAATCTTAAACATGTTTACGAAGGTTTACCGAGGCACCCCGCTGTGCGCGCCTTTTACCTGTCGGTACATCGAGCTTGAGTTTAAACTATTGTAATCTTTACGTACTTGATACAAATTACCTGTGATATTCTAGGAAGTTTATAGGGTTTATATAATAGTTTAGAGATGTCGTAAATAGTATGAATACAGCGGAGTATTAGTATATACTCAGTATAGGCGTTGAAAAGACGCAAAGTCTCCGCTTTTATTTTTCGTATTCCATCAGCTTTCTCTTATTACTTAGTTTAGTGATTAAAAATGAGTGACAAATCAAAATATAGCGGTCGCAAAGGTAGAAGAGGTGGAGCGAATTCTTTGAATAAGTCGTTACCGATTCGAAATGGACTCACCGGATTCCGGTAAAGGTCTGCAAGGAAGCTGAAACTGCCTGAAGTTCGTGTCATTGAAGTGGATGCATTTTTCGGATATTGTTTCATCAATTTTGTGATTGTTTTTTCTGCAATTTCGCAAGTAGTTGGGTGTAATGTGTGCAAATTAAATGTTATATTTACGGAAAGTAACAAATGCGGGCTTGGGTTCAAGATAGTGGTTTCTTGTGCAAACTCTGAGAAAACTGAAATTCCTAGGAGCCCAATAATTAACCGAGCATATGAAATTAATAGAAAAATAGTTCTAGCCATGCGAGTGCTAGGAACTGGTTTAAATGAAATCAAAAATGTCGGTGTGTTCATGGATCTTCCTAAGCCAGTTTTTCATTCATTCTATGATAAACTTACTGAAACTATTTGCGAAGCTACAAAAATAATTTGTAACGGCATGGCAAAAGCAACAGAAATAGAAAAAAAAAAGAATATGCTCAAAAAGGCCTAATAAATGGGTTAGTAGTGTCAGGTGATGGTTCTTCGAGGAAACGTGGATTTTCATCAATGTTTGGTGTAGTGTCATTAATAGGATGGAGTACCGGAAAAGTGATTGATATAATTATTAAATGTAAATATTGCAAGGCTTGCGAATAATGGAGAAAAAGCCATACCCCAGAGTATGTTGAGTGGCTGGAAACTCATGAGAACGAATGCCCAATAAACCACGAGGGATCGGCAGGTAAAATGGAGGTCGACGCAGTTGTCAAAATGCTTCAGCGTTCTGAAAATTTGTGAAATATGGCAGTCACGATGATTCTAAGACATTCAAAGGTATTTTAGATGGGAGTCCTTACACGAATTTCACAATACTGAAGAAGGAATATTCAGAAAAGGGTGGGAACTCGTCTAAGAAGTTTAAAAAAAAGTAAAAGATCTTTGCGGGAAAGTAAAATTGACTGGCATACTCACTGACGAGCTTTCGATTTTCGATACCAGGTGTACAAGTATGAAATGCGGATTTCAGACACCAATGCAGTTTGTGCTATAAAGATTTGCCACTGCGCCATTTTGTTGTGTCATCAACAAGTGTCAGAGGCACACGAGTGATAAATTGGAAAAGTGTGTGCATACATAGTGTTGTGTTGTTGTGTTCAATATGTCGAAATTTATACCGAACAAAGAGCATTCGCGGACACCATTAATTTTTTGTTTTCATTTGAAGAAAACTGCTATTGAATCATACCGATTACTTCGAGAAGCTTATGGTGAACATGCTCCATCGCAAGATACGTGTGAACGATAGTTTCGGCGCCAAAAAAAATACGAAGATGTGGAATTGCAAGCATTGTTGGACGAAGATGATTCTCAATCACAAAAACAACTCGCCGAGCAATTGGGCGTTAGTCAAGAAGCTGTTTCCAATCGGCTACGAGAGATGGGAAAGGTTCAGAAGCCGGTAAATGGGTACCACATGAGTTGAACGACAGGCAAATGAAAAAGCGCAAAAACACGTGTGACATTTTCCTCAGTCGGTACAAAAGGAAGTCGTTTTGCATAGTATATATATAGGGGATGAAAAGTGGATTTATTTTGAGAATCCCAAGAAAAAATCATGGGTAGACCCCGGCGCACCATCCACATCGACAGCAAGACCGAATCGCTTTGGCAGAAAGACCATGCTCTGTGTTTGGTGGGACCAGAGGGGCGTGGTCTATTATAAGCTATTAAAACCTGGGGAAAACGGTTAATATTAAATGTTACCAACAACAATTGACCGATTTTTAATCGTTCGCTGCTTGAAAAAAAAGAACAGGCCAGAATACCGAAAGAGGCAACAAAAAGTCATTTTTCTTCATGACAATACTCCATCGCATACGGCAAAACCAGTTCGCGACACGTTGCAAACACTCAGCTGAGAAGTTTTTTACCCCATGCGGCTTACTCACCAGACTTGGCTCCTTCCGATTACCACTTGTTTGCATCGATGGGTCACGCACTTGCTGAGCAGCGCTTTGGTTCGTACGAAGATGTAAAAAAAATGGCTCGATGAATGGTTCGTAGCAAAAGGGGAAGATTTTTACTGGTGTGGTATTCACAAATTGCCCGAAAGATGGGAAAAAATGTGTAACAAGTGATGGAGCATACTTTGAATAAAGCACTTTTTATCATTCTTCCGAATTTAATATGTTTTTTTAGAAAAAAAATTTCCTCTTCAAAACGCTATCTTTCAATATTTTTTATACTCTGAAAGCAATATCGATTGATCTTCGAGCGGTATGCGTAGACCTTCAAATTAACTTGTTTGGCGCGCTACAGTTTTTGAATTACCTATCCGAATTTTTAATAAATTCTCACGCTAATAAACGAAATCTGGAAAAAAAAATCAATATACTATTTTTTTTTTGTAAAATTTCTTGCTCTCTCACGTGGTGCTGTTAGTTTTTAGGTATCTTTTTTATTTTTCCAGATATTACCGAAAAATCGAACTTTTGATTCCATTTTGGATTTTGTGAGCTTAGCGTATATCACACTTTAGCAAACTTTTTTGTATCATATTCTATGTCCAAAAAACTGCCTGCAGCCTGTTAACATTTAATTAGAGCTCCCCCCTGGCGACTGGGCCAATATCTCAAGCAAGCATTCGACAAGGTACAATAAAATGATGTATCAGGACTACTAAATAAAAATAAAGTAAGTCCGACAGATATGAAAATAATCAAAAAATTGAATACAGGAAATAAAAACGACCAGCGGTACAGCTAAGGAGGTAACAATAACATCTGGCATTAGACAGGGAGACAGCCTCAGCCTAACCCTCTTTAATATTATCATGAACGCAATTATGCAAAGCCTAAAAGAAATCAACGTCGGATATAAAATGGGCAATCCAATAATAAAAATTCTCTGCTAGTCAGACGACGTCGTTCTCATCGCTGAAAATGAGCATGACTATCTCGACGCAAAATGACGAAATCATTGGTGAAATCGAAATACCCGATTAGATGCAAACTAATAATCAAGGATAAAATAATACAGCAGGTTAGGAAATTCAGCTAGTAGAATTATCTTCCTATAGACATCTAGTAGAAGAAGTAACGACACAAGCAATAAAGTTTGCTAGGCTGTCTGGCTACCTTCAAGATATAATCTGGCACAATAAACATATGAGTAGACAAAGTAAAGCCCGTATTTGTAAAACGGGTGTTAGACCGGCGCTCACATATGCCTTACAAACAAGAGCCGATACCTTAAAAACTAAGAGAATGATGCCTACAGATGAGATGAAAGTATTGAGGACTATAAAGGGTGTGACATTAAGAGACAAAGCCAAAAGGAAAACAATAAGAGAAGAACTGGAAATACAAGATATCCTGACATGGACCAGATCACGACGAAGATTCTGGCGAGACCAGGTAGATAGAATGGGAACAGAACGACTAGCTAAATGGGGGAGACCACCAAAGCGCTGGCAGGAAAGCTGGTCATCAGCTTCACGAGAGGCGATTTGAAAACAGAAAATTGATAGGACATAATCCGAATACAAGAGGAAGAAGAAGTTAACTTAACGTAACTTAACTTCGCAGATGACAGTACGCTTATCTCTTCATTCACTTTGAACGCTCGGCTGGTTAGGCGAATATCCACAGACAGCAGGAGGTCATTCAACTTAACAAGGACCTGGAAGAAATTCTAACTTGGGGTGGGGTAACCAAGTGGAATTTAACGCTACAAAAACTCAGGCGGCAGTTTCTTCTAAAAAAGTTAACGTTGCTGAACCCAACATAGTTATGTCGGGGCACTCCATTACCCTAGCATCGTCATTCAATTTGTTGGGCGTTAATTTGGGAGCAAATATGGCATGCACATGTTGCAGGCATAGGAAGGAGAGCTTCTCAAAAGTTTGGAATATTATTTCAAATTCTTTACAATGCTCAAATTCGACCAACTATGGAATACTGCTCCCATGTTTGGGGCTCCGCTCCCAAACACACACTGCATTTGTTGGATATGTTTCCCACCGAGTACAATTTACAGCGATTCAAGAACAACGTGAATCGCTTTTTCCACACACGTGTAGCTCCTGTAGCGCTTTAGGGACTTCTTCCCTGCAGCACGTGTGCTAGACCAATAAAAAAAAAAATCTGTTCAGAGAAGGGCTGTTCGTCTGATTGGAGACCCGGAACTAACCGGCGAAGAACGGTTGGCGACTTGAGTCTGTTCTACAAGTATTTTCATGCTTAATTCCTCCCAGAGGGGTGCATGTGAGAAATACACGTCGCGCTAATGCTTCACGTCCGCATGAGGTTCAGCTTGTTACTCTGCGTACAACGCTTTTCAAGCAATTTTTTATGTGGAGAACATCATCCCTTTGGAATGATTTTCCCAGGACTGTGTTTCCCACCGAGTACAATTTACAGCGATTCAATAAGAACGTGAATCGCTTTTTCCGCACACGCTCCTGGAGCGCTTTAGGGACTTCCCTGCAGCATGTGTGCTAGATCCATAAAAAAAACTTAACGTGGGTAAGTGTTTTTTTTTTCCATCACATTCACATTTAGTCATAATAAAATAATAAATAATTATAATATTGGTGGATATTTCCTAAAGGCGACTTTGGAGTTTGTTTGGATATTAAATTATTGTTGGATGTCTACATAGATAATATTCTGAATAGTGGTTATAGAAAGTTGGAGTTTATTACTCGACAGAGTAAAAGCTTTAGGGCTTTAAATACTTTAATTCTACCTTATTAGGCCCTTGTGTTCAGTCGCCCGGAATCCTATGTATAATATTTACAAATCACATTTAGAATCTGTCCTGATTTTCCTTTTGGCTCTGGCGATATTCGGAGACCTCCTGGAAGACATCAAATCTTTTGGCTGCACAACCTTAGAAAATGGACAGGGAAAAGTAGTGTAGGATTGTTTATATCAGCTATAAATAAAGTAATTTGGACTAGAATGATCGCTAACGTCTAAAGAAAACACAGCACCAGGAGAAGAAGAAGGAGATATTCAGTGTTTTTCGGGGGAATTTTTGTCAGAGACATTTATTTATGTTACCGTTTTATCAAACGAGTAATTCTTTAAATTCTACAGTTTCTTGAACGTTTTACACGTGCAAACTCTTTGTATGATGAGTTTTTCTCTTATTCTCTTAAAACTTTTACGTATAGACTAAATACGTTATTTCTGAGTATTTAATCTGAAAATGTTATTACTTTTTAGTTCAACTTTTGATATTACAATAACGTATAGGACCTACTGGTAATTTTTAATAAATTTTGTAAAAGTGGTTACTATAGTAAAATTTATCCTGTATGTCACCCAAAGAGAAATAAATAAAATAAATAACACGGGCAATAAACATCCTTTATAATGACCTGCCTAGAAATGCCTGTCCCAGCGAATACAACCGCGGCTGCCAGGATTTACGAATTTCCTCGTAGCGCTTGTGTTTTGGCGTATAAAGTAAATAAAATAGTAACAATAAAAAATCAACTTTAAAAGACTGCAATCTATTTAGTGTGCCTGACGAATACTTATGGGATCACTTAGGTGTCCGTCTGTCTATCTGTCACACCCAATTTTCTCCAAAGCTATTTGACATAGAAAGTTAAAATTTGGCACAAATATAAGAATTGATAGCCCAATCAGAACCGTGTAGTTTCGAAAGTTAAATTTTGACTTAATTTTATTACTAGATTCTAGATTGAGCTAGACTGATTTACTGGCTATTAGGTAGCTAAATACTATAACTATTATACATTATTAACTAAGAAAAATCAGGAAAATACATATAGCCCAATCGCCAGGGGTTTTGAATATTTTAAATGTTAAAAGGCTGCATTTTGGCACACAAGTAGTTTTTTGGATGTAGAATACTGTTAAAGTTTGATGTACAGTACGCCCACAAAATCCAAAATAAAATCAAAAATTGTTTTTTTTCGGTAATTTCTCGAAAAATTAAAAAGATATCGAAGAACTAATAGCATCACGCGAAAAAGCGGAAAATTTTATAATAAAAAAAACAATTTATAGATTTTCTTTCCAGATTTTTATTAGCGTGAGAATTTATTAAAAATTCGCCAAACAGGTTAATTTGAAAGTTTACGTGTACCATTATAAAGTTAGTCAATTGATATTACTTGTTTTCAGAGTGTAAAAAAAAATTAAAAAACAGCTTTTTGAAGAGGAGACTTTAAGCTTTGCGATGATACTAATAGTTTTTATTTTTATTGCCTTATAATTTGTAAAACTTAAAACGAAATTTTTGTTTGACTGATTTTAACGAGCATACGGTAAATTACAAATATTTAATAAAATATAGTATTGAACAAAAAAAACTTGTGCATATACCATTATTATACCTTAAGTTTTAATATCCAGGTGTACAAGTATGAAATGCGGATTTTTTTTCTAAAAAAAAAAACAACATGTTAAATTCGGAAGAATGATAAAAAGTGCTTTATTCAAAGTATGCTCCATCGCTTGTTATACATTTTTTCCATCTTTCGGGCAATTTGTGAATACCACGCCAATAAAAATCTTCCCCTTTTGCTGCGAACCATTCATCGAGCCATTTTTTCACATCATAGCGCTGCTCAGCAAGTGCGTGACCCATCGATGCAAACAAGTGGTAATCAGAAGGAGCCAAGTCTGGTGAGTAAGCCGCATGGGGTAGAACTTCCCAGCTGAGAGCTTCCAACATGTCGCGAACTGGTTTTGCCGTATGTAACGGAGCATTGTCATGAAGAAAAATGACTTTGTGTTGCCTCTTTCGGTATTCTGGCCATTTTTAAGCAACGAACGGTTCAAATCTGTCAATTGTTATTGGTAACGTTTAGTATTAACCGTTTCCCTAGGTTTTAATAGCTCATAATAGACCACGCTCCTCTGGTCCCACCAAACACAGGGTATTGTCTTTCTGCCAAAGCGATTCGGTCTTGCGGTCGATGTGGATGGTGCGCCTGGGTCTACCTATGTTTTTTTGCACTTGAGATTCTCAAAATAAATCCACTTTTCATCCCCTGTAACTATACGATGCAAAAACGACTTCCTTTTCTACCGAGCGAGCACACGTGTTTTTGCGCTTTTTTCCATTTGCCTGTCGTTCAACTCATGTGGTATCCACCTACCGGTCTTCTGAATCTTTCCCATCTCTCGTAGCCGATTGGAAACAGCTTGTTGACTAACGCCCAATTGCTCGGTGAGTTGTTTTTGTGTTTGCGAATCATCTTCGTCCAACAATGCTTGCAATTCCACATCTTCGTATTTTTTTGGCGGTTTTTCCACGTTTCTTGTCTGCAACATCGAAGGCACCACTTTTGAAACGCCGAAACCATCGTTCACACGTATCTTGCGATTGAGCATGTTCACCATAAGCTTCTCGAAGTAATCGGTATGATTCAACAGCAGTTTTCTTCAAACGAAAACAAAAAATAATGCTGTCCGCGGATGCTCTTTATTCGGTATAAATTTCTACATATTGAACACAACAACACAACACTATGCACACCCTTTTCCAATTTATCACTCGTGCGCGTCTGGCACTTGTTGATGACACAACAAAATGGCGGTGTGTCAAATCTTTATAGCACAAACTGCATTGGTGCACCATCTGTTGTCTGAAATTCGCATTTCATACTTGTACATCTAGTAAGAATAATAAAAAATATCCACATTGTCTGTGTTATTTAAATTTGAGTTTTAATATATGAAAATTTGGCTGCTGTAAGTGCGTCGCTGGCAATTTTATGTTCAAAGCAGTATGAAATGGTCAAAGAATTTTTTTTTAGTTATAGTTAAAAGTATAATGGATATTGAAACTCATTAAAAACTATTAAAAATTCTAATAGTTTTTTAGTGCTTTATAATTTGTAAAAGCTTGAAACGAAATTTTTAACGTGCATACAGTAAATTATAATTATTAAATATAGTACTGAAAAAAAAAATCATTATTAAGTTTCAATATAAGAATAATTAAAAATACCCACATTGTGTTATTTAAAAATTGAGTTTTAAAATATAAAAATTTGCCTGCTGTAATGCGCCGCCGGCAATTTTACGTTCAAAGCAGTGCGAAATGGTAAAAAAAGTCGGACATTTTTTTTAGTTACAATTAAAAGTATACTTGATATTAGAAAATCATTAAAAACCTTAAAAAACTTTCTCTTTTTTTAATTTTGCTCTTAAAAAAGTGTTCATGACAGACGTATTTTTTGCTTATTATTAATTATACAACTAAAAAAAAAATATTTAAAGGTGGGAAATGAAAGATAAAAGTCTAAGCTTTAAGTGTAAAGTATTTATATTTCATTTAAACATCCACGTACAAAGAAAACAGTTATTGAAAACACAAAAATTGTAGATTCATCGTAGAAATTAAATGAATTCCGTACTCTCTGGCCGTAATATTGGATCCGCCATATTGAATTTTTCAAATCTGTCATCGGATTCTTAATCAGCGCCCCAAGAAACCCCTTAACAGCCAATTTCAAGATATTTAGCGGTATACAGAAACGATAATTTAATCATAAATGAGGTTGGACGCATGATTCTCTCTACAACTAAAGGGGTTAAACCAACCATTTTATTTTAAATAATTTTTTTAAACAGTAAAATTTAAAAAAAAAATCTGTATACTATTTTTTTTTGTAAAATTTTCCATTCTTTTACGTGGTGCCATTAGTTTTTCGATATCTTTTATATTTTTCGAGATATTTGCTAAAAATGGAATTTTTAATTTTATTTTCTATTTTGTATTCTTAGCGTACACTTTACAGCAGCAAACTTTTTTTTATCGTATTTTATGTCCAATAAACTACCTGTATGCCAAAATGCAGCTTGTTAACAATTTATAAGGCTTTTCGTCAAAATTTACCTGACGACAGCTAATATCGGATCTTAAGATAATAGGTGTTTCGTTAATAATGTCGATTTTGCTAAGAGATGGCGTTAGTAATATACTTGTTGGTATAGAGTAGTGACATCTATGGCGTTTTGGAAGGTAAACATGCGCCATCAAATGCCAGTTCCTTATTAATTGTCATTGTGCGAAAAACATAGTTCTTGATAGCATTGAATATGTCGTGTTTCGTACCAGCAAAAGACGTTTTGCGGAGAAGTTTAATAACCTTCTTTCATTTGAAGAAAACGGTTGCTGAAAGTTATCGATTGTTGGTTGAAGCTTATGCTCCAATCCACAAAAACTTGGCTAGATCCAGGCCAGCCTTCAACATCACAACCAATATACAGGGAGAGAAAGCTTTGCTGTGTATTTGGTGGGATAGTAGAGGAGCTGTGTATTACGAACTGCTGAAATCTGGTGGAAACGATTTCTGGCGATCGATACCGACAACAGTTGATAAAGTTTGAACTAAGCATTGAAGGACAAACGACCAGAATACGCCCAAAGACACGATAAAGTCATTTTTCAACATGACAATGCTCGGCCCCATGTTGCAAAATTTGTTAAAAGCTATTTTGAAAACATCAAATGGGACGTTCTACCCCACCCACCGTATTCACCGGACTTAGCACCTTCAGACTACCACTTATTTCGATTGATGCAGCACGGACTTTCAGAACAACACTTACATTCTTACGAAGAAATGAATATTTGGCTTGATGAATCGTTGGCCATAAAAGATGAAAAGTTCTTCTAGTACGGAATTCATTCTTTGACAGAAAGGTGGGAAAAAGTCATTGTTAACGATGGCCAATACTTTGATTATTAAGGTAATTCATTTTGTGATGGAAATAAACGCTTATATGTTACGAAAAAATCGACATTATTAACCGAAACACCTATTGTATACATGTCAGGGACCTAATTAACTTAGCTTAGGTAAGTATTTTTAGTCACCGTACGGAACACTAATTCCGCAAGTCCAACTTACACTTGACCAATTTTTATGGTCGCAATTTACACTACGGAAAAAGTTAAAAATTACAATTATGTCTAGTTAGACCTAAACAATTGCAAAACGGATAAGTTAAGCTGCTCAATCAATTCACTTAATCGTTTAAAACTTACTAGAATATGTGTTCTAAAATAAAGTATCCATAAATAAAAATTGAAATTTAAACACGTTCTAAGAACGTTGATTTTGTATCATAAAATATTCATTCAAAAATAAATTTGGTTAAAGTCACTTGAAATCGCAAGATCAACGATTGAAATCTTGAATTTGCATTTAAAAAACTTATATCTGTTGACTGAGAAAGACTTTTTTTTACACCTTGTAGTTTGTACATGTTTCTATCTCTATATTCACCAATCACATACTACAAAATCATGTTTAAAATCACTTGAATATCAAGGTTTTTTTTGAATTGAATTTGCGTAAATTGTACCCACTTTACATTTCTAATTAGAACTGCACCTTGAATGTTTCAAATAATAGTGTTATTTATTTACTTACCTGCTGACTTTTGTAAAGATAACTGTAATCTTATCGTATATTGTTTTTTTGATCAAGCAAAATACAATTTTTTAAGCAGTATTATAATGTAGTTGTTGTAAAGCTTTACAATGTTTGCTGTTAAGGTTTATAGAAAATTAGCTAATAGGCGATTTACTTTCTATCGAAACAGTTATTCTACAACTAGCTTTTTTAATGAGAAGAAACCAAACCCAAGTAATAAAGTCAAACCTATATATTATAATGCTACTAAATATCAAAATAAAGTTGCTGTGTATGATAAGACTGGCAGTTATACATTTAGTAATATTTTTGTTAAAGCCAAGGAACTTTCTATGAAAATTTCTAGACAACTCAATGGAAAGACTGCTGAAAGAGTTATGTTCCTGTGCCCTAATGATGCTAGTTATGTGATAACGATTTGGGCAATTTGGATGTCTGGACAAATTGGTAAGCTAAAAACATAAATTATTATTTTTTTTAGTGTTCCGTACGGAACACTTATAAGATCACTTCGGTGTCTGTCTGTCTGTCTGTCTGTCTGTCTGTCACACCCGATTTTCTCCGAAACTATTTGACATAGAAAGGTGAAATTTGGTAATAATATAGGAATTGATGGCCTCATCAGAGCCATGTAGTTTTGAGAATTAAATTTTAACTTAAGGGGTTAGTTTTGGGGGGTGAAGTCGGAAGTGAAAAAAAATTTTTTTTACTAGATCATCGAGTGTGGTGTCAAATGAAAGCTTGTGAAAACACGAGTAAAAAATGTATATATAATATTTATACTTGCGCGCACTTTTCTTTGTATTATTTTTAAAAATTCGCGAAAAATCGCTGTCCCGGGCCTTATCTCGAAAAGTACTTATCAAAAAATTTCGAAAAAATTTTGGAATATTCTCCACGGGGTGTAGATTGAACGAAAATTATCACGAGTGCATTACCTTTAATAATTTATATGGTACATAAAAAAACAAAAATTTCAAGGTCATCAGATTTCAGTAAAGATTGGAAGCAAACTTTGTTGAAAACTCATTTGAGGTGTGTTTTGTGAAGTCACTGATTATTTTATACCACCGTAACATAAATTTTGACTTAAGGGGTTCATTGTGAGGGGTGAAATCGGAAGTGAAAAAAATTTTTTTTACTAGGTCATCGAGTGTGGTGTCAAATGAAAGCTTGTGAAAACACGAGTAAAATAATATATATATATATATATATATATATATATATGTGTATATATATATATATATATATATATATATATATATATATATATATATATATATATATATATATATATATATATATATATATATATATATATATATATATATATATATATATATATATATATATATATATATATATATATATATATATATAATATATATATATATATATATATATATATATATATATATATATATATATATATATATATATATATATATATATATATATATATATATATATATATATATATATATATATATATATATATATAATGTAATACTTGCGCACACTTTTCTTCGTATTACTTTTAAAAAATCGCTGTCCCCTACCTTATCTCGAAAAGTACTGATCAAAAATTTTGAAAAAAAATGCTGGAATATTCTCCACGGGGTATAGATTGAACGAAAATTATCACGAGTGCATTACCTTTAATAATTTATTTGGTATATAAAAAAAAAAAACAAAATTTCAAAGTCACCAGTTTTCAGTAAAGATTGGAAACAAACTTTGTTGAAAACTCATTTGGGGTGTGTTTTTGTGAAGTCACTGATCATTTTATACCACCCTAACAAAAATTTTTATTTTAAAAAACAATCAACGTACGGAACACTAATTGTGCAAGTTCAACTTGCACTTGACCGGTTTTTTTTGTTAATGTCTAAAGGGGTTACACCACCTTGAGATTTTCAAAAAATCGAATTATTTTTTTCGGCTAGATAATTTGTTTATACTTTTGAGAATATTTAAAACGTTTAACCATTTCAAAATTCCAATTATTTCCGAAGTTATAGCAATTAGAAGTGAGCGCCATAGATAGTTGGCCTGAAATTCAGGTAGCGATTCGACCGGCATGAGCGGTTAAAGTCTTGACAAAGGGTATTGTTCTTTTAGTTAGTCCTTTATAACAATAATTCCGCAAAGTAAAAAAAGATAATCCTGGTATAGGTGCCAGAGGGAAGTTGACAGCCAAGCTTATTGTTGAGTTAACAGTCTACTAGGGTCTCGCAATTAGAAGGAATATAAATACATCAGTAGAAACAATGAAAAATGCCATATGGGCAACTTATTACCATAAAGTATCCACTGATGAAAAGCCACAGCATGACAAGTGCCCGTTAGGCGAAGATACCTAGTGTTCGTATCAGAAAACGAAGGCCTCTAAAAATTCTATTGCTGTAGTTGTCCAAAAACTAATTAAACCAGTATACGATAGATTAACTGATACCGATTTGTAAGAACGCTGTTTAGAAAGATACACTCAGAATAATAACGAAAGTCTTAACACTGTCATTTGGTCTATAGCTCCAAAAGTGCATTACAGTGGCAAAAAAATCGTTGAGATTGCGTCTTATATTGCAGCTAGTATATTTAATGATATATATACTAGTGTATTACAAATGATGCAATTATTAAACCTTGTAATTGGCCTAAGCGCGCTGCCGTTTACCAAGAACATGGATTCTCAACGAATATCTATAGCTAACATGAGGCCAACAGGAGCCTAAAGAGGCCAAGAATTTGAAAAAAGCTGCTGCAGATTGAAGGTAATTTAAAAAAATATTTGGTTTTAAGACGCTAACGCCGTACTGTTTTTCTTTTGCGTTTTTTTTCGAAATTACTCTTTTTCAAACTGGTGTACAAGATATCTTAAGATCTACTTAACCGATTTTGTTAAACTTTACAACACGTATTCTTTATAATATTGTCTAAGATGTAGCATAGGATTTTTTTGATTGGGTGTCACGTTCATAAGTTATAAATTTTTTAAACTGAAAATTTCGATAAAAATCAGAACTGTCATTTCTACAAAAAAAATTAAAAAAAAAATTTCTATGCGGCATCTTAGCTAATACTTGATGGCTCATATCTTCGTCATTTTTATTTTTTTTTATTCGTTATTATTTCAAATTATTCATAAAACTACTATGTATATGTGTAAAAGAAAAATTATTTTATGTATTTAATAGCTGCGTCAAAATTTTATTTTTATTTTTATACCTATTTATCCGAGAGCCAAGGTGATGTAACCCCTAAAGTCATTTACTGACAATTAAGTAGCAGCAACACTATTATACAATGATTGATTAAAACGTGTGTTTATATATGGGATTTTAAGATATGTAAATATCAGGGACCTAACTAACTTAGCCTAGGTAAAGATTTTATATAAATATGTTGAGAAAACTTAAGATATTTGAACTTAAGGTTTGAATATGAACATAAAACTTTAAAATTAAACTTAAAATCAATTAAGGTTAATTTAAGCTAATCCTTAGGTAGGGGATTTGAGGGTCCTGGAAGTCGGTGTCGGACATGACGTGGGGGGGGCGGTAAGCTTTCCTTATTGTAGGGTTGGGGTGGTGTGTGGCTTTGTCTAGGAATTTGAGTTGAGGGTTGCTCATAAATTCTAGGATGGTCGGCATCTGGAAATCTCTGTGAAGCTGTGTTTTCCGTACGAGCCACGGGGCTTTGACGACGTAGCGGAGGCCCTTGTTTTTGACGGTTTGGAGGGTGGATCTATGTGTACGTGACATTTGACACCATGCTAGGCTGGAGTAGGTCGATCCGGTTCTGATGATTATCTTGTAAATAGTCAACTTGTTGCGAGTTGACAGTTTACTGGTCTTGATCAGTAGTGAGTACCAAAATGCTGAGGAGTTGGCGACCTGGTACTTCCGTATTAACCATACTTAACGGACACAGTTTGCCAATTTATAGGGCATGTAATTTAAAAAAAAAAAAACTATTTAATCTAGAAACCTTAATATTATAGCAATATTAAAATAAATTGAGAAAAATAATTACACAGGTATATAAAGTAAAAAAATTTCTGTGTTTTAAATGAGACACGTGTTTTTTAAGTATTTTTTTATGATGAATCCAAAAAAATCGTAAAAACAGACATTTACCCTGAGGTTTTTTTCAGAAAACACATTTCAAGTTGCCAGAAAATTATTAAGTGGAAAAATACATTTTAATTTTAAAACTGTATAATTATTGAATTATAAAAATGGAATAAAACTACTATTTTGGACATCTTTAAATGTTCTGAATCTATATTTATCATAAAAACTTAAAAATATTAGGTTTTAGTGTTCATGTTTAACAAAAAACATGTATACACTACCAAAACTATTATTTCCAGCTTTTTTTGAAGTTCTTGATCTTGACTTGACAACAAAAAATAAAGTTTTATGTTCAGTTTCAACAAAAAACTGGCTTTTAATACTTACAAGGGTGCTATGTGGTTGGTAAAATGCTTTTTTAAGTAAATAAATGCAATAACATAGTAATATTGTTCAATATTAATAAAAATTAAAAACCCTTTTTAGTGTTCCGTACGTAACACTTATAAGATCACTTCGGTGTCCGTCTGTCTGTCTGTCTGTTCGTCTGTCACACCCGATTTTTCTCCCGAAACTATTTGACGTTGAAAGTTGAAATTTGGCACTAATATAGAAATTGATGGCCGTAGAATTTTGAAAGTTAAATTTTGACTTAAGGAGTTAGTTTTGGGGGGTGAAATCGGTAGTGAAAAAAAAATTACTAAATCATTGAGTGGGGTGTCAAATGAAAGCTGGTAAAAACACGAGTTCAAAAATATATATAATATCTTACATGCGCACACTTTTCTTTATATTATTTTGAAAAAATCGCTGTCTCTTGAAAAGTACTGATCCAAAAGTTTTGAAAAAATTCTGGAATATTCTCCACGGGGTGTAGATTGAACGAAAATTATCATGAGTGCATTACCTTTAATAACTTATCACACAAATTTCATCAGGTCGTCAGTTTCCAGTAAAGATCGGAAACAAACTTTGATGAAAACTCATTTGGGGTGTTTTGTGAAGTCACTGACCATTTTATACCTCCGTACAAAAATTTTTATTTCAGAAGCAATCAACGTACGGAACATTAATTGCGCAAGTTCAACTTGCACTTGACCGGTTTTATTTAATTTAGCGGATGCACATATTTATTTTAAACACTATTTTGTTAGGTAGCTTAGTTAAAGGTGGTGTATGCGGGTTTTTTGTTAAACATGAACACTAAAACTTAATATGTATAAAGTTTTTATGATAAATGTAGATTTAAAACATTTAAAGATGTCCGAAATAATAGTTTTATTCCACAATTTTAATGATTATACAGTTTTACATTATTTATTAAAATGTATTTTTTTTAATTTAATAGTTTTTTGGTAATTTTAAGTGTGTTTTCTGAAAAAACCTCACTGTGGATGTATTTTTTTTTTATGATTTTTTTGGATTCAGCATAAAAAAATACTTAAGAAAACACGTGTCTCACTTAAAAGACAGAGATTTTTTTTTTATTTGTTGTTTAAGTTAAAAATTTTAACCAACAAAAATTGAAGTTTTGCTTTGATAATTTTGTTCACCTGTCATTTTTTCTCAATTCTCTTTAATGTCTATATTTTATATTGCTTCATAATTATGGGATATTTAAGGACATTTTGAATGAGTCACTAGTTTCTGTTAAAAATGTATGAACAAGAACTTCTTGCAGAATTTTAGTATGTGCAGATTATACAGTGTGTCCCAAAAAGTTTTATACAAATGGAGAAAAAGTTTATCTTATATATTACAAAAAAATTTATTCTTGATAAAAAGTTCTGCATCACAAGGCAATCCATAATCAAACATCGAAAATTTAAAATATTTGATGGTATATGGGGAAAACAAAAAATAATGATTTAAAATTTTCAAAATAAAATAATGTTAGCACAGATTTGTTATGGATGTAATTGTTGCAAAGCAAATAAAAAGGTTATCAAATTTTTAACAAGAATATGATACAATCAAAATCAGTGCACTAGTGTATTTTAATTTTGTATTTATATTTTTATTAATTTTGTATTTATAATTTATTCAATAAATAATCCGACAATTACTAACGCGTTTACTGGAATTTTTTTGAGTTTTTATCTAGGAAGGCTACAAATCTAAACGTGAGCATAATTTTTTAATTCTTCTTAACATTTTCAATTAATATTTTGCTCTGTATTTAAATTTAAACACACTTTACTCTTCATTATAGATCATTATTTTTTATTTTCCCTGTATATCATCAAATATTTTAAACTTTTGATGCTTGATTATGGATTTCTATATGATGCAGAACTTTTTATCAAGAATTTTTTTTTTGTAATATGTAAGATAAACTTTTTCTCCATTTGTATAAAACTTTTTGGGACACACTCTATCTGAATTTCGTTGTAAAGTGGGGTATTGTACTGACATTTTTTCATTTCTTTACGTTTTAGGGTCTCTAGATCATTAAAAACAGTTTCTCATTTCCGTCGGTTTGTCGATCTATTGGAGCGAAATGAGATATCGATTTAAATTTGGTGCTCATATAATACTTGAACTAGTAATTAAACCTTGGGCTATATGGCTTTGTGGAAAGGTGGTGAAAGGTTTGGGACTCGATAAGTATTACATAGTTTCAATGGTATAATAAGAATTATTCCTTTTTTGGTTGTAATAATAGACACATTTTAAATACAATTATTTGTATTCAAATGCGTCAGAAGATTGAGGGATGTGGTTTGAGAGGTTATTTAGTATATACCGTGTTATACGTGTATATTTTTTCCAGATAGCTTGGAGTAGAGAAATTTCAAAATTCTGCAATTTTTCATTATTTCCAATATTAATAGAAATAGTATGTCGAGGAAAATGTCAAGTTTCAGTTTTAACCCACTGAAGCCCTTCTTCTGTTCAACTTTTGTCTTTATTAATCACCAGACTAGCGATTTTCGAAAATATCGAGTTATAATGCATAAACTAAGTTATTATTTAGTTAGTGTAATAAAGTAAAGTAGTATTTATAAAAATACAGGCTTTCGTAGTCTCAAACAGGATGGATAATTTTTTTTTCTCAGGTGATAGAACTTCCAAGATCCATCAATCGCAGGGGGTAGTTCCTCCCCCTCCTCTTAGGGATGATTTTCGACCTATTAGGAAGATGATCTAGTTGTCTGGAATGTTTCGCACAATGAAATAAAAGTACTTGATCCTTTCCGAATTTCAATAACATTCATGTGCATCATTAGAGCATAGGTGTAGTTTCTACCACCCTCTGAGGGCAGTTTATAGTCGTGTATGGGTGTTTCAAGCGAACCTACTCCATATTTGTTCACCCTGCCTAAAACTACAAAAGCCTGAACTTTTTTCTTCGTTTTTGAAACTTATGAGATACCTATGTAGGTGGGGGTGGTTTTTACATCCTATAGGAGTAAGTCTCAACCCTTTAAGAGCAATGTCTGCTTGTCACACCAGATTCAGATATTTTGTTCTAAGCGCTACAAAAATTTGTCCTTTGTACATGTTATTTAAACTCACGTGCGTTATTTGAGTTTTAGAGGTACTTTTCACCCCACGTAAGGGTGGATTTGGGTTTAATTAACAGAAATAGCTTGCTGTGGTTTGAATGTATATTCTCTTCTCTAGACCATACAATATCTAAGAGTCATTACATGCTTACTATAGTTTTAGCCCTTTTCAAGGGATGCTTTTGGCAAAAAAAAATGACCCGATAAAACTTTTTTTTAACTACGGATTCGAATTCAGCGTCGAAAAATACACTAGATCCATGTATTTTGGCTCGTGGAATTTTCACTTTTTTTTGTGGGGCTGTGAAATCAATCAATGTTTTTAAATATAGCAGAAAATAAACTCAAACACATACGCTATAGAACATGAAGGATTTTTTTAAATTATAAATATTGTATCTGTGATAATTTTAGTAAATGTATTAATGTATTAATGGTTTGTCAATAAAAGTTTCTGTTATCTCAGTCATAATTTTATTGTAAAATAGGTAGTATCTGTTTTAAAATCACTTTTTCATATTATATTTAAGCTAAAATATTGACCAGAAATAAAGAAAATGAACCAAACATTTTCTGGAGCAAAAGCAAAAAAAATTGAATTCTTCCTAACGAAAAAAATTGAAAAATATGATAGTTTTTGTATATTCTTTATTTTGCTTTTTAACCAGAAGGGCATAAAATTTCACATCCTACGACCTGTTGCCCACAAGAAAAATCCATATTAAGATTTGGACTAAAATGCGAATTTTGACCAATTCTCTTAATATTTTTTAATAAAATTTGGTATACTTTTTTGTTAATATAAAAGCTATATTTTCCTATAATTTGAAGCCGTAATATCGAAATGCATGGAAGTTACCCGTATAAACCATTTGTCAATTAACCGTAGTACATTTTTTTTTAGGTTACGTACTTAGTATTTTTTAATGCAATCTACGCAGTTTTTTAGGCAATTTTATGACGAGTATAATGATTTTGTTTCTGTCGCATAACATCGAATAGTAGAGATATTTAAGAAATAGTTAGCCGAAAGCGTTAAAATGTGAAAACATACACAAAAATGGAAGTGCCCTTGTGGTCAAAATTAGGCTGGAAAAATTCGTTGACATTATGTTGGCACTGTTTTAAAGTAGTTAAATCGCACCCAAAAATTGCCATAAACCATAAAAATTTTACGGTATTTGCCTCTACTAACACACATATATCACACCAATCTGTGGCTGCTACGATAAAATGTAGCTATCGTTTTACCTTTCCCAGTTGTTGTAATGGATAACAACCAACTAGAACACTTTAGTATATCCTTAGATATTCGAATTCCAAGATCCGTTGTAAACAAATTTAATATAACATATCTTACGCCTAAATTGAAGATATATATTGCCGAAATACTGGCATAAAAATATTTTCACGCCTTTACAACCTGAAAGTCTAAAAAAGGCATCGTAAGTTTTTTAGTCCGCTCAGAAAAAAATGTTAACTTCTGGTTAAACCAAAGATAATTAATTTTCATACGTTGCTTTACTTCTAGCTACGAGTATAAAATTACCCTGAGTAATAAAACATAATTAATTTTTACTCAGAAATGAAATTATGTGATTTGTTAATGTTTGAGTACCCATAACCACAGGAACTAAATGGAACAACAAGGTAATAATAGATTCTTGTGAGAAATTATTTTATCAAAAATTAAGCTTTCAACTGACGATACCCGTTTCTTTTGATACTCCCTCCCGATTCCAGTGAAATCTGTCGAAATACTCATCCATTACATCGCCCATATTTTCAGTGGGGTTCATCATCATTATACAGCCGGTTTTTTCAAGTCCACTGCTGGACATAGGCCTCCTCCAAACCTCTCCAGTACTCTCTATCCTCAGCTGTTGCAGTCCAGGTCGTTGACACTCTCTTCAGGTCATTCATCCATTGTGTAGGAGAGTCTACTTCAGCTGCACTTGTCAGCTCTTGGTCTCTACTCTAGAAGCTTTTTTGTCCATTCATAGGTGTAAATATTTCTGAATCTAAAAATTATGTTATGTTTTATTATTTCTTATCTTAATAGAAATAGTGTGTAAAGAGATTTTTATAATGATCTAAAAAACATTCATTGACCTTTGACTTCTATTTGCAAGAGAAGTACTGTGTAAATCATTGCTCTATGTGTGCACCGCACTCCCGCGAGCAACGCGGGAGGTTCGGGAAGCTGCAGAACATACAAGCTTAAGGGTGTTTATTTTTAAAATTATTAGGAACAGCGTTGTTAGCGTTTCTTTTGTAGTGAAAATTTACCACGAACAAGATGCTTACAAAAATTGCCAATTCTTAAAATAGTTTTTTTTATTATTTTATAACGTCATAAAAATAGTTAGGTATCCAAGTATATTTAAGTCCAAATATTACACCTGCGAAAAATTACTTTTTAATAAAAAAAATGACCGGCCAAGTGCAAGTCGGGCTTGCGCAATTAGTGTTCCGTACGTAGATTGCTGTTAAAATAAAAAAAATTGTCACGGAGGTATAAAATGATCAATGACTTCACAAAACACACCCTTGGGATGGTATATGAGAGTTAAAATATGCAAACATGAATAGAAATATATTTTAGAATGTGTTGATCAAAATTAAGACAGTATGGGAGTAGGTCATTCGATAAGTTTTGAAAGCGGAAATGAAATAAGATGAATTAATGAGTCGAAATACATTTATTCTTCAGTATAATTTCCCTTAAGCTCAATCTGTTTTTTTTTCAGCGATTTTCACAGATGTAAGTCAAACGGAGCCAGATCTGGTGAATAGGGTGGATGTTTCAAAAATTCGTACTTTAATCCGACCAGTTTTATCGTTCCCAAAGCACCTCTGTGAGCAGGTGCATTGTCATGACGAAAGATGATTTTTTCTTCTACAAACTGGGCCTTTTCTCACGAATTTTCTTATCCAGCTGGTCCAAAAGTTTGCAACAAAACTTTCCTATGATTGTTATACCGGTTGGAAGGTAATTAATTAACAAAATTCCTTTTGCATCCCAGAAAACGGATGTCATAATTTTTTGGACTACTTTGACTGCTTTGGAACTGAACACCCAGGCTCAGTTCACTGTGCGGTTTGTTGTCGCAGTTCAGGATCATACTGGGACACACAAGTTTTATCTATAGTTAAAAGTCAACGCACAAAATCAGTTTTATTCTTTGTGAATCGAGCCAAATGTTGTTTAGAGTGCGTTTTTGTTCCGATGTGAGCAAAAACGGCACCAATCTTGTGAATATCTTTCTCACGCCAAAACATTAGTTAAGATGCCATGTACTTATCCATGTGAGTGAGACCCTCATCCTCAGCTAAATCATCCACGGTTAATCGACGGTCTTCCATTACAATATCTTGTACTTGCAAAACAGTTTCTTCAGTTGTTGCAGTTTTTGGACATCCTGAACATGGATAATCATTAACGCTTGTTCGACCACGTTTAAACTCTAGAATCCATCTATGAACAGTTGGAAATGAAGGACCAGACTCCTTTAACACTTTCACTAACTGTGCATGGATTTCAGTTGCCTATAAACCTTCCAAAGCAAAGAATTTTATCACTGCACGATATTCGATTTTTTTTAATTTTTAAAAAATTCTCAAACACGTGTACCAACCAGCTGATAAATAATGAATGACTTAACAGATCGACTTGAAATTTAAGGTGTGTTCATGTGATAGATAAAGCTTCAAAATAGTGTTCGATATTTGGTTCAAGTGACGCTCCATAGTTGTCGCTTTTAAAACCTATTAGGATTAGAAATCTGGATGTGCTAACCACAGCTCTATAGTGTAACAGAAAGTAAAGATATCAGAATCAGACTCCTTGAAACAACATTTTATCATGTAGTAAATGTTTATGATATTCGTTATGACTCCAACTCCACAAAATTGTACCAGTTTTTACTGCACTAATTAAGGTTTTTGTATAATTATGCTCCATTTTGGAAAAAATGGAGCGTAATTGCTGCAATACATTTGTATCGCAATCTTCGCTCATGCAGCGCCGCTCACATTGTTCGCGGGAAGACGACAAGTAGGATAGTTTTTTAGTGTTCCGTATGGAAAACTTATAAGATCACTATTTGATATCGAGAGTTGAAATTTGGTACTAATATAGAAATTGATGGCCTTATCAGAGCCATGTAGTTTTGAAAGTTAAATTTTGACTTAAGGGGTTAGTTTTGGGGGGTAAAATCGGAAGTGGAAAAAATTTTTTTTACTAAGTCACCGAGTGGGGTGTCAAATGAAAGCTTGTAAAAACACGAGTTCAAAAATATATATAATGTAATACTTTCGCACACTTTTCTCTGTATTATTTTTACAAGATGGCGAAAAATCGCTGTCCCCTCCCTTTATCTCGAAAAGTACTGATCAAAAAGTTTTGAAAAAATTCTGGAATATTCTCCATGATTGAACGACAGTTATCACGAGTTCATTATCTTTAATAATTTAATTGGTATATAAAAAAAACAAAAATTTCAAGGTCATCAGTTTAGAGTAAGGATCGGAAACACACGTTGTTGAAAACTCATTTGGGGTGTGTTTTGTAAAGCCACTGATCATTTTAAACTTCCGTAACAAAATTTTTTATTTCAAAAGCAATCAACGTACGGAACACTAATTGCGCAAGTTCAACTTGCACTTGACCATTTATTTAATTGTGACTTCGATCTTAACATAATTGTTGCTTGGTAATATTCATTGAAATTGAAATTTAATGGCAATTTTATTTGTGATGATAAGAATTGGAAAATTTCATTTCATTAGAATAAGTCGTAAATAAAATAGCCTACACCGACACATGACTAAAATAACTTGATTTAATATTATTAAATTATTATCTTATTTTAACGGATATGAGATCATCTTGGGTAATGGAATTGAGCTAGGACGTCATCTTTATAAGAAATGTGAAAGAGGGTGGGTTTGTATTTAAAATAAAAAGCTCTATATTATTTTCTGTTAAACCGGGAGTAAATCCTAAAGGTTTAATTCTATGTCTGAAAAACAACAATTTGTATAGTTGGAATCCCCTGATTTCTTTAAAATGTACACATGCGGAAAAATAACTTCCTGTATCACTCGATGCGTTAAATTATAAAATTCTTTTGAGTAAAGAATTGGGAATACGAACCTCACCTGCAGAGCATTTATTTTTAATGGTTTTATTTAGCTTTATAGAGTTTAGATCCAGTGAAAGGATAAAGCATTAGTTTAGTATTTGTATCTTATCAAACTGGGAGAAGTGTTTCAATAAAAAAGAAGTTAAAATCGCATTTAGTTATAGCAAATGGAAAGTTTAACGGTTAATATTCTCAGAATCTTACTAAAAATTGTAATCACCCAGGCAAGAAACATATAACGAAGTTGCTAAAAATAAATACAAAATGCTTTAACCAAATTATAGAATATTTGCTACTAAATGCACTATATACCAACCTTTTTTTTCTCTTAGTCTCACTCATTGGATACCAGAGCTAAAATACTGTGACAATGCTATAAATCTGCGAAAATAATACGAGGGGACCCAAAAGTAACGGGAATTTATTTCTAAAAAAAGTTTTATTAAATATTTCTACAAACAACTATTAGTCTCCTTTAAAATACTCTCCATTGGAGCTAATACACTTATATAATCTTTTATTCCATTGTTCAAAGCATTTTTTAAATTCGTCAGATTGAATGTCCTTCAGAGCCTGCGTCGTTGTTTCACCTCTTCTATGTTAGCAAAACGTCCTTCTATCAGGTCCCTTTTCATCTTGGGAACCAAAAAGAGGTCGCATGGAACCAAATCTGGTGAGTAGGTTGGATTGGGCAAAGGGGACATTCCATTTTTTGTCAAAATTTGGCTGCCACTTTTCTTATTTTCTAATATTTGAATAAAATTCGCTGGATTGAGCTCCACGTCAACTGGGATAACTCCACTAGTTGATTAATAGTCCTACGTCGATCTTCAAAAATCAATTCCCGAATTTTGTTGATATTTTTGTTAGTTCGAGAACTTGAAGGACGTTCCAACGTGGTTGGTCTTTATTCGACATTTCACCTTTCTTGAAGCGATTAAACTACTCGTAGACTCGAGTTTTACTTATAGTATCCTCTTTGTAAGTAGTTTTTAACATAACAACAGTTTTACCGCACTTTTTTCAAGTAGAAAACAAAATTTCACAGCAGCGCGTTTTCCCCGAAAATCGACCATCTTAAAAAACGACGAGCACACAAAACAACTTTTAACAAACAGAATTTCAGGAGCCTCTCACACCTTCTATACCGATGCCGCTTGGCAGACTAATTTGGGAGGAGTGTAACTACCTCATCTTAGCGGGCGAACCGTATACTAGAAGTACCAACCTAACCACAACACAACTCCCGTTACGTTTGGGCCCTCCTCGTATATAAAAGTATAAGAAGGCTTTTTGGGAACAAATAATTCCATATATATTTTCCCTAATTTATTACTTTTTACCAAAACCAACATCAATTTTGTGAGAGTCTCTGGGCTCTTAAGTTCTTGGTTGTAAAGAAATTTCACAAGGCCATCAAAAGACAACTGCAGTACAATTAGGAAAACATAATTTTTTTTATTTCCCTTACTTTACTACTGATTTAAATCCGAATCCTTATATTTCTGGCATTCTTCTAATGAATAATGAAACTACTGATGCCTGCCCGTCATGACATTTCCGGGATCGCTGCAATTTCTAGCTGGATATATTATGTTGTTTCAGGGAGCGAGGATTGTTATTGTAAACTATAGTGTCCCATCCCAAGACGATGTAGAATACGTGAATATAATAATATATATATATATATATATATATATATATATATATATATATATATATATATATATATATATACATATATATATATATATATATATATATATATATATATATATATATATATATATATATATATATATATATATATATATATATATATATATATATATATATATATATATATATATATATATATATATATATATATATATATATATATATATATATATATATATATATATATATATATATATATATATACATATATATATATATATATATATATATATATATATATATATATATATATATATATATATATATATATATATATATATACCAGGTGTACAAGTACGAAATGCGGATTTGACACTGCGCCATTTTGTTGTGTCATCAACAAGTGTCAGACGCGCACGAGTGATAAATTGGAAAAGTGTGTGCATAGTGTTGTGTTGTTGTGTTCAATATGTCGAAATTTATGCCGAACAAAGAGCATTCGCAGGCAGCATTAATTTTTTGTTTTCATTTGAAGAAAACTGCTGTTGAATCATACCGATTACTTCGAGAAGCTTATGGTGAACATGCTCCATCGCAAGATACGTGTGAACGATGGTTTCGGCGTTTCAAAAGTGGTGACTTCGATGTTGCAGACAAGGAACGTGAAAAACCGCCAAAAAAAATACGAAGATGTGGAATTGCAAGCATTGTTCGCAAATTGCAAACAGAAAAACAACTCGCCGAGCAATTGGGCGTTAGTCAAAAAGCTGTTTCCAATCAGCTACGAGAGACGGGAAAGATTCAGAAGCCGGTACATGGGTACCACATGAGTTGAACGACAGGCAAATGGAAAAGCACAAAAACACGTGTGCTCGCTCGGTAGAAAAGGAAGTCGTTTTTGCATCGTATAGTTACAGGGGATGAAAAGTGGATTTATTTTGAGAATCCCAAGCGCAAAAAATCATGGGTAGACCCAGGCGCACCATCCACATCGACCCCAAGACCGAATCGCTTTGGCAGAAAGACGATGCTCTGTGTTTGGTGGGACCAGAGGGGCGTGGTCTACTATGAGCTGTTAAAACCTGGAGAAACGGTTAATACTAAACGTTACCAACAACAATTTACTGACTTGAACCGTTCGCTGCTTGAAAAAAGACCAGAATACCGAAAGGGGCAACACAAAGTCATTACATACAGCAAAACCAGTTCGCGACACGTTGGAAGCACTCGGCTAAGAAGTTCTACCCCATGCGGCTTACTCACCAGACTTGGCTCCTTCCGATTACGACTTGTTTGCATAGATAGGTTACGCACTTGCTGAGCAGCGCTTTGGCTCGTACGAGGATGTGAAAAAATGGCTCGATGAATGGTTCGCAGCAAAAGGGGAAGATTTTTTCTGGCGTGGTATTCACAAATTTTCCGAAAGATGGGAAAAATTTATAACAAGCGATGGAGCATACTTTGAATAAGGCATCATTCTTCCGAATTTAACATGTTTTTTTAGAAAAAAAATCCGTATTTCATACTCGTACACCTGGTATATATATATATATATATATATATATATATATATATATATATATATATATATATATATATATATATATATATATATATATATATATATATATATATATATATATATATATATATATATATATATATATATACCATGTGTACAAGTATGAAATGCGGATTTTTTTTCTAAAAAAACATGTTAAATTCGGAAGAATGATAAAAAGTGCCTTATTCAAAGTATGCGCCATCGCTTGTTATAAATTATACAATAGATATGTGAACTATACATCATTAAGTGACAGTGATGGGCTTAAAGAGTGTGATAGGGTTTCATCGTGCTGAAACAAAATTCTCTAGTTATAACTATCAAAATTTTGTAAATCGGGTGCCAAGAAAGTCTCAGTCATTTCTATATATCGCTCCGATTTAACAATTGTTTTTCGGCCTCCATCATCATCCAAATGTGCAGACCGATTCACAGGGCAACAAAAAAATATTTTTGTTTTGGTGCCTGGGATTTTAGAGCTGATTTTAACTATATTTGGGACGCTAAATCTATACATGCAATCCGTTTTTCTCTATCATCTCTACTTTTTTAGATACATCAACTTATCTACCAATGTGGTTTTTATTCAGTATATTCATTTATGAGAGTTCTAAAATTATTATATATTCATTAATGTAGGTACAATGGTTTTATTGTCAGTCTGTAATTGAGTAAATTCCAGGTAAATCTATAAATAGTGGAACCATTGCCTATCAGGTACCTGAACTGACCCTTTTAATGACCTAACTCGGGTAAGTCTCGTCAGTTTGTGCGTTCTTACTAATGAGAGTAGATCGAATTCGGCGTGTTATTTTATGTTAAGAAAAGAGTGTTTTTGTGTTATTGAACAGAATTAAAATAAGTTCAGATTCCAGTTCAAGAAGAAGTTGTGTAAATCAACCTGATGTGTTTTGCTATATATGCGGAGAATACATGTTTCAACAAAACAGACAAACTATTACTGACTTTGTAAAGCGAGCGTATCTTGGATACTTTGGAGTTAAGCTTGGTGAACAGGACAAAACGTGGGCCCCGCATCTCGTATGTAAAACTTGTACAGAGCATTTACGGCAGTGGACTACCGGGAAAAGAAAATGTCTAAAATTCGGCGTACCAATGGTTTGGAGAGAACCAAAAAACCACTTCAATGATTGTTATTTCTGTTTAGTAAATACTAATGGAATCAATCGAAATAACCGCAGTAAGTGGACTTATCCCAATTTAGACTCGGCAATACGCCCTATCCCGCACTCAGATGAAATACCGATTCAAACATTTCATCAGCTACCACATATCTCTGATGACGAATACTTTCCCTCTGATCGCTCTTCTGATGATAATAAAAGTTCTGATGCTAATGAAACTAACAGTGACTATGAGGGGACGTCATCAGTTCCTCAACGCTTCAATCAAAATGAATTAAATGATCTCACCAGGGATCTCAATTTATCGAAAAAAGCTTCTGAAGTACTGGCTTCTAGGTTGAACGACAAAAATTTACTGGAACAAGGAACCAAAATTACCTTTTACCGTACAAGAGAAAAAGATCTGCTACCATTCTTTTCTCAAGAAGACAATCTTGTATTTTGTCACGAAATTAGGGGACTCATGAAAGAAATGGGACTTTCTGAATATATTCCAGATGATTGGCGCCTATTTATTGACAGTTCAAAGCGAAGTTTAAAATGTGTCCTTCTACATAATGGGAATAAATATGGTTCAATACCACTAGCTCACTCAACGAAACTGAAAGAAGAATATAATACCATAGCTTTGGTCTTGCAGAAGATAAAGTATTACGAACATCAATGGATGATTTGTGTAGACTTAAAAATGGTAAACTTTCTTCTTGGGCAGCAAAGTGGTTACACGAAATATCCGTGTTTCTTGTGCCTCTGGGATAGTAGGGACAAAACACACCACTGGGTTAGAAAAGATTGGCCTCAGAGAGAAAACATGGACGTTGGGGAAAAGAATGTCATTAACGACGCTTTGGTTGAAAGAGAAAAAATCATACTTCCTCCGTTACATATAAAGTTGGGCTTAATGAAGCAATTTGTAAAGGCTCTTGATAAGAATGGATCTTGTTTTGCATATATAGGGGTAAAAATGCATCAGTTGCACAGAAAAACTCAAAGCAGGGATATTTGACGGCTCACAAATAAGACAATTAATTAAGGATCCTGCCATCATAAATTCAATGAATCAAGTTGAACGAGAAGCTTGGACATCATTTGTTGCAGTTGTAGAAAATTTTTGTAGGCAAACATAAAGCTCAAAACTATGTTGAAATGGTTAACAAGATGCTTAATAGTTTCAAATCCTTAGGGTGCAATATGAGTATTAAAATACACTATTTACACAGCCACTTAGACCGTTTTCCAGAAAATTTAGGAGACATGAGTGAGGAACAAGGTGAAGGATTTCACCAAGATATTAAAGTTATGGAGGACCGCTACCAAGGAAGATGGGACATGCACATGATGGCAGATTACTGCTGGAGTTTAAAAAGGGACTGTTTAAAAAACATTCAAGAATGTCACGGAAAAGAAGCTTTCCAAGTGTTGAGTGACTATTTCATTTCTTCAATGTTTTTTTTTTTTATTTGTAAGTACGACATAATATTTTATTTTGTATAACTAAAATAAAAATTTCGTATCTACTTTTGTTTACTACACTTACGGATTTGAGTTACAATAATGTAACTTATATTTCTCTAAAATTGTATATCTTAAAAATTTGAGCTCCTAGGTACAAATGAATACGTTATTTGAATTCAGGACATCAAATTGATATAGAATCAGCTCAAAAAACCTCGACACCAAAACAGCTGTTCCCCTGTGTTATGTATGGAAATTACATCGTCACTTTGGGGGATATAAATGATTTTGATGCTGTAATTTTTAATTTATTGGACTCCAATAATGGCAATTCTGCTTATTAACGCCACTGTTAAAGTGAAATAGTTTTTTCATCTATTTTTTAGGTGTGCAGATGTAAATCTTTACGCATGATTTATTATAGCAAACTCTCAGGCTTTTGCATATTAACACGTCGGAATTCTCGCGAGCTGAGAAAACATACAATATTTACATTGATTCTTGATTTGTTGGTCACCCTGTTCGCGGTTAAGTTAAAGTTGAATCAATTTCTTCAAAATTTTTACACAGACTTTTTTAATAGTTAAAGGACTACGTTTCTTTCGTGATAGTCATAAAATTATTATTTCTTTATAAGGCACGGTCCACTCCTATGAAACATTTGATAGCAACTAAATTTTTAATGATCGGAGTTCTGTGTCCGCACCCATCCACCCATTGCGTTAGCGCAATAAATCAAACAAAAAAAACTATTTGTTAACTTGTCACTGAAAAAAGTAAAATTAGTAATAATTTTAGAATAATGTCGATACCTCAAAATAATATATTAAAATTACCAAATTTCTTATTTTGAACATTTATGAAATTGGAAAAAATCATAATAATTTACTCTGCTTCTTTTTTCTAGCGGTTCCATTAAGTCCACTTCATCCTGAATCACTTCTTCAGTACTACATAAATGACACCAACAGTAACCTCATTGTGTCTTCACCTCAGTTTGAAGAAAAAATGGGACAACTTGCCAATAAGGCCAACGTCAAGCTTTATTTATTGGATGAAAACTTGCTAAGTTCTTCCAAAACAAAAAACGTAATTGATGATAGTACCTTGGATAACACTTTGCCCCTGGATTTTTATCAAAATAATGATGCGATGATTTTGTATACTAGTGGGACGACTGGTAATCCCAAAGGTAATATTCAGATAATTAAAAATAGTGACATTTTATTGCGGCGTTGTTACCGTAATAGAAGGTTCCAGCATCAAGATTGAGAGTAGACAAGTGAAAATATTAAATTACGTGGGCTGCCTGAAAAGTTCTCGGCGTAACAATGAAAGAAAAAATTTTTTGACGTGAAATATGTATTATTTTTTAATATAATCTCCTCAAACTTCAATATATTTATTCCAACGTTTTTCTAATAATTCAATGCCATTATTAATGTGTGATTCGGGAAGATCTTTAAAATATTCATCCACGGCCACAATAGCTTGTTTATTTCATGTCAAACGTTTTATAGACAGGAATTTTTTCAGGTTTGGAAACATATAATAATCAGAGGGAGCCAAATATGATGAATACGCTAGATGTTCAAGAAATTCATACTTTAATTCGTTGAATTTTTCCATCATCAAAACACTTGTGTGAACATGTGCGTTGTCTTGATGAAAAATGACTCTTTTCTTCTTTAAAGCAGGTCTTTTCTCATCAATTTTTGCACTCAACTTATACAAAAGGTTACGATAATGTTCAGAGTTAATTATTTTACCTTCCCGAAGATAATCGATCAACAAAACACTTTTGTAAAACTGTTGCCATAACCTTCTTTGCTGATGGAACCGTCTTTGCCTTCTTTGGTGTACTTACACTGGCTGTAATGCATTGTTTCGACTGTTGTTTGGCTCTGGTGTATAGTGGTGGATCCAAGTTTCATCAACAGTTATGAAACGACACTTAAAATCCAATTTATTTTGCTTAAAACTATCCAAACACGCTTCAGAAATATATAAATGGAGGTGATGCATTCTTATACACTTTTAACAATTTTGGATGAATTTCCGTTAGTGTTATACCATCCAAAACAAAGAATTTAATCACTGCACGATATTTAGTTCCTTCTATTTTAGAAAAATCAGTGATACGTCAATATTAAACAGTTGTCACTACACGAATGAATTGACAGATGGAAATAGAATTTTACATGTGTTTATATAAAGGATGGAACTTTTCAGTACAATTATAGTTTCACAATTTTTAGCGCCGTCTGTCAGGCCAAGAACTTTTCAGATAGCCTAGGTAATATAGTCCCAACGTTTCGTTTTATTACAACTTTTTCAAGGGAAATAAACTATCACTAAAAAACAAAGAAACGTTGCTAGCTCCAAAAAGAAATTTTAGTTTTAAATTGAAAAGGAAAACAAAAAAACAGATCTATTGATTATAGTTTTTAAAATCCTCTAGTGTAAATTGAAGAGCATATGGTAAAACTGAATTATTTTGAAAATACGAGGCTGGTTTGAAAAGTCCGTGCAAAAATAAAAACTACTTATGTGTTTGGGGTAAACCTTTTTTATTTTTCGACATAGTCTCCTTTTAGGCTTATACACTTCGTCCAACGATGTTCTAGTTTGTTGATCCCTTCCGAATAATAGGATTTGTCCAAGTCTGCAAAATATCCATTAGTGTCTGCAATCACCTCCTCGTTTGAATAAAATCTTTGTCCCGCCAGCCATTTCTTCAAATTGGGGAACAAATAGTAGTCCGAGGGAGCCAAGTCTGGAGAATAGGGGGGATGTGAAACGAGTTGGAATCCTATTTCCATTAATTTTGCGACCACAACTGCTGAGGTGTGTGCTGGTGCGTTGTCGTGATGGAAAAGGACTTTCTTGTGGGCCAATCGCGGGCGTTTTTTCTTGCAGCTCGGCTTTCAAACGGTCCAATAACGATAAATAATATTCACCTGTAATAGTTTTACCCTTTTCCAGATAGTCGATGAGGATTATCCCTTGCGAATCCCAAAAGACAGTCGCCATAACCTTTCCGGCCGAAGGAACGGTCTTCGCCTTTTTTGGTGCAGATTCTCCCTTGGTAACCCATTGTTTAGATTGTTGTTTGGTTTCAGGAGTATAGTAATGTATCCATGTTTCATCCACAGTGACGAAACGACGCTTAAAGTCCTCCGGATTCTTCTGGAACAGCTGCAAACCATCCTTGCAACACTTCACACGATTCCCTTTTTGGTCAAGCGTGAGCAATCGCGGCACCCATTTTGCGGATAGCTTTCTCATGTCCAAATATTTATAATAAATATTATGTACCCGTTCAGTCGAAATGTTCACAGCACTAGCAATCTCACGCACCTTAACTCTTTTGTCATCCATCACCATATCATGGATTTGATCAATGATTTCTGGAGTCGTAACCTCCACAGGCCGTCCAGAACGTTCAGCGTCACTTGTGCCCATATGGCCAGTCCGAAAATTTTGAAACCACTTATAAACTGTTCTAATCGAAGGTGCAGAGTCACCATAATGTTTATCAAGCTTCTCTTTAGTCTCCTGAGGCGTTTTGCCTTTCATAAAGTAATGTTTAATCACCACACGAAATTCTTTTTCGTCCATTTCTTGAAAATCCCTCGACTTCCTTGATTCACACGAATGCTAAACACAAAGAAATAGACCAATATGGCTGAAACTTGTGCGTTCATTCAAGAGATGCTACTAACTAAACATGACCTCGATACGCGCCGGTGGTGCCATCTCTCAGACTTTGTACGGACTTTTCAAACCAGCCTCGTATAAAAACAACAAATATAAAAAAATCAATATTCTTTTAAATGACTAAATATGCATTGATAATTCTCCTTGATTGCATCTAATTGGATAATGGATTTAGTATCTATTGTTTCAGAAATTCCTAATAATAATTACGGGCCCATTTTATTTTTATTGCTGTTATGGTTACCTGTACTTATTACATCAAACTTTTGGGTTATTTATTCTCAAGCCCAGTTTAATTTAGACTTCGTGGGATAACGCTATACTGTAGTAAAACACGTGTCACAACAAGAGATAGAAATGACACCTCTCATTTTGCCAGGGGTAGTAGTAAGAAAACGCCGCTATTTTTAATCAGTTGAAAAACTTAAAAGTATAACCTTATATTAGGTCTGGAATTTTTGTTGCTAATGCTAATTTTACTTTTTATTAGTTGACTCATTTCAAGTGTATTTAAAATATCTATTACCACACACACAAATTTGTGAAATAGTCGACCGGACTCTGTGAGCAGTTGTTTTATTTAATTATTTAAAATCTTGTAAAACCCCCTGCTGTATTAGAGATAGCTATCCTATTTTTTTAAAAATATGTTACCTAATCAGTCTCTTAAAGTGAATTATTGTTCAGGAAGATTTTGCTTTTTACCAATAGACTTTTTTTAATATCAACTAATTGCATATATAAAATTTTACAGAAAAATCACTCTAGAAAAAAATCATTTTATTATTGAAATAACTGACGTCATTTGAGTATTGAATAGAATCCTTGAGTTATAAATTAGAGTAAAGGTCATTCCTGGAATGAGCTGCTACGAGAGCATGTAGTACCTGTTAGTTTTGTTCCTTTTAGTAAACCGTTAATTAATAATACGTGGCCTGAATTGGTTGGATTTGTTTAGAAAATAGATTATACATTATCATTTGACAAAATTTGTTTAAACCATTCTCTTCAAAAGACTCCCGTATGTTGCTAGGTATAGCAACTCGAACTGTTAGGAATGGATTCGACTTTGCCTTACTTGCTATATAAAAATGCGTATAGATATATTGACCTACATACTGTACTACAAAATGTACGGCAGTCTACATAATACGAGGGCCGCCTTTTAAGTTTTTACAAACAACCGCTAGATGGTGCTATTGAGATGTAACATTATCATTGCTATAAAATTTGACATTTGTTATTGTCAAAACAGTGGCAGCTCAGAAATTGTCCGAATAGTTTGTTTACAGTGAGCGTTTAAACAAAAAACCTTTTTGCGAACAAATGGACATTTCACGTGAAGGTTCTGGTTGGATGATTTTTTACGATTTTACTAAAGGCCTAACTCAACAACAACGCCTCAAATCACTTCGTTCAAGTTTTGGTAATGGATCACCAACAGAAAGGACTGTTTACAATTGGTTTGTAGAATTTCGTCATGTCGTGCTTCCGTCAGCAATGAATATCGTGACGGTCAACTAAAATCGGTTGTTTTTCCAAAAAACATCGATGCTGTGCGCAACATGATTGAAGAGGATTGGCATGTGACTTACCCTGAGATAGAGACATCCTTAAACATATCGAAGACTGCAGTATATTCGCTCAAAAACAGGCTCGTGTAAATTGGTGTAACGAAATGCTCAAGAAATTCTACTGAGGACATGTAAAATCCGTTTACAATATCGTAACAAGAGACGAATCTTGGATATATTTGTACGAGTCGGAAACGAAACAACAATCATCTGTTTGGGTGTTTCAAGATGAACTGAATTCAACAAAAGTGGTTCTTTCGTGAAGCACTTCCAAGAAAATAATCGCTTGTTTCTTTTGTTATACTAGACATGTTTCAACCATTACTTTAGAGGATCGAATAACAATGTAATCATACGGCGCATCATTCTTTATTATGACAATGCCAGGTCTCACACAGCATGTCATATAAATGATTATTTGATGGAGAAAAACGGCGAATTAATTTCTCATTGCCCGTATTCGCCTTATTTATAGCTTAACGACTTCTTTTTTTTGAATCCTTTCAAAACCATGTTTTTAAGGTATCAACTTCAGGATAGAAAAAAATATTTTGAGAATTGGTCCCAATGCATGCAGAAGGACGGACGTTACTTAGCGTTCATTTTCGTAAAATTCACTTTCATGTCATATACGAGTATGTATACGGGATTATAAGTTGTAAGGATATTTAAACCGTTTCCGAGAAAATCAAGTAATAAAATTGTTTTTACAGTTTTAGCTTGTAATCTCAAAAATATACACCTACTCGTACATGTAGACTAGGTTGATTACCTTTTTATCGTCTAATAATTTCTGTATTTATCAGTAGTATTTTGAATATGTGATACGGAATTGCATATCACAGAGAGCAACTGAACGACAAATGCTCAACAAATCTCTAAGAGATCAAAAAACCACGCGATATGGAACATCACAAAACTGAAAGGTATCACTGAAGAAATAGCTGACCTGAAGTGGAGCTTTGTTAGACATGTGACGAGATATATGGATCGACGATGGAACAATACAAAGGGTGACTACTGATGAGATGAACGGATGATATTAATACGTCCGCCCGTCTGTCATGGATGCGAGAAGCCCTAAACAGAAGCCCGCGGTTTGACATCAAAGAGGGCTATGTTCAAAAATGGACTTAAATGCCTTAGATAGATAGACAGACTTTGAATATATGAAAAAGGAATATTTTTAATTGCGTTGTTGTCTTAGAATTCCAGAAGTTTCACAGAGGTCCAATTAAATATTTAATTGAATCGGTGCACTAAAGTTCGCTTCAAAAATTTGTTGTTCGGAAACCAACATGTCTTTTTTTACGTTAATTTATTTTTTTTTAATCATACGAAATAAATAATTTTTACAACATAATTTTATATGTAAATTATAAAAAAAAACACATTCACATCTAACAAAGAGTCGTAACAAGTCGGCACTAATAATTCCTACCTATTAAAAAGTACCTATGTTTTACCTATTGAAATATCGATAACTATTGATATATTCTTAATTAACAATAACTATCGATAACTATCGATATATTAGTATCGACTAATTTAGCTATAACTATCGCTATGTGCATAGTTTTATTGGTAACTATCGATATATTGATAGTTATCTATAAAATTATTGCTATATTGATAGTTACCAATGTAATAATCGATATATGAACAGTTATTAATATCGGTACTTTTCAATAGTTAGGAATTATTGGTACCAAATCTTTTGTTAAATGTGAATATATAATTTTTCATATGTTAAATACGAAATTATGTCGTAAAAATTATTTATTCCACATTTACATTTAAAATAAATATATTTTTTAAATGCTGTTTTCGAAATGTAGACCAGCACTATCTAAGATTTTATTGATTTATAAAACTTGTTTAATTTTTGTAAAGGACTTCAGGGCACTACGTCAAAAATATTTAGTTGAAAATAATTCTTTTGTCATATATTTAAAAACTAATTATACATACAGCAATTATTAAGCTTTAAAAGAGCGACTAATCTGTTCCCAATGGCTCGTATGGAAGTTCCAAGTGACAGCGGCTGTGCGTAAGGAAAATCAGCTTCTAAAGAAGCTATAACCGTTTCTGAACTATCGAGGTATATTATCAACTCATAACAAGTTGCTAATTTACAGAACGATTATTAGGGCCGGCTGCCAGCCATGGCGCCAGATGTCTGGAAAGCATTGAGCCAAAGTCCAAATAGTTTACAACAAAACCCTACGTATCATAGCAGGATCTCCCTGATTTGTCCGTAAAAATCAGTTGCACAGGGAGTTTTCAAACGCCCACAATAAAAGAATTTACTCGAAATACCCAGCTTCATTTTCTGGAGAAAGCAACAGCTCACCCTAACCCTGAGATAGCTAATGCCTTCAGATACAACGCAAATGTCGGTAACCGCTACCTACGACTCTCAGACATACTATTAATATATATATATATATATATATATATATATATATATATATATATATATATATATATATATACATATATATATATATATATATATATATATATATATATATATATATATATATATATATATATATATATATTAGAGTGACCGGATCTCATAGAGGGGGAAAAAAAATGTCGGAATCTTGTTCGTCTGGACCCCACAAAACGATTCCCCTTTCCAGATATTGAGATAGCCGAAATTTGAGCTCGATTAAACGACGTTAACTCGTCGCTCAGAGTTTGAAAAAATCCAAATTTTTGGCCAAAAAGCTGACATATGGAGCCATAACTCCAGAACGGTAAATAATAGAAACACGCTTAATATCTCAAAAGAAAGCTAATGTTGTCCTTCAAAATTTATATTCTATACATAATTGTTGTTATTTTAAGTCAAACCGAGTTACAACAGCCTTTAGCCCCAAAAACATGACCTGGTACCACTAGGAGCATACTTCGTATATTTTTGTTATTAAGTGATAAATTTTGCTTTTTTTTTGGTATATTTTTGAGTTTAAAGTAGAAATATAATAAAAAAACAAGTAATACTGATAAGTCTAATGACATTTTTTATTTTAAAATTTAAAAAATTAGGTATATAATACATACAAAACAGACACAGAAAAGATAGAGACGTAGTACCTACATGAGTTGATAATTTTACATAGTTATCTAATCTATTCTAGAGCTTTTGCTAAAGTAGTTTTTGAAACGTCAGGATACAATGCTCGGCATTTACTTACAACTTGCAGGACATATTGCTTTTGGTCTTCATCTTTTGTCAGAAGGTCGTTAAAGTCGGTTATTAATTTAACACCACGCTCAGCCATATCATTAACTACTTTTTAATGTTTTGACAATTTTCAATCCTTCTTGGAAGTCATTATTTTGAGGCCAGGTGTTTGGATGTTGTCTTAGGAAATCTGTTTTTATATTAAATTGGTCAAAGAATGTAAACGTTTCTTTGGTAAGTAAATTTACCAATCCTCCATCAACTACCTCTTTTAAGTTTTCTTTCCTAACTTTTGGATTTACAACCCTAGCGTGCTGTGATGGTTCATCTGTGCTACTGAGCAATTTATTAGCCATTAACAACTTTTCATCGTCTGTAATGGTGAGATCAAAAAACGATAATCCCACCAACTTTGCATTCAAATACCACAAATGGTTCGAAAATTTGGTCAGGGCTATTTCTGCAATGTCGTTGTCACATTCTTTATAGTCTAAAAGACTATGCAAAATACCTAAATCTTGCTTTGGTGCAAGATGAGCTTTTGGAGCATTGAACCAAGCTTTGCAATAAATTTTAACTGGGAAAACAGAAATGGCACGCACAGAACTTTCTTCTTCTTTAGACATCTTAAATTGACGACGAAAAATGAACATTTTTAAGCAGTAAATAGCCTTTGCCATCCACCTAGCGTGATGAATGGCTCCTGGAGTTCTAAAACCCACAACATTGCCGTCTAGTGATCCAACAAATACGAGAACCAACTGCAATAGCTCCTTGTAGTCATCTCTGGGGTGGCTCTCAGTTAATTTGGTCTCGAATTCAGCAGTAACATTTGCAATTACTTCTGGAGTTAGCTGCTTTTGTATTAGATTGTCACTGATACCTGTGTCGTATTTTCCTTTGTCTATCTTGGGCCACGCAGTGAGGAATCTCTTGAAAATGTCTGGATGAGGTCCAGTGGTTGATCCCATTTTTGTGTCGAATACGCCTCTTAACAGAATTTCCAAGATATGGTGACGGCAAGCTAGGTATAACAATTCTCTTCCTAACATTTGTTCCAATATGACGCATGCTCCTTTGAGTCTTCCCGTGTTGGATGCTGTAGTGTCGAAGCACATCGCCTTGACGGTGTTGAGAAGACCCCATTCATGTAGGCATTCATATACGGCTACGGCTTGCTCCTCTCCAGAGCTGTTTGCTGTTACAGGAAGTCCCAGCAGCTGTTCCTTTTCGCCATATGAAATAGCTATAGCTATTCGCTCACATTGTTCATTTTTTAAAACACCCGGTAAAAGTCCCCAATGGACAACCACGGGCTCTTTTTCAGGAATGTTTACTTTATCAAAAAATTTTTTATTATATTGTTCTCTGAACATTTGCCTTCTATCATGTAATAAAGTTTTCGAGACTTTGTACTCAAGAGGGTCAAGGTTTAGTGCTTTTAGAGTAGCTATTAAAATTCTCGTGGCATTTCTGTCGGATACCTTACATCGATCTAATAAAATGGACAATTTCATGTTTAAAATCTCTTTAACGCCCCTTGCAAATGAAACTTTTCATCCTCTTGCTCTCAGATGGTCCTGGATCTTCTGCAGCTTCTTCAGGGATGTCCATTTCCTCCAAGCTCTCAAGTTCCTGGTAGATGCTGTCCTCTTCGGTGTCTTAAAATATCTTCACTAGATAATTGTTCGATCTAAAACCAGCTCAAAGGCACTTTAGAAACTAAACTGAATAAATAAAAGGCCGGTTGTACGCTGAAGTAAAATCACCATCCCTAAAATAGAAATTAGATTCACCCTCCTTTTTACCTGTCAAACGGGTCTTTCTTTGGTAAACTAGTCAGGTAATCCCCATATAATAAAAGATTAAATTTGAACAAAAGGCTCTTTATATTTGAAAATTGAGTTCCAAAATACTTTTTAACAAAAAAATGTTAATTCCGAGACACATTATGTAAAAAACCCGTAAAATTCTTAGAATACTCTCAAACTGGCTCCTACTGGTACCAGGTCACGTTTTTGGGGCTTAAGGCTGTTGTAACTCGGTTTGACTTAAAATAACAACAATTATGTATAGAATATAAATTTTGAAGAACAACATTAGCTTTCTTTTGAGATATTAAGCGTGTCTCTATTATTTTACCGTTCTGAAGTTATGGCTCCATATATCAGCTTTTTGGCCAAAAATTTGGATTTTTTTCAAACTTTGAGCGACGAGCGGCACGGGTTAACGTCGTTTAATCGAGCTCAAATTTCGGCTATCTCAATATCTGGAAAGGGGAATCGTTTTATGGGGTCCAGACGAACAAAATTCCGACATCGATTTTTGCGGTCATCCTAATATATATATATATATATATATATATTATATATATATATATCTATATATATATATATATATATATATATATATATATATATATATATATATATATATATATATAATTTTGTAAACGAAAATGACTTGTACGTTATGAACATATTTTTCCAAAAACGAGAACATAGACTACAGACATGGCAAATCCCAGATGGTATAACAAGAAACGAGCAATTGATTATGTTCTATCAAATGACAAAAATATATCAACGTGGTAGTGACCATCGGATTTTCAGAACAAAAATAAGAATAACAACAGTAATAAAGCAAAATACAGACGAATATGGACAAGCACTGGAACATCATGTAAAACACATAAACTACCAAACAGAACTTGATGAACTAAACGCATAAATAACCAACAGTCTACTCATGACTACAAAACAAATAGTAACATCCAAAAAAGGCAAAACAAAAAAATTAAGAAAAGAGACATAAAATCTCTTGAAACAGAGAAGACTATTAAGAAATAATCCTACAAATGAAAGATTAGAATTAGAAGAAATATACACAAAAAATAAATAAGTTCAAAAAAGACGTCAGACAATACAGGAACTCGAAAATAGAAGAAACTCTGAAAGAGGAAGGAAAAAGTTTGAAACACTTAAACAAACAAATGAATGAAAAGAGACATCGAATAATAAAACTTGTAACATAAATAACGATAATCAAGAGATCGCACAAATCAGAGAGATAAGGGAAGCTACAGAGAAATATTATCAAGCAGTATATGGCATGAAAATATTGCCACCGTCCGGGAAAGAAGAAGAAGAAAATAGAACGATAGTAAGAAATATGTGATCTGAAGAAATTCCCGATGTAACAACGGATGAAATAATGAACGCCCTACAACATATGCATAACAACAAAGAACCAGGCGACGATGAAATAATTATAGAAATGATAAAGTATCGAGGGGCATCGATAATACAATCTCTTTAAGTTTTATTTAAGAGGGCCTTATAGAAAGTAAAATACCAACACCTTCGGTAAACACCTTGATAGTGCTTATTTTTAAAAAGGGGAACAAATTTAAATTGGAGAATTACAGACCCATCAGCCTGTTACCGGTACTATACAAAATACTCACTAGAATTATAACATCTAGATGAACAAACAAATTAGACAATTATCAATCACGTGAACAAGCGGGATTTGGACGGGGATACACCACCACACACACTTTGGACCATCTTCAAACAGTTAGATTACTAGTGGAAAAAGCAAATGAATACAATATCTTGTGGATAGCAATGGTTGACTACACAATAGAGATAAGTACAAGTTGACTACCAAGATGGATTATATTACGTACTTAGTATATAGGGATAAGGTGCTAGTGTTATTGAGCTACTCCTCTCCAAAAAATAAGCTAAATATCTAAACATCACATACCACTAACACTATTCTAACACAACACTCCCGAAATAGTAGGAAATTTAGCTTTTAGTTTTTAATTAGATATAGTTAGGTTAAGGTAGTATAGATCTACACATTAGAAATAAATCCACAACTTTTTAAAACTCACACCGCCTATATAAAGAATAATCGACACATTGTAAGAAAAATAAAGGGTCGCAGATCCAGTTCGCAAGGAGGTTTAGTGGGTATGCCAGCCACTCCGACTGGAGAATCATCACATAACTGGGGCACCGTGAAGGTGACGCAGATGGCTTCATTATCCATAAGGCGGATTGCTCCCTGTACACAAAAAAATCTGGTCCCGATAATTACTAATATATCGATCATTTTGTTCTTTTTAACTTCACGAATTTGTATTATTGTTAATTTTATTCCGTGCTTTAAATTTTCAAGTTAATGTAATATTATAAGATAATTTGACCAGAATATTCATTTATTCGCGTAAATAATTATTGTTCAATAATACAAAATTTAATGAAGCTTATACCAAAGGCATACATTTAAAAATTAAATTGGAATTGGCAGGTTCAATTATTATCAAAGGTCTCTTGCCTTTTGTGCGTGAATATATTCCAGATTTATGCAAACGGGGTGCTTTGGAGTTTGGACGTGGACATAATTGCTTTAATTGTAGCTTATGGTAAGCAGTAGGACATTTTGCGAAAAATAATGGGCAAACATAATTTCTTTTAATTTTTCCTTCTACATGTTAAGTATGTTAGTTAAAGTATTGATTAAACGATTTTTGCAACATACCTGGGTTCCATAATAAAATCTAATTTTATTTGTAATAAAAAACAAATTGATAAATCAGTAAAAAAGCATTTAATGTGTGCCAAATTATAGTTTTATAAGATAATTTTCTAAAAGAATGTTATCTAAATGTGAACCTTTACGTTCCCAGTACTCTTCTAAGCGAGTAGTGAAATTATTAACCACTGTTCGACACGTCGTTTCCGTATTCGCTGCGATTTTTTGCTAGAAATTTTCTTTTGAACCTTCAGTTTGTGAACTCACACAAACTGAAGGTTTCAGTTTGTGAGAATTATTACATCATCAGTTTGAAGTCGACATCAGGCATCAAATCAGGGATAAGTGAATGGTAATTTATCATGCACTTTTCTCGGAAATTAATTTATTGTGGAAAACTTCTTGAATGATTGATGCCCCACCATATTCGTACCATGTTCTCTAGCTGTAACTATCAAAGTTTTGTAAAGCGGCTTTAAAGAAGTTCGTCATCGTCTCCAATTCCTCCGGATTCACACCGGATGGCGCTGAGCTTTATGGATTACTGGCACTATATGGTTCTGCTGATGAAACTGTGTGTTCTCGATTTTGCATCTTTACTTAGGCTAGCTGACAAGCTCTGGCGATATCAATGACTTTGGTCTGTCGTCTTATGTCTTCGTTCCTTATCCTATCCCTCAAGCTTACTCCGAGCATTGCAAGCTTCATTACTCTTTGCATAATTGTTGTAGGTTTTTGTTGGTTAGTGTGATGGTCTCCATCCCATAGGTCGTTACTGGTATGATGCATGTTTCGTAAACTTTCCATTTTAAATTTATCGGTATCTGTCTGTTCTTAAGAGTGTATGACATTTTTACGTAAGCAGTCCATGTTAAGCAAATCCTGTGTGAAATTTCGGCTGTTTGATTCTCTTTCCCCATCCTTAGTACATGCCCTAAATATATACACTCGCCAACGTTTTCAATGTCGGTGTTATTTTTAATTTGAACAATATCAGCACGGTTTTCGTCCACTTAAGCTGATATACATCTTTTGTTTATATATATATATATATATATATATATATATATATATATATATATATATATATATATATATATTTGGGTTTAACTGTACATATACACAAGTAATATATAACAATTTTACATCTCTTCGTCTATTCCTCGTGACCTCATGGTTTGTCTCATATCTTCATTCCAGGATCTACGTGGTCGTCCTTTTTTATTTCTTCCCGGTGGTTTCCATGTCAAGAGTCTTTTGGGCCATCTTGTATCCTCATTCTGAGTAGGTGTTCAAACCATATTAAACCTCTATTTTCTATTCTTTGTATAATTGTTTCTGTTGCTGCTGTTTTGTTGCGTATTTCTTGGTTTGTTATGTGTTGGAATCTGGACGCTTCTTCTCAGGTAATCCATCTCTATCGTCGTTATTTTTCTTTTATCCTTTTCTTTCATTACCCACAGTTCACTACCATAACTTAAAACCGATTCTACCATTCTTCTTCCAATTCTCTTTTTGTTTTGTGTAGATATGTTTTGATCCCACCATATTGAGTTAAGAGCTCCTATGATCCTTCTGGCTTTTTGTATTTTATTCTGTATTTCCTTTTTACCTATACCATTTTTGTTGTCAATCAGTACTCCTAGATATTTAAATTCCTTGACTTATTCGACATGTGTATCGTTGTTAATTAAGACATCAAATTCTATTTCCGAGTTCATAACCATATACTCCGTCTTTTCAAGGCTTACCTCTAGTCCCCATTCCTTGTAGTCTGTGTATAATCTGTTCAATACATATTCCATATCGAATGCACCTTGTGTTATTATTACTTGGTCGTCTGCAAATTTTAGCGATAATAGGTGTTTATCACTAATGGGGATACCCATACTTTGGCAAGTGCGGTTCCACTTCTCTAGTGCGTTGTCTACAAATATATTAAATAAGATTGGTGAAAGGCTACACCCTTGTTTTAGACCTTTTGTAATGTGGATAGCTTCCGAGAGATAGCGTCCCTGTTTCACATATCCTATATTTTCATTATATAACTCTTTTATTGTTGTTATCATCCCTTCTTTTATCCCTATTGTTCTCAAGACATGCCAAAGTTTATTTCTCGGTACACTATCGTATGCCTTCTTAAGATCTATAAAGGTCATATGTATTTCGTCATCTTTTTGGATCTTTTTTTCTATCAATTGTTGTAAAGTAAACAAGTCATCTATACACGACCGGCCCGGAGTAAATCCGCTTTGGTTTTCGGATATCTTTCCTTTAATTGTTTCTCTTATTCTATTCTGCCATATTTTACCGTACAGTCTGCTCATAGTGCTTGTAATGCATATACCTCTATAATTATTAGGGTCTTTTCTATTTCCTTTCTTATAGATTGATGAAATGTAGCTTTTTTTCCATTCGCTAGGTGTTCTTCCTTGTATATACAATTATTAAATAAGCTAGTTATTGTTCTCCACATGGTTATACCTCCATTTTTAATCATTTCTGCAGAGATATCACCTTGTCCAGCCGCTCTTCCATTCTTCATCGTTTTTAGATTTGCTTGTACTTCCTCCGTGGTTATTTCGTCCCAGTCCTTTCCCTCTGTGTCTTCTGATTCATTGTCCTTTATACTAAGGAATTCTTGTCTGTTGTCAGTTAGTAATATTTCGTAATAATTTTTCCATTCTTCCAGGGGTATTAAATTTACGGCCCTCTCTTTGTTGCTCGTTTTCATATTTCTGATGGTTTGCCACACTTCTGTCGATTGTGCTCCTCCAATATACCTGTTAATCTGTGCACATTTTCGTTCCCAGTATACATTTTTTTCTTTTTTTATTTTCTTACGTACCTCTCTATTTTTTTCTTTGTATTCTGCCCGGGTAGTTTCTGACTTGTATGTTAAATATTTTTGGTGTAATCTTTTTTTGTTCCTCTATTAGTTCTTTTAATTCTTCTGTTATGTAATATCTACATGTTTTTTTTTCTTCTAACTTATACTCTCCTAAAGTTTCCTGTGCCACCTTGTGGATCCCTTCTTTAATGTGTTCATATTCTTGCTCTATATCTTCGGTTGGTTCCAGTGTAAGTAATTCATTGTGTAATCTTCTTTGATAAAGCTCTTTAATACTTTCGTGTTGAAATAGATAAGTTTTGTATCTTTTCATTTTTATTTCTATCTTGTCTTCGTCTGTGGGATAAGTTTGTAAATTTTTATTGTTTTTTTGATGAAAAAGGATACACTATTTTAGTAGTCAATAGATGGTGATCTGTGTCACAGTTGGCTCCTCTCTTAACTCTGGTGTCGTATATCTTGAATGTGGATTGAACTTTAGTTATAATATAATCTATTATGGATATCTGATTTAATGATGGTCTCTCCCAAGTAAAGCGATGAATATCCTTGTGGGGGAAGAAAGTATTTGTTAATTTCAGATCAAATTGATTACACAGTTCTAGAACCCTCTCTCCATGATCATTTTCTAGGTCTTCTGCGTAGTTTCCTACTGTTACGTTATTTGTTTGGCTTTTAACTCTCGCATTTAGGTCCCCTGCGATTATCACGTCATAAGAGGGATTGATGCTACTCATAGTTTTGGTAAGGTCTTCATAAAACTGATCCTTTGTTTGATTGTTCTCTGAATCTACTGGTGCATATACTCCAATAATATTTAGGTTGTACCGTACATTTTTAATTTCAGGAGAATTATTCTGTCTGTGATGTATTGGTAATCCTTTATATATCTCTTTAATTTGTTGTGAATTAATATCGATACTCCTGACCTAGCTCTTTGTGATTTGTCTACTTCAGACCATATGTGGGTGTAGTTACCTAAGCTTTCGTTTCCACTTCCGTTTTTCTTAGTTTCCGTTAACACTGTGATTTCTAGGTTATATCTTTTTACTTCTTTCATTATTTCTCTTAGTTTATTTCCTATTCCACATATATTCCATGTAGCCATATTCGTCATCCTTTTCCTTGCCAATCGTCGTCGTCTATAACTTCCGTCCTGTTTCCGAGGCTTGTTTTGAGCGTTTTTAGCGGTTAAGCGTTTTTTACAGGTATTGAGTTGCTAGCTCAGTGCCCCAACCCCCTTCCGGAGGACCAGATTTTTCTGTCAGGGTTTTTCTTCCCTTAGTCAATAGGGTCCAGTTATTTAAGGGCTCCGGAAACTCGCCCTTCATTCTCTCTCGTCTGTTCCATAACGTACACCCATTGTACGCCATGTATCCAGGGGTCACGCGACAGAGTCTTCGGGGACGTGAGAGTCGGATTTCTTGGTAGAGCTGATTCTCTTTCGAATTTTGACTCTTCCGTCAGCACCAGGCATTACTCAAGGTTTTCTTGCTGCATAGGTATTGGCCCCCTATAAAACCCTTGAGGTCTGTTACCAACCTTTGACCCCTATGTATATATATTGCCGAGAGGGTCGTTTGAAAAGTAAGGTAGACAAGGAAGAAAATACTAACCAAATTGAAAAATTCACCTTTATGTTCCCTATGTTCCCATGCTATTAGGCCATTTTTACTTTTTTTTTTCTTTTTACGTGCAAAATAGTCATTCACACTGTACATCACTTCGTCATTTCCATAAAATCATTGTCCTCCAAAACAATTTTTGAGGTTCGGGAACAAAAAGAAGTTCGAAGGGTTGGCCTGGCTAATAGGGTGGATGGCTAAGCAATTCGAAGCGAGAGCTTTTTCATACTCAAATCTTTATGCAAAATGTTATGCACCCGTTCATTTGAGATCCTTACAATATTAGCAATCTCTGGAACCTACCAACGGTGGTAATTTAAAAATCATTATGCAGATGTTCGTCGTAATATCCGGAGCTGTCACATCGCTGGGGCATCCACTGCGATGCTCGTTATTTGTGCCTGTTCGACCACGTTTAAACTGGGAAACCCAGTAGTTTACTGTCCTCAATGAAGGAGAAGAGTCACCGAGAATATTTACAAACTGTGCTTTTATTTCGGTAACTGTTTTCTTTTTCAAAAAGAAAAATTTTATCACAGCTCGAATCTCAGTTTTTTCCAGGGCATTGAAAATCGCGTATACACGTTTGCATTTGTTGCGTTCGATCGAACAAACAGTAACGGCGGCTGAGTTCTGAACTGTAAATCTACATGTGGTCTTCTAAGGAATGAAACTAAATGGTCCAATACTGATTTCGATCATAGGATTGTCATATGTGTGTCATTTACCTTACTTTTGAAACGACCCTCGTACCGAAATTATAGGATTTTTATTTTAGATTGTAGTCCAATGCTGCAGTTATTGAGCAGTTACATCTATATTATGTTTTTTCGTAGTAACCTTTCCGTGTTTTTTAAACTACGTTTAAATTACGTAAGCGTACTATATTTGACTAATATTTACATTATTTTATTGTGAAACACCCCTTTCAACACACCCTATTGATTTTCACGTTTAATACTCTTGAAAAAATCTATTTAATCTTATTTCAATATATTTCTTTCTTTTATAGGTGTTTGTTCTTACTCACAAAAATATATCTGTTCAAGTGAACACCCTCAATAATGCTTGGAAATGGAGTCAACAGGATGTCATCCTACATACCCTACCATTACATCATGTTCATGGTACCATCAATGCTCTTTTCTGTCCATTATTTATGGGTGCTACTACAGTTATGATACCTAAATTTAACGCTCAAGAAGTGTGGTCGTACCTTTTGAATCAAAACAAGAAAGTGCAAGAGAGAATTTCAGTATTTATGGCTGTTCCAACTATATATTCAAAATTAATAGAAGAATATGAACTTCACCTTCAAGATAATGCTTTAAAAGTTAAAAACTTTTTGACTGATAATGTAAGACTTATGGTTAGTGGTTCGGCACCACTACCCACTCCATTATATGAAAGATGGTTAGAAATTTCTGGTCATAGGTTATTAGAGAGATATGGTATGACAGAAATAGGAATGTGTTTATCAAACCTTTACGATTCCGATAGATTACCAGGTTTTGTTGGTTTACCCCTACCTTCAGTAACTGTTGCACTAGAAGATCAAGAAAGTGGGGACATCTTACTTCAATGTGATAACAATGACGGCAAAATAACTGTAAATATTGAAAAGGATTTGGAGGGTGATGTATCTGGAGAACTTTTAGTAAAAGGAGACAGTGTTTTTAAAGAGTATTACAACAAACCTAAGGAAACAGAGAAAGAGTTTACCAAAGATGGCTGGTTCAAAACTGGAGATATAAGCCAATACGTTAAAGACAAAAGTAGATTTAAAATGCTAGGTAGAAAAAGTGCAGATATAATTAAATCTGGAGGTTATAAAATAAGTGCTTTACAGATTGAAACTGTTTTACTCTCGCTCATCCCAGTATAAAAGAATGTGCAGTTTTAGGTGTGACTGATGAAATTTATGGTGAAAAAGTGACCGCTGTTATTGTTGTGAATAAAGAGGAGCAACTTTCTTTTGAAGAGTTAAAGAAGTGGGCTGAAGACAAAATGCCAAAGTACTGGATTCCAAGTCTGTTGAAATTAGTTGACGAAATACCAAAGAATGCAATGGGGAAAGTCAATAAGAAGGAGTTAAATAAAGCATTATTTAAATGATTATAATTTTATTTTTTTTATCCTTGCCAGAATTAAATGGTTTTAATAAATTACGAAACGAAAAAACACATTACATCGTTAAGGCTCTGATTTCTGGCGTTCTCGTATATGTGGTGGAAGAGGGTTCTCACGGTTGTAACCAGGATTGCAAAAGTACAATTCTAAGTCAATAATAACAGTGAATTTAACTCTTAACTTCTCTAGCTATAAAGTTGTAGGTCTAATTAAAATAAAAAGAGGTATCTGCCCTCCGGGACTATTATATTACTGTACTCGACTTATTACATTCACCTCAACTGCTCAGAACTTTCTAATGGTGAAGCAGTTGAGGCAGTCTACAATAAGAATGAAGAAATTTGTACAAGAATCCTTTTAAAAGAGGTCATAATGGTGATTGGAGACTTTAATGCTAAAATTGGCTATACAGATGACAATGACCAGATTCCGAATATTATTGGTAAATTTGGGCTTGGTGTTAGAAACGAACGCGGAGTTCGTCGGCTTCAATTTGCTATTAGCAATAGTTTTACTATCACTAATACTACCTTCAAACATCATCCAAGAGGACTTTCCCGGTGGGTGGCAACGGACGGGTACTACAAAAATCAGATTGATTTTATCCTGATTATCTCCAGATGAATGTCATCTATATTAAATCTAAGATCCCGCTCAGACACGGTATGTAGTTAATAAAGGCTCATATGAGAATAATACTAGCCATCCCTAAAAAAACAACAACAATCAAGAGAATTACAATGTCAGACAGTGAAAAAATTGGATGACCGAGGATGCCCTAAAGTTTATAGAAACAAGAAGAATTTTACGAAACAACACAATGCATCAAATCAATCAATAAAGAAATCAGGATGGCTTGTAAAAAGGACATACATTAATAATGTACGAGTATGTAAGGAGCTAGAACAACATTCTACAAAAAATCGACTATAAGAACTTTATGAAAAAGTAAAATACCTATCGAAAGAATTCAAAACTAAAACAAATAATGAGAGAAGGAAGTCACCGACATTCCTGGAATCATTGACGTATGGACAGAATATTGTAAAGAACTTGTGTCTCAATTCAGGGGTGACTGCATTATTGACAACGAAGCCACAGAAGAACAAGAACCATGTATTCTTAAATCTGAAGTTAGGAAGGCTATTCAAAGGTTAAAGAACGGAAAAGCAGCAGGTACTGACGAAATAACTGCGGAAATAATAAAGATGTTGGGAGTAACCGCGGTGGGTATGCTATATCAACTGTGTAATGTAGTACGGAAGACTGGAAGATGGCCGAAAGATTGGCGTGAGGTTGCATTTATACCCTTACATAAAAAAGGATCCCCATTGGATTGCAGCAATTATAGCACAATTGCCCTGATATCACATGATGCTAAAGTGTTTCTCTGGACCCTAAATGAAAGACTAAAAACTAGGGGGACTAGAGAACAAATTCTCAACATACACCAGATCATAGAGAAAGTCAGTGAATCACAAATAACAATCTATATTTGTTTTATAGACTACTCCAAACCTTTCGACTGCATACAATGGAATAAATTCTGGTCGATTCTAATCAGCATGGGAACACATATATATCTTGTAAACTTTATTCGGTTCCCATATGAGAACACAAATGGCAGATCTAAACTAAATAATTCTTTCTCCGAACCCTTTAACGTAAAAGCCGGCATCAGATAGGGCTGAATTCTGTCACTTTTACTTTTTAACATATATAGTGAACATATACTGAGGTCTGTTTTGGGCGGCCGGAGTGTGGGTGTGATAATTGGTGGAAAAAAGCTAAGTAATGTGAGATATCCGGATAATACTGTTATACTTGCCAATATAAGGCCTAGAATCAATTATGGAGCGTCTTGAAATCACTAGCAAAAACTGTGGATTGACAATTAATAAAGCGAAAAGCAAAGTAATGATTATTAGTCGTAATGAAAATCTGTCCCACATACATGAAATTGCTGGTTTCACGTTGTAGACAATTTCGATTGTTTGGAATTTCTCATAACTAACAATGGTGGCTGTGAAGCAGAAGTAAGTAGAAGTTTGGCTATGGCTAGAAACTCGACGATTAAACTCACTAAGATCTGAACAGATCCAGCTGTCACAAACACAAAGTCCAGCCTTATATTCCCCATAACAACTTATCAATCGGAAACATGGTCCATTAAACAAGCTGACAAAAGACAAATCGATGCTTTTGAGATGTAGGCATATCGAAGAAACCTCAGAGTATCATATACCGTACTAATGTATCTATTCTTTAAGAGCTTAGTATAAATGACCGTCTTTCAAATAGAATTAATAGACAGTACCTGAAATATTTTGTTCATATTATGAGGAAAGGGAATGGCATGGAAAAGCTTGTAGTAACGGAGAAGGTGAAAGGTAGAAGATTAAGGGGATGGTCTCCAACAAGATGGTCCGACCAAGTAAGATCTCTTCTTGGTATGGGTATGCGCTAGTCAAGTCAGGTCGAGCAGGATCGAGATGCCTGGAGAATGACTGTTGAGGCAGCAACTTCATAGTGTATCTGATACTCCTGTTTGTCGGATTGCATCTAATTACACGGCCATTACTACTCACTTATAAACGTAATATTGTTTAAAACTTCATAAAAAAGGCTTCTTATTTAATATTCATTTACGAGGGTGTGTTGGCGAGAATTTTGTTATGCGGAACAACTCTTGGTAAGCAGGCGTCCGGTAACGATTGTGTTCAAGTTTTCAAATAGACGCAAGACGCTGTTGGCAGCTATCGTAAGTGATCGGTGCTAGACGTTTCGTAGAAATGGATAAAGCGGAGTATCGGGCAGTGATAAAACATTTTTATTTAAAAAGGTGAACTGTACAGATAGAAACTGAACGGAAGAAAGTTTTTGGGACTCTGTGGATAAGTGAATGTAAACTTGGACGTACCAACACCGCAGATGCTGCATGTTCAGGATGCCCGAACGAGGTCGATAAAATTTATGGCATCCGGATGGAAAATTGCTGAAAAGGTAGGCATCTCATATGAATATCCTGCATGAAGTTCTAAAAATGAAAAAGCTGAGGGTTAGATGGGTGCCGCGTTTTTAACTTCCGACCAAAAACGCATAAGGAAGAACGTGTCAAAATTGTGTTTGGAAAAGTTGCAGCTTAATCCGAAGGACTTCTGGCATCATTTTGTGACTGTGGACGAAACGTAAATCCACCATTACACCTCGAAGACAAAACGGCAATCAAAACAGTAGGTTTTTGAAGGTGAGAGTGCACTAAAAAAGCGAAAATAGTTTTATCGGCAGAAAAAGTAATGGCAACGGTTTCGGCCTCACAAGTTATCATCGTAATTGGTTATCGTTTGCATAGTGAAGGACAAAAAAGTGCATCTTTACCAAAACTATGTGCCTGCTCACACATCGGCCGTTGCAATGACAAAAGTGCACGGAGTAACCTTTGAAAATAGTTCCTCACTCACCCTATTCCCAGATTTCTTTTCCTAACCTCAAAAATTACTTTGAAGGGAAGAAATTTTTTGCCGAATGAAGAGGAGGAGTTGGATAGTACGGTATTAGCCATATACCACATATATGCTACACATAGTTGAGAAATACATACCCCTTCTTGCGTAGGTATTTGGCTAAAATTACGCAAAGCAGCGGCCGGCGACCTTTTAGCAGATAAGGGTCACATAGTAATAAGTAGGAACAATGACAAAAAGAAAATGAGAAAAAAAAGACAAGTTAAATGAGAACTTTGAAATAACTGGCTATTTGTAGAATGTCTGTCGTAGAAAATTCGTAGAATGGTACTCAAATGCTCATCTCTGAGACGAGAACAATATTAATTTTTTCTGTATTTGAGAATTGAAAAAGTTTGTTCACATAAGTAAGTGCTGCCAAAAATTGTGATTATTTACATGGCAAACTTCCATAAAATTTGACACGATCATTGATTTCATAGAAGGAGTTTTTGAGAGTGTCATTAGATTGAAGATCAATCGCATTCATTTGTAAAATACTCGGTACGTCTTCAATATCACATAAAAAAGGGTTTGCAAAAATCTTCAGTTTACCAGAAGCCTTCTCGAAGTTACAAAATCTGTCATTGAACTGATTTTGTAGCTGCATTAAAATGCATTTCATTTTATCATTTTTCCAATGAAAATTTATTCCAACTTTCTCGATAGCTTTTTTACAATTCGGGAAATGGTCCAGCTTTTTCTCGTCAGTATGTTTTATGAAAAGCTTGTTTTTCATTTGGAATGCCTTTACATCTGTGGGCATATCAGATATAAATTTGTTTTTTCCTTAAAGCCTCATATTCAGCATATTTAACTCATGAGTTAAATCTGTCAAAAATCCAAAGTCTACTAACCATTGAGGATCTGTAAGTTCTGGAACAGATTTGCCTTTTTCGATTATGAAAGTGTTGATTTCTTTTCTGAGGTCAACAAATCTTTTCCTTACTGCACCTCTACTTAACCTTAAACTTCAGAATAACACAGGACATCTCGGTGCTTCCATATCTGACAGAAACTGTTGAAATTGGTGATGTGTCAACCCATTTTTTCTGATATAGTTTATAATGGATATCACGATATCCATTACTTCTGTTCATGTAAGAACTTTGCATTTGCTTTCTTGGTGGACAATACAATGGAAAAATAATGGAATATCGCAACCTATCTCTGCCATTCTACTTATCAGGCTCTTGTTTTGTACATTCATGTTTCTGCTTCCCATGTTACTTGCGTTGATACTAACGTTTTTCTAAGTGGCGAAATAAATCTTCCTCTATAGTCGTTCCTTTCAAACTGCATAAATGTAAAAGCTCCTCAAAAACACTGACATTCTTATCAATTCCGCGAAGAAATATTAGTAGCTGCGCAGTATCTGAAACGTCATCACTTTCATCGGCATCGGTAGCTAAAGAGAATCATTCAAATAATCGTGCCTCTTCCTGAAGTTGCTCGCATAAATTATTGCCCAATTCTGAATGATAAGATCTTTATTTACAAAACAGTCGCGGGCCGTAAGTAGGAGGCCCGCGGGGCCGCGACTTGCCGACCGCTGGTTTAGAATGTTTATGCATATTGTGATGCTTGCTTGCACTTTTTGTTACACAGTCAGAGGTAGGTAATAACCCTGCAAATAATAATCGATGACGGCATTTTATGTTTAATTACAACAGCACGGCCATCCATAAGCTAGAGTTAGGTATATTGTTTTAAATTTAAATACAAATACAATATTCAAATTGCTCAAGATTTTCTGGTAGTCGTAGTGATTTATTATAGGTTAACTTTAAGTTTTTCCACTTTTAGCTGGTCGGATAAGCGAGGCAACTGAAAACAAAGTTAATTTTTAAATACTAGAATATTAGTTTTTAAGTAGAGATAAGCTCAGAGGACTAAAAGTGTGAATATTTTGGACCAAATATACATACATACAGATATAAAAATCCATACATTTGTGAAATTTGTTACGTCAGTTCGGAAGTATATATACGTTAACTTACATCAGTGCTACGATATTTGAACAATATCAAACTTCCTTCAGTTCAATAGGGCCCAGAAGGATACAAAATAGAATATGAAATAAAAATCTAATAGTAATAAATGAAGGTTATGGGAGTATAAAATTCTGGTCTTATTGATAACATAAGCTGTAGATGATTACTTCTGGGAAAAATGAAAACGTAATATTTTTATTCAAACCATTAGGTATGAACGTAAATTCACCTTTATATTGGGTACGCTAGAAAAGATATTGATAATGTCTTCGGTCTGAAAACAGGAAGGAGTAATTTTTTTTATTTATTTATTTATTTAGTAGTAGTATTCCAATACTTTTTAAATTACATTTAAAATAAATTTAACAAACAATTTCATATTCTGATTAAAAACTAATATTTTTTGCAAAATTTATTGTTCCTTTTCTAAACATATTTATATTTGTTTCACTCTTTATGTTGTTCGGCATCATATTGTATAAGGTCAGGCCTTTTGAAAATAAAGATTTTTGCATTGCACTGGCTGTACGGTTGAACATCCCCAACATATCTTATTTGTTCAATCAAGTATTCTGGTGCATTTCCCATTTTCATTTTCTGAATAAAACATATTGTATTTAGCTGCAGTCTTTGCTTTACATTTAGCCATTTCAGTGCATCTAGCATATATCTTATTGATGTGAAACGATTGCATTTCAAAATAGAGCGCATAGCCTTGTTCTAGAATTTTTTGGTAGCCTTGCCTGTTGTTGGTCTGAACAGCATGTGAATAACACAGGTGATCCATATTCAAAATGAGGTTTTATCATGGTATTGTATATATTTATTGCAGTTAATATTGTTACTTTACTTCTTAAACGTTTGAAAAACCCGATTTTTTTCCCTATTTTTTTACATATATATTCGACATGTTCTTTAAAGTTCAAATCCCTTTCTATGAGGAAACCCAGGCATTTTATATTACTTACTTTTTCTATTATTACATTATTTATTTTGAATGCTCTGTCAGTGTTCATATCAATTTCCATTAATTTTGTCTTGTTTTCATTTAATTTTAACTTATTCATTTTTAACCATTTGTTAATGTTATCCATATCATTTTTTAAATTTTCATGACATATCTCCTCCTCTGTTGCTGCTTCTGTGAAAATTAATGTATCATCTGCATATAATACAATTTCACATTTTTTTAATACATTTTCCATGTTATTTATATATATTACAAAGAGAAGAGCTCCCAAAATTGAGCCCTGCGGTACTCCAAAATCGCTTTCTATTGCATTTGATATTTCGTTATTGATATTTGTGAATTGTTTACGATTTGTCAGATAGGACTAAAACCATTTTAGCTCTGTGTCTTGAATACCGTATCTAGTAAGTTTTTGCAATAGAATATCCCTATCTATAGTTTCAAATGCTCTTTTGAAGTCAAGGAAAATTGCTAATATTTTATTTTTTATCTTTTTACATTTCCATCTGTTTATAACATAATTGATTGCTGTTTCACATGAATATTTTTTTCTAAATCCTGATTGAAACTTTGATAGTAGGCTGTGTTGTTCCATGTATCCTTCCAATTGATTTTTTACTATTTTTTCAATAACTTTTTCACATATTTTTAAAGTGTTAATTGGTCTGTATTCTTCACATTTTAAATGTGTGTATTACTTTTTGGATAGGAAAAATCATTGATTCCTTCCAGTTATTTGGAAACAACCCTGTCTCTAGTGACTTATTTATAATATTCAGTATAATATTTCCTGTTATGCCCCAATTATCTAGAATTATGTTACTTGATAGTTTTGTATAGTCTGGTTTTTTCTTAATATTCTTAAAAATAGTTTTCAGTTCTTGTAGATTTACTGCACGAAATTTGAATTTAGTGTCAATCTCAGGTATTTCATTTTCGTATTGTATATCTTCGATGGAGCATCTGATTTCATTTATACTATTTACAAAATATGTATTAAAATTTTCAGCTATTTGGAAATTGTCTTTATATTCTATTTGATTATATATCACAGTTTTTATCACACTTTTGGGTTTTCTTAAAACTAGTTCTTTAATTTTATTCCACATTTCTTTTTGGTTATTTGCATTGTTTATTTTATTATTAGTATAATTACTTTTTTCTTTTTCAATTTTGACTTTATACGTATGCCTCATTTGTATTTTCTAAGATTGCTCTTTGGTATTTAAGAACTTTTTCTTGTTTTAATGCTCTGAGCTCATTATTAAACCATTTGTTATAACTTTTTTTAGACATTTTTTTCTTAAAAGTAAATTTTTTTATTACGTTTTCGATACAATCATCAAAGTTGTGAACATATTCATTTAAATCATTAATTTCATCACATCTTAATATTGCATTTTTGAATCTGTTTTTGTTGTACTTAAAAAGGCGTATTTCTTTAATATGATAGTTTTGCTGCTTAGTATCACACTCGATTAAAATATCAATAGATTCATGATCAGCTATTTTATTATTTATATTATTTTTTGCCGTAATTGTTTCTTTATTTGTTATTATATAGTCTATCAGTGTTTTTGAGTTTATTGTTATTCTAGTATATTCGTTCATTACCTGCTTAAGACCGTTATCGTTAAGTATGCTTTCCAGTTTGCTTGCATAAAAATCATTCTTCCAGTCAATGTTGAAATCTCCAGCAATTAAGATATCACAGTTTGTTTCGCATACTTCTTCTATAAAATCTTGAAATGTATCACAAAATTCTGATTTTGAAGCACTTGGTGATCTATATACTATAATTACTATTAATTATGTTTTTTCATATATCGCTATGTATGCACTTATCCAATGTTTTGTATCCTTAATATCGTCTTTAATTTTATTTATTTTCCAATGCTTCCTAAAATAGGCCATTATACCACCAATTCTAGACGAGTTCGACAATGTACTATAGGGATCATAGTGTTCTATTTCAATTTCACCTTCATCTATTTCTTCAGTTTCAACGTTTATTTAAAGTGGATTTTCTTATATACCTCAATATACTTAGTATACTTCTAATAATTATTTGTTTAAGTTTATACGTACAGCATACGTAATTCTGTAGAAATAATACAAATTGATAAGTATTTGGTTTAGTAAGTCGACTGAAACATGCAACTTGTTACCAAAAATGTCCAGCCCTGCCGGTAAAATCCATCACTTCTGGATTTTAGCATTCCAGGATTTTTTCATTTCTTCACGTTTGAGGGCCCATAGGTCATGAAAAACAATTTTCAATAAAGGTCTGTTAGTTTATTACCAGGTTAATTTATAACATTAAATAATATTTATTATTTGACTTGTGCCTAACTGAGAAAATGTTTAAATTTTATATTTAATTGTTATTAAGCCTAGAAGGGCTTAACGGTTTTTGAGCATTAATGCAACACGATGCGTTGGATCGCTGCAACTCATTTTCACCTCTGCAAATCCAGAAACTAATGATAATGCCGTCCCATATACGAGGTAGGTAAAAAATTGTATATAATTATAGTGCGCTCCCACTGAATTCTCCAATAACAATGTTTAATTAGATGCGATTTACCCATGAAAACTTACGTTAATGTCCGACAACTACGCGCTAATGCTCGTCGCTATTAGCTTCAGCAACTGCAACTTTTTTTTCACCTCCACACATCCACAAATTATCTATAAAACAATGTATTTATATGTATTTATGAATGAGCTTATCATATCAACGAATGGTACTTTTAAAGTCACATGGGTAAAAAATCGCATATATTAATGGTACGCACCTGCAAAACTTTAGAACAATAAGGCGGTTCTAAATATGATTAAACGCACGCAACTTGTCACAATAAAACGTTATGTTAATGTCCGAAGACCTTTAGGGGGATACTTCAGAAAATATATTTTTTAGATTTTTGGAAGTTCCGACTCTGGAAACTTATTAGTTCTTTAGTTATTTTACTTTTTATTTGTCTGAACTTTAAAATCAGGCGAATAATGGAATGAAACTGGGGTTATTGTCAGATCTATCTTACTTTAATTGTCTATGCGAGCTAATTACAGGGAGCCCTGCCTCTTGCTAGTTTTAAGAATTTCGTCTACCTTTACGTGGCAAAGTTTAGAATTTATGTTTCTGCATAATTTTCACAAAATCTAGCAACATCAATTTAAAGCAGCCTTCGTAATTATTAAATGCAATTCCGACAATTTAAATCTTAGTAATCCAATTTAGTTTGACGTAAAGGGTGTTTTCTGTGTCTTTTATTATATGTAGATATTATGACGATTTACGAAATTTAGATTCGATACAAGACTTATATTTATTTGATAATATCGCCGCGCTATTTTGATCTCTTTTTTAATAACTGTTTTTTTAACCTACTTATTATATGCAGTTTTGTTTAGTCCTATAGGTGACATCTACAATATTTTTTTTGGAAAAAATTTAAAGATGAAATACAAAATTGTTACTTTCTCGTGTACCGTTTACCGCTTACATGTCCTGAGGATATAAAAATTATATTTTTATGAGATATATCCTACGCAAAAGAAAAATTCAAAATTTTGTTTACATCAGTTTGTGGTGCGTATAACACTGTAAACCCAATACAGTAGCGAAACTCAGGGGCAACTGTATAGGGAAATTAGGTTTCAGTTTCCAAGAGGTCACGTGGCAGTTCGCCACGCTGCCAGGTGACCAGTGGGGGATTTTAAATAGAAGTAATGTTTATATATTATACAAATATTTGAAAATGTTTGCCAAAGCCAAATTTTTGCTCCATAACCAAAAAAATGGCATAAGAAAAATAGTTCCTCAGAATTATTCAATTTATCCGCGTACGGTTTCTTACGCAATTGACATTCTTTAATTAAATCATTTGCTTATCAACATCTTTGGGGAAAAAGAAGAAACTCACTCCCGGCTTACTTTTTGAATTATTTTTACAATTGTCAACGATACAACATAATTTCCTTTCCCCATAATTACATATATAAATTGTTTGTCAACTTTTTCGATTCTCTTTACTTACAAACGTTTTTTTAATTCTCTTTTTATACAAACTCTCTCTCCTCTCTGTCTTTAAATTCATATAACCTGCAGTTACATCAAGAAATGATCGACAATACACTTCGGAAGACGCATTCCGAAATCCGATGTAAATACTGAGCGGCAATTTTGAAAAAGGGACCCGTCGAAGCGCCAGTCAAAATGTCGTCATCATCTTCGAGCTCACTTTCGCTGCTGTATTGGGTTTACTGTGCTTATAGTCCACTAAGGTTAAAACTATACATCACATTCTTCTTGTTGAAAACTGAAAGAAATTTTCTTTGGGCCCATTTTTTATTCATAGTTTTTAGCGAAAATAGTGATTTAAGGTTGGAGGGTTTTAACCTTAGTAGATTATAAGCCTCACAAATCGATGGGAACCAAACTTTCAATTTTCCTTATGCTTAAGAAATATTTTAATAGAATATAATTTTTATACCTTCAGACCCTGCAACCGATAAAGTTCCCTGAAAATTTTGTAGTGGAATATTTACTTAAAATAATTATTATGTAAATAAGTACTTACACTTTTTTACACAGTCTTCTTCCACCGATGCTCACGGAACTAGAAAATAATTGCTTCCACTCAGCATACTTCTACAAAAATGTCGAGATATTGGACACAGAGACGTTCGGATTATAGAAAATCTTTACTGGGGACAAAGAGCAGTATCTTGTGTAATTAGAGGTTTAACAGATGGCGGTCAAATCCAACGAGGTGCTTGACAAGGATGCGTCCTATCTTCCTTGTTCTTTAATATATGTTTGAACAGACTATTCTAAAAAGCATTACGTGACCTGGAGTTTTATAATCAAAGAGTGAACTTATAAGCACTATCAGATATGTCGATTATTTTAAATGACAACTTTCAGAACATACAACATCTTTTAAATTCTATAACTACAGTGGGTCTGTAGTTATAGAATAATTGTAAAGGACCCTCTCTGAAGAAACACGAGAGTCATAAACAAAACTGTTCAGGCATACCAAAAGAGCGTAGCTTAGTTAATAATTCATCTTGCCAAACATGGTCGAATAATTTGGATAATGCCTTGGATATATCAAGTACAACCGTTTAAAAATTAAAGCAATAAAAATTTGATATTCTGAAAATTTTTTTTTTTCCAGTATTTCGTTACATACATTTTGTAAGTAAAATTTTTTATTTAAATTCTTTTATAAGAGATTAAGTAAGCTTGGTGCACTAAAACATTATAAAATATGCATTTAATTTTTAAATTTAGAACTTTTTACTAACTTTTACTAACTTAAATTTGTTTTACTTATTAAATTCACAGCTTTAATAAAGAAGTTTTAAAATACAATTAGATTTCGGGAAACTTTTCTATTTTAATCATTTTTATTTTATTGGATAATAAAGTTGGAGAATATTAAATTATAGGTATTCGTTATATTTTAGTTAAACTTAGTTACTTTTCGTATTCTAAAACGTCTAAAGTTTTATTAAGAATCATATAGACTTTAAAAGTTAAATAATTTCAAAATTATTATTTTGCACTATATGGGCCTGTAATTAAAGGAAACACCATTCTACAACACTACAAACAAAAGAGCGCGCGGGAAGACGTTTATCACAATGAGAATTTGGCTGGATTAAGAATACCAATCAAAACAGACAATTAGTCTCGTCTATTTATATTGTCTGCTTTGATTGCTATTGTTAATCCCATCAAACTCTCGTTGTTACAAACATCTTCCTAGCCCTCTTGTTTACGATGTTGTAAAATGGTGTTTTTTTCTTAATTACAAATGCTCATATACTTTGGATATTTCTCTATTGTACTACCAGTATAGATAACTAGTTAGCCTAGACATCTAGACCATTTCCTATTGTCAAAAACAAATGCGCTTGCTATGGATAGTAGTTTAATATTTTGTAAATACGTACACAAAGTTTGGTGGTTCAGATTTTATATCCTCCTATTTATAGTGAATTCTTGAAGAAGATATAATTGACAAAAATTATAAAAGACCACTTTTTTTGTGGAAAAGTAGTTTCGGGCAAATTGGCTGAATTTTTGATACGCTGTAGTTCTCAGCTCTCAATTTAAATACTAACTTAACTAAAACTGGAGGCTAATGATAAACTGACGCTTGATCTGGATGCCCTTATGAAGGCCTCGAGTGTACACTGCTTAGAAATAAATCCAACTAAATCACGGATTCTGTTATTTGGACGAACTTAGTCTCGGATTCGGCACCAGAATTTACTACAAATTAGCTTGAATAATGCCAAAAACTTGGGCCTAGTAATAGACTCCGATCTGAGATTCACGGGACATATAAATTTATCTATTAAAAGAGCATTCGCTAACCTTAAATTAATTTTCAATCAACGCGCTCTTCTTACCGAGAATCTTAGAAAGATGTTATGTGCCTCCATTGTTCTGTCGCACTTCAACTACTGTGATATGGTGTACGGGCCTGCCTTTTGGACTGTGACGCTAAGAGGATCCAACTTATGCAAAATTCGTGCGTGCGTTTTATTGGCGTTATTCGAGGCCTTGAGAGAGGTGTTAGTGCAAAAATTGCGTGACATAAAATGGTTAAGAATGAATGAAAGACGGGTGTTACACAGTTTGGTACTATACAATAGGATTATTTGTAATAAATGTCCTGGCTACTTATATAGCAAAATAAAATTTAGATACGATGCACATAACCTGGATCTGAGGCATAAATCCACCTTGATTCCTCCCATGCACTTGACTTCAATGTATGAGCGTTCTTTCAGTTACTGAATAGCTAAATTGTACAATAAAGTGCCTGTTAATCCGAGGGATGCGTCAGGTTACAGGTTTAAAAGAATAGTAAAAACCATTGTTCATAGCTTATGCTGACTCCTTCCTACGGTAGCTCGTACAATGGTCACCTCAATCGACCTCTTTAATGTTACATATATAGCAGTAACCATACCTTTAGCCACCACGGTATTAATATTAACTTCTATCATGGTGTATTGATTACTATATTTTGTACTTTATATGCAATCGACTTCTCTAATGTTACATATATAGCAGTAGCTATACCCTTAGCCACTCATATTAATTTCTATCATGGTAGTACTTCGTGTATTGATTATTATATTTTTGTATATGTAATACTAGTTTCTAAATGTTGCTGTATTCAATATGTATTCGCATTTCATGGTTGAGATAGGAAGTGTAACTTCAACTCCGCCAATTGTAATCCTACCATTTAATTACAATAAAGACATTTTTATTATTATTATTATTATTATTGTTAAAATCCATTTTTTTTTAAAACCATTTTGATAATAAAAATTCGAATTCTATTTCAACACCGCAAAAATATTGATATCCAAAGTATACTTTTTTAAAATCTTAAATTTTCTTTAACTCCATTCTAGTTGGGTTTTACGTGTTTTTCAAAAAAGGGTCTAAATGATGAAGTAATAAGTTAATGTAGACCTCGAATTCAGTTTTGGTGCCCCAAAAATACGATAAAATTTATCGTGACTTTAATAATAATCAAAATTATCAAAATGGTTTAAAAAAAATGGATTTTATTAATATTTAAATTGCAAATAATTTAATATCTGACCATTTTTGAAGGCTGTACTCACGGACACTTTTGTTCAGAAACCTGAAAACTAAATAAGAAAAGGGCGGAGTCCATTTAGTAAAATCGAATATGGATCAGTGACAAAGCACCTTTTTTTGAAAGGATTGTTTCCTAAAGAAATTTACGACAATATGCTTAATACATTCAAGGAACAATGTCCCTTTTAAGCCACTATTAAAAATTCGGCAGCTAATTTTAGGAGAGGAAGAACCGACATCGGTGATGGACACCGTGTTGGAAGACCCGTTTCTGTATCTACCCGAGAGACTATTGAGCCCTCCCTGGCTACCACTTCTCTACGTTAATCAAAAACATCCATTGCTAACAGGGATGTTACAGTGAACTAAGCATTTTTTTTATGGATCTAGCACACGTGCTACAGGGAAGTCCCTAAAGCGCTACAGGAGCGACACGTGTGCGGAGAAAGCGATTCACGTTGTTCTTAAATCGCTGTAAGTTGTACTAGGTGGGAAACACAGTCCTGGGCAAATTATTCCAAAGGGATGATGTTCTCCATGTAAATGACTACTTTAAAAGCGTTGTACGAGGAGTAACAAGCTGAACCTCATACGGATGTGAAGTATTAGCGCGACGGGTACTTCTAACATGCACCATTCTGGGAGGAATTAAGCGGGCCACATTCTTCAAACACTTTCCATGAAAATAGTTGTAGAATAGGCTCAAGTCGCCAACCGTTCTTCGATGTTCCAGCGAATCAAGGCCGCCTGTCAGTTCCGGGTCTCCAATCAGGCGAACAGCTCTTCTCTGAATAGAATCCAACAAATGCAATGTATGTTTGGTTTGCTTGCTATGCCTGCAACATGTTCATGCCAGGACATATTTGCTCTCAAATTAACGCCCAACAAATTGAGTGACGATGTTAGAGGAACGGAGTGCCCCGACATAACTATGTCGGGTTCAGCAACTTTAACTTTTTTAGAAAAAACTGGCGGCTGGGTTTTTGTAGCGTTAAATTCCACTTGGTTACTGTCACCCCAAGATAGAATTTCTTCCAGGTCTTTGTTAAGTTGAATGACTTCCTGCTGTCTGCGGATATTCGTCTGAGTAGCCGTTGTTCGAGCGTTCAAAGTGAATGAAGAGCTAAGTGTACTGTCATCTGCAAAGCTGTAGATTGGATTCTCTGTCTTTTCCAGTAGATCGTTAATATAAATGAGAAAGAGAGTAGGAGACAGAATGGAGCCTTGGGGTACACCGGCGTTGATAGTGAAGGTGTTAGAAAGAAATCCGTCGACTGCCACTCGTAAAGAACGCTCTCTGAGGAAACATGAGAGCAACAAACAGAACTTTTCAGACATACCATATAAACGTAGCTTAGCCAACAGCCCATCGTGCCAAACACGGTTGAATGCCTTGGATATGTCAAGAGCAACCGCTCGAGATTCTCCATAGTATTCAATTGCGATGTTCCAAACATGTGTTACATAAGTCAGAAGATCTCCTGTTGATCTATTTTTACGAAAGCCATATTGGTGATCGCTAAGAATATTGAATCCTTCAAGATATTCTGGAAGATGCTGATTGATAGCCTTTTCCATGACTTTCGATATTATTGAAAGCAGTGCGATTGGTCGGTAGTTATTTCGCAAGGTCTTCTTGCCTTTTTTAGGTATTGGCTAAACTGTGGCACATTTCCAGCAGAAAGGAAATATTCCCTTTCTGTAGGATAGGTTGAAAAGTCTACAGGAAATTGGTGTTAGTTCTCTCGCACAGTTTTTGAAAACTATTGTAGGTATTTTGTCAGCACCAGAGGCCTTTTTGGCGTCTAGTTTCATCAAAATACGTTTTATGATACGCTGTCTGAAGACAATATTGGGCATCCTTGACTGCACTATGGGGATAGTAGGTGGTGTTTTTCCTTGGAAATCGACAGTAGAATGTGAAGCAAAGAGTTCAGCCACCAAGTTCGCTTTCTCAACAGGTGTCGTTGCAATATAATTATCTGGCCGTATGAGTGGTGGTATGGTGGATTTGGTGAAATTTTGACTAACTGCCTTAGCGACTGACCAAAAGGACCTGTAATTGTTGGGACAAGCGAGAAGTTTGTTTCTAATCCGTTGATTGTGTACCTCATTGGTTTCGTCGATAATCTCTTTGTATCTGTTCCTGGCACGAACAAAGGTGTTACGATTTATGGGGTGGATTTTCACGCCATTGTCGGTATGCAAGTTGTTTAGCAGCAACAGCTTCTTTGCATTTTCCGTCAAACCAAGGCTTACCGTTGGAAGAGCATTTCTTCGAAAAAGGAATGTAACCCCCCATACCGGTCAAAATAACATCGGAAACCTCTCTAGCGCAGTCAGATGGGTCGTCGGATCGAAAACAAACGTCTAATCAAGGGAAAGTTCGAAAATATTCCGTGAGATCTTCCCATTTAGCAGATTTGTAGTGCCAAATCGTGCGCGGTTTAGGCGCCTCTCTGTCACTGATTGGTAGGATACTCGATGTCGAAAGTGTTTATGGTCGGAAGAACCTAACGGCGGATTTACGCTGACCGTGTAAATCTCCGGATTGGTGGTTAAAAACAGATCAAGAAGACTGACGAACTCCCCGTCTCGATCAGGGATTATTGGCAATGAAGTCAACTCCATGTGACCAGAACACATTATCACTCCCCTATATAAACGGTTCGGTTTATATATGCTCTAGATTTCTCTGAATGATGCCTTAATGGTATTTCATAAATTACAATGGTAGTTTAGATATGACATTCGTTTTCTTCACGATGCTTGTAGTACCCTTGTGCTGCACATACTGCATTCCGTATGGTCTCTGTTTCACTTTCTCAGTACCTATTGTTGTTTTAGTGGTAACATCCATTGCTCACCAGTGGTATAACCTTTATTGACAATATAGTTGACTTGTTGTGAACACAGGTAATACACGTATATAGAAATGACGGTGTCTCACTTTTTTTTATGAGTCTAGCACACGTGTTGCAGGGAAGTCCCTAAAGTGCTCCAGGAGCTGCACATATCTATACCATGATGATGTTTTCGCGATTTTGATACAAAGAAAGCAAATATAGATGATTTTGTTTTCAAATTAAATAGCCGGTATGATTCTATTAAATTCACTTACGAAATTGGACAACTAACTTTTCTAGATATTTTAATTATTAAAAATAATAATAGATTAGAATTTGATATCTATAGGAAAGACACATTAACAGATAAATATATTCCTAATGATTCATTTCATTGCAAACAATACAAATTAGCCACATTACGTTTTTTAGTTCATCGTTTGCTCACTTTTCTTCTGAATAGAGTAAATTTCAATAATGAAAGGAATCGTATTCGAAATATAACTAGAGGTAATGGTTATGACGATGACTTAGTAAATAAGTTAATAAATAGACATAAGTTCAAGTTAAGTATTCAGAATTCCACTTTTTTTTACACGCGAAGAAAATAAAGCCAAGTATGTCTCCATACCGTATAATCCGAAATATAGCAGGGGATTCAATAAGGTATTTAATAAGGTAGGCATCACCTTAGTCTATAAGTCATCAGATAATCTGAGGAATATTTTAGGAAACCCCAAAGATAAGATTCCTAACTGTGAGAAAATTGGAATTTATGAAATTAGTTCTAATGATTGCGACAAAAAGTATGTTGGGCAAACTAAAAGGTCAATTAAAATACGATTTAAAGAACATTTAGCACACTTAAATTACAGTAGAACAGAAAAGTCTAGCATTGCCGAACATGCTCTTGAACCTGATCATACTGTAACATTAGACAATCTAAGATTAATTAAAAATATATCTGATAGGAGATTGTTGAACGCATACTAAAGTATGGAAATTACAAAATGTACACAGAGGGCCTATTCCTTATTGTCCCCTCTACTGATTACTTGACCGGAACTGATGGCCTCGCCTATGCCATTAGTTCAGCCTTAGTAATTTAAGGGTTAGGCTAAGTATAAAAAGAGTAGATTTGTAGTTTAGCTTTAGTCAATCATCGCTCCTGATGAAGCTATGGTTAGCGAAACGCGCGTGGAGTGCAAAAATAAAGCGTTTGATGTAGTGGTGATATATGCTGAGTAGTATATTTTACGTGTTAAATATCTGAAACTTTTACAATTAATTATGGCAATATGGCGTGGTAAACGATTTTTATACTGAAGCAGTGAATGTGTGATGTTAAAATCTATTATTTCTCAAAATCTCAAGCAAAACTTCTTTTAACAGTTACTCGTAAGAAACACCTTTAAGCCGTCAGATTTCTCTGTCATACAAGACGTATTTCTCCTTATATCGATTAGAGAGAGAGAGATACCTGAATATTAACTTATACCATCATCTGACAAATAGAAAAACAGTGGGTACACTGCTGAAATATGGAATTTGTCTGTTTTCAGTAGTTTTATATTAAACCATCATCTGTGTACAAAATTATCTGTTATCAAGTTTGTATTTGGAGCTACATTAATATGCCATAAACATTCAATATCAACAGAAATAGAGAAAGTAATCAGTACTCCAAAAAGTAAATTTCCTCTTCGGGTTGTATAGTGTATAGGAGAGAAATTGGAAGCTTCACTAGAGATAAGAAACAAAAAAGATAAAAAAAACAAATTGTATATTTAACTGTAGTTGAATATAATATAATTACTCTACAAAACTCAATCAGTATAAAACAAACCAGTGGTCTTGTTTCAGTCTCCAGTTTCTGTAAGCGAAATATTAGGGAATCAGCTGATATTTATAAAAACTCTAACGGCATTAATAGAAATACTGATTATGGCTTACATTGTACGTAAAAATCGATCATCACGCTGGATCACGTTAAGGTAAAAACTTGTCATATGTCTCTCCGGGTTCATTCATTGTTTTAAGTTTGAAAAGAAAAGATCTTTAAAATGCGTGGGATAAAATCCAACTAATGCGACATGATCTGATTCTAAGAGCCACAGAATATGTTCTAAAAAAACTGGTCAAGTGCAAGTTGAACTTGCGCAATTAGTGTTCCGTACGTTGATTGCTTTTAAAATAAAAAATTTTGTTACGGAGGTATAAAATGATCAGTGACTTCATAAAACACACCCCAAATGAGTTTTCAACAAACTTTGTTTCCAATCTTTACTGAAAACTGATGACTGACCTTGAAATTTTTGTTTTTTTATACACTAGATAAATTATTGCAATGCACTCGTGATAATTTTCGTTCAATCTACATCCCATGGAGAATATTCCAGGATTTTTCACAATTTTTGGATCAGTCCTTTTCGAAATAAGGGGGGAGGACAGCGATTTTTTTTCGTCATTTTTTAAAAATAATACAAAGAAAAGTGTGAGCAAGTATTACATTATATATATATATATATATATATATATATATATATATATATATATATATATATATATATATATATATATATATATATATATTTTACTCGTATTTTCACAAGCTATCATTTGATATCACACTCGATGACCTAGTAAAAATTTTTTTTTCACTTTCGATTTCACCCCCCAAGTCAAAATTTAACTTTCAAAACTACACGGCTCTGATGAGGCCATCAATTCCTATATTATTACCAAATTTCAACTTTCTATGACAAATAGTTCCGGAGAAAATCGGGTGCGACAGACGGACAGACATACACCGAAGTCATCTTATAAGTGTTCCGTACGGAACACTAAAAAGGGAGACGAAGGTTACAGAAACGAATTAAAATGAAAAATGGATGCTCATATCTTATTGTATATTTCTATTGATAATCTATTTCTTCTGTACAATTATTTAATATAATACATTTTTTTGTAAAACACAACCATATTTTTGATTAAACACAATATTATTATTATTATTACATGTAACACAAACCTTATTAAAGCTATACAAGAAAGAAATCATAGATAATAAATTATTGTATTCCTATTGTCCTGCTTAATTATGTATATAAGTTTTTAGAAAACAAAGTGATAAAAAGCTAATATATAATTAGTTGTTTTATTGTTACATTTATGTAATCGTTGATGAATTTTAACCTATTTAACACTTTTTAAATTAACTGGGTATTCAACATTCAACCTATTAAATATTACGTACAGATATAAAGTAAGTTTTTATTTGCCTATATTTTCTTATAATAAATTAATGCCTGACCTGTTTGTCATCATTGTTAATAGTATTTGTGTTTGGAAATGTTCGTCTGTGATATCATCTATTTTTACCTTTCTTGCTAAAAGAAAGTATTATATGTAAAAAAAAAACATTGCGAGATTTTTACTTTCCTTCACGTTTCAGGGTTCGTAGATCACGAAAAACATAGTCGCTAATTTCCGTCGGTCTATATGCTGGTCTGTTGACACTATAACTCTCAAATTAAAAAATATATCAATTTAAAAATTTTTACATATTTAATATGTCAAAATGTTCGTCTGCGATATCATATATTTTTACCTTCCTTGGTAAGATATTTTTTGTTTTTCTTCACATTTCAGGGTTTCTAGATCACGAAAAATATAGTCATTCATTTCCTTCAGTCTATCTGCCGGTCTGTTGGCACAGTAACTCTCGAATGAAATAAGATATCAGTTTCAAATTTGGCACACATTTATATCTCGTAATGCTAGTCTGCGATATCATATATTTTTACCTTCCTTGATAAATAAAAATATCCTATTCGCGAAAAAAATCACCTTCCAAGAGTTTTGCTTTCCCTCACGTTCAGGGTCCCTAGGTCACGAAAAACTTAGTCACTCACTACCATAGGCCTGTCTACCGGTGTGTTGGCACGATAACTCTCGAACGAAATAAGATATTGATTTCTAACTTGGAACATATGTAATACTCCATAAACGAATAAAAATAAAAAAATAGTTTTTGAGCGATATCGCTTAGATAAAAGGGGTATTTTGTTGAGATAATAATGAAATTTGAAGTATAAATATTTATATTAAAATATTAAATGAGCAGGGGAGGGATTAGAGAAGCTGCTTCATACCATGTTATGTCGTCCTTAGGGTCTTTGGGGTTCGAAAATTAGGTTATTTTGTCATTATCTTAAATATTAGCCAGGGAAGGCGGTGGGTACTGTTAAATATAGTTTCAATAGTACTTTGAGGTATTATCCACATTTGAGGTTGATATATTGTACAAATTTGAAGTATATTATTTAAAGTAAAATATATAAGGAGTGAAGTAGAGAGAGGTTGTATTGTATATCCTGTCATATGTCTTTTCCAGACTTCTTGGGAGAGGTCCGCGTTCTTCGACTGTAGGAATTTGCAAATTGTGTTATTTATCCATCCCAGTTGAGGAAGGATTAGAGGAGTCGCTTCACACATATTATGTCATATGTCCTTTTCAGGATTCATGAAGTTGAGAGATCTAAATATTTTTTTCATTATTTTTAATTGTATATAATCAAACATATAGGGGTTTATAAGATGAGGGATGGGGGTTAGAAGGATGGTTTTTAGGGTCGAAGAATAATAAAATTGTGCTATTTTCATTATTTAAAATCTTAGCAGAAATAGTATAAAAAATCTTAAAAATACCGATTGGTAGTGCTAGGATTAAGTTATTCTTTAGTGTAAGAAATCAAATTCAGTACTTATTTTGGAACATCGCAGATACGAAGAAAAATACCGATTTTTTTATTTAATATTTAATTGTAAATTATTTTTCTTTGTCAATGCAAAAATATCAATTTGTTGTTGTTATAGCAAGATAGGTATTAATAACTAACCAAAACGTAGTTCTCGTAAACGTGCGTTTTTAGTGCATGTCAAAGTGTATTTGGTGTTTTCCTTTTATGTAATTTAATTTTTGCCAAGAGCAGTAGTTTCTTGAGGCTCTCGAATTAATGCAGTATGATTAGGTATTGATTATATTGCGGTGATATTTTGTCAGTGACCTCGCCTAAAAATAAAAAAAATAGTGATAAAGATTTATATATAAATTAGCTGCATGGCCTCAATTTGTGCTGTTTTAAAACTTACGCGCTGTGCTGTTAGACGCTATATATTTTCTATCAGTGATAAACTTTTAAACTTTTAGCAGCAATGACAAGTAAAATGGTCACCTAGAAATGTCAAAATAATCGGTAAGTTTGAATTGGGGAAAAACAATGGCGAATGCAATGGGGGGATCTCGAGACTGTTCTTTTCAAGAAATCCTTTTTTTTAGATAACAGAGAATATTTTCACTTATATACTATCTCCCTTTTGCGGAGCCGCCCCCGAACATGGACTTTTTTTAAATAGATTTTTAGATGGATCCGATTTTTTATTTTTATCGTTTTACACTATTCTTATAGAGTACTTTTTGTAACCATATATATTGTACTTTTGTCGATTTTCAATAAAATATACAAAACTATAATTAAATTTTATGCCAAATATCAAGAAAATATAAATAAAATAGCATGGGGGTATTCCATCTCATGGTAGAGTTCATCGAATGTACATCCTAGTCGAGCCCAAGAAGGCAAGAGGCTGTCTTTAGCATTTTCTGGTGTAAAACTCTACCGCCCAAATTAGAGCGGCAACAAAAAATCTAAGCACAGTGACGAGTTGATTTCCACTCCAAAATTTTAGGAATTTTTACCATGCATTGGGCGTTTGTTTTGTTTTCCTTTTTTTTTGCGTGAAGTTGTGAAATCTATAGTAGTGTAGAACAAAATACATTTTACATTAGAAATTTAGCTTCTATAACACTGAAAAAGAAAATAACCTGAGGTCTTATTTAACTCATCAGAAGGTTCTATTCTTGTTCTTACCTTGAAAAAAAAAACATAAAATATAGTTGAAATAAAAATCTGTTAAAAGTACAAAAAGATTTCTACAGTAAGGCTGTAAAAATAACATTCGGATATACTTTTATTAAGGTAAAAATGTCCAATTATTTTTCACAATAAATTACTACGAAGTCTCGAAGTTTTTACACTATTACCTGGGCTGTCTGAAGAGTGCTATTTCTGTGACATAGAGGGCGTTAGAAACTGTAAAATCCTAATTGTATTATGTCGATCCGTCAATTTGTTCGAGTAGTAGCACCTGTTTAATATTGACGTACCATTGACCTTTTTAAAATAAAAAAAAAAAAATTAAATATCAACAGTAATTCATCCGAAATTGCTAAAAGTGTATAAGGGTGCATCACTTTCCACTGTGAAAAAATGGGCTGCTCTTTTTAAATCTGGTTGTACAAGCCTCGAAGATCATCAATGAGACGGTCATTCAAAAACTGCTACAACACCACAAATCATTCAATAAATCCATGATATGGTGTTAGATGATGGACGAGTGAAAGTGCGTGAAATAGCTGAGGCCATAGGCAACTCAAAAGAACGAACTGGAAATATTTTGCATGAAGAATTACATATGAAAAAGCTTTGTGCACGATAGGTGCTGCATTTGCTGACAATTGACCAAAAACACATTCAAAAGCGTGTGCGGATCGTTTTAAAAGCAAAATAAAATGGATTTCAAACGTAGTTGATAAAACTTGGATCCACCACTATAGAGAAGGCAAAGACGGTTCCATCGACAGGGAAGGTTATTGCAACAGTCTTTTGAGATTACAAAAATGTTTTGTTGATTAACTCTGAATATTATTGTAACCTTTTAGATCAGTTGGATGCAAAAATTGGTAAGAGGAGACCTGCTCTAAAGAAGAAAACAATCATTTTTCGTCAAGACAATGCACGTGTTCACACAAGTGTTTTGACGACGGCAAAATTTAATGAATTAAAGTACGAATTGATTGAACATCCAACGTATTCACCAGAATTGGCTCCCCCTGATTATTATCTGTTTCCAAACCTGAAAAAATTCCTGGCTGGAGAGCGTTTTATAACAGATGTCAAAGTTATTACAGCCGTGTATGGATATTTAGCAGACCTTCCGGAATCACACTTTAATGATGGTATTGAATTATTGGAGAAACGTTGGAATAAATGTATTTGAAGTTTCAGGATTATATAGAAGAATAAAACATATTTTACGTCAAAAAAAAATTTCTTTCATTGTTAGGCTGAGAACTTTTCAGACTGCCCAAGGTGACTAGGTCATTCAATGATGTTTAAAAATTTGTCAATGGATATTTAATTTTTTATAAATTACGTAAAAACTGACGCACAAAATTTCAAGCAAAAAAAAATATAAAAGTGAAACTCATTTTCAATTTTAAAATTAATTTTTTATTTAAATTAGGGAGATCTCCAATTCATTGTAAAAAACTTCTCTATGTACTACTAAGAAATTTTAATAAGGCGTATCATATTCTATAGAATTGTGAATTTTTGCAGCCGAATTCCCTATTTTTAAATTAGAATTAAATTTAAAACTAGTCCAATTCGACAATTGTAAATTATTTAAAATATTAAAGATTTCAGTGCCTAACCCGGAAAATCATTTTAATTTATTAAGATTATTAATGTTATGGACAAGACATTTGGCTAACTAGATGTTTTATATTCCATATCGATCGAAATTGAATTTTAAACATTTTAAGTAAACCTAATTGCTAAAGTTTATACTTAAATATTTGTTGAAAGACTGCTATTTTGATTGAATTGTGAAGAATAATATTAAATATAAAATTTTTGTAAGATGTATTACATAAAAATCCGATTCTTACATCGAGAATGAAGGTGAAGTTCCCTATTGATATATTTTTAGCTTAAAAAGTTTGACAATTTAGGATCATTTTTTAGGATGACTTACGAAACTTATCCAAACATCTTAAAAAAGATATAATCAATCAAAATGTAATAAAAGTTAGGGCTTTCATTTTATCAACTTGAGTGCTCTTCGTCCAAAAGAGTAAAATATATTAATGCTGTTAATTATAAGGAAATAATATATTATAATTTTAAATGTTATATAAAATTTAAGATGACATGGTACCCTCGATATGTTTTCGTTGCAACAACTAATCAAATACTGATGTAAACGACATTTTTTATGGATTTAAATATTATGTGTATTTTTAAGGTAGAATAGAAAATATTTCCAAGTTCATATCAAATTAAATAACGACAAACATAAATAACATGTATATAAAATATTCTTTCAGGTACTGTGTTTACTTTATATCTGCAATATGTAGTAACAGTCAGAAATCATGCAACATGCGGTGGTTTACTAAATACTAGAATATTTTAAAAAAAATATTCAATATGTTTTAGGTTTTTTTTTATTAAAAAAACCATATACAGGGTGTTGAAAATCGTCTATGATATGTAACTGGGTGATTCTTTGGGTTCAGTAAAGAAACATTCACTATATTTTCTTTCTCAATTCGGATACCTTTAAAAATTCAATTTACCAGACCTTATGCTAAATAAGACAATTTTGCCAAATTATTTTTTTCAGGTGTTTTAAATATTTCTCATAAAATAGGTAAAATAGGATTTTTTAATTACAATGAAAAAACCTTAAAGATTTACTGAATTGGCTGCTATAATAAACTATATTTCAATTCATACGTCTCAATTATAAACATTAAATAATGCACTTAATGAGTTAAAAAAAAAACGAATATATCAATCAACCCATCGTTATTATATATGTATATATATATATATATATATATATATATATATATATATATATATATATATATATATATAAATTGTCAATCTAAGTTGTCAAAACTCTTGGACGTAGGTTTCTTCTAATCACTTCCATGCTTCCCTATTTTTTGCCACTTTTAACCACTGCTTGCCTGCTACTACTCTTATATCATCGACCCATCGTTTCTGTGGACGTCCCGCGCCCCTTCCTGTTTCCCTGGGTCTCCATACTGCGACGCTATATACCCATCTGTCTAGGGATGATCTATCCACATGACCCGCCCATCACCACTTCATCCTTGCCACCTCCAGAGCTATGTCATTGACTTTGGGTCGTCTCCTTATCTGCTGGTTATGAGTTCTGTCTCTAAGGGAGATACCAAGGATGCTTCTTTCCATAGCTGCCTGTGAAGTTACGAGCTTTTTAGCAAATGCTTTAATGAGAGACATCGTTTCGAGTCCATATATACCGAGAGGACGGACATAGATGTTGTAGACTTTAGTTTTTAGGTTTATGGGTATTGTAGTATTTTTTAAGATATGTCCTAGTTTCCTAAAAGCTGCCGATGCTAGCCTTATATGCCTGGTAATTTCTGCGTGCTGGTTCTCCTTTCCGATGTTCATATATATATATATATATATATATATATATATATATATATATATATATATATATATACATATATATATATATATATATATATATATATATATATATATATATATATTATGATTACCCCCAAACAGAGACTATCTATGGTTAGAGACCCGAGAGGGGGATGGTCAGCAAATGGCCAACATTTACCTACCCCATGCGTATGTGGTGCAATGTAAAACCAATGAAAATTGACAAGGTCCATATTTCAGCACCCTACCCACTGTTTTCTAATTTTTCAATCTATCTTGGGACGTGTTTCACCGTATTATGGCTTATCAATCAACCTAGGATCGATAGACGAGAAAACAAAACTGAGCATTTATTTCCATATGGGCGTAACATCGTGGTAATATACAATATATTGTACCTAAAACTGAATAGCAGCCTCAATTGGAGGTCATCTACGGTCACAGTTCGACAGAGGAATGGTCAGCAAATTACCAACATTCACGATTCGACGAGGGTTATTACTCCGTGCATATGTGATGTAATGTAAAACCACTGAAAATGGACAAAGTCCAATCCATCTCGAAACCCGTTTCTCCGTATCACAGCTCATCAGTCGAGTTTGGATCGACAAACCAGAGAAAAAACTTCTACTAGAGTTGAACAGGCAGGAGCGGATTTGGGCCTTAACATCAATATATCTAAAACTAAATTCATGGTCTTTAGCTGCCAACAATATGTAGATGTTGATCTCCATCTTAACGGTCAAGCGATTCCATTTTAAATACCTTGAAAGCTACATTACTGACCAGTTAGACCCTGACAAAGAAATTAAGTGCAGAATAGAAGCAGCCAGAATAACCTTCATTAAAATGAAGTCTCTCTTTTGTAATTAATCTGAAACTGAGTCAGAGAATGCTAAAATGCTATATTTGGTCGGTTTCGTTAAACGAATGAGGGCAGGTGCGGCGTTAGTAGGAAATAGGCCTCTTGGTTGGGAAACATACGAGATTGGATCGGAATCCAGAGCATCGAAGAGCTATTCCGAGTCGCAGGGATGAATATGCCAGAGTGATAGCCAACGTCAAGGGGACCTAATATGGCACATATAAGAAGATATATATATATATATATATATATATATATATATATATATATATATATATATATATATATACATATTTATATATATATGTATATATGTATATACATATATATATATATATATATATATATATATATATATATATATATATATATATATATATATATATATATATATATACATATATATATATATATATATATATATATATATATATATATATATATATATATATATATAAAAATATATATATATATATATATATATATATATATATATATATATATATATATATATAATATATATATATATATATATATATATATATATATATATATATAATAAAGTTCTAAAATATGCACTAGCTGGTGTCACTAATCTGGCTTTAATCTATTAGTAACCTATGGATTACGGAACGGATCATCTCGTAGCATGTAATTAGCAGCAGTGCAGCCAGTGTGAACGTGCAAATTACAAGAAAAGCATGTAAAGCAAACACGAGACAACATTGTATTGAAACTGCCATTTTGTATTGCAATATTAAAAAAATATGTTTTGTATTATTCTGAACTGCGTCGAAATGAAACTACCAAAAAAGTTCTGAACGGAAATATATTTACTCTTAGTAGACGTGAGAAATTTCCTGTTTAGACTGAAACTTTTTGGTGTACGTTTCAAGTAGTTTATTTGTTACTTTTTTAAAACTAAAAAAATGCATAATGTCTTTAATTTGATATAAATAAAACATTAAACTAATACTTTTAAGTCTGGCAAAATTGCAACAACCCATGCTATTACCCTAATTCGTGTCAATTATTTTTACTATATGTATTGACTGGAACCATTGACGTACATGCTGAAAAATTATAGATCTTCACGATTGATTGTTTCATTAGTTATAGCTCAGCGTCATTTTTTACTATTTTTCCAGTTTCTCTTGTTATGAAGATGTACCGGTTTAAGCATAATAAACGATTTTTGAAACACCCTGTATAGTACGATGTGAAAAGCAAAATTATCTTTTCTGGAGTCTTGTAGAAGGATATTGACTGACGATTTATATTTTAAAGTGCTTACATTTGTCATAGGTTGCATATTTTCTACTTGTCGAGCATTAAATACAACATTTATTACAGGTAGAAGCTGCAAGAATAAAATATTTTCGAATACTAGAAGTCTTATGATTTGGCAAGATAATGTGTTATGTATTATGGATTTTATACTGTTCCTTTGGTGAACAGTTTATTTAAAAAATCTAGCTAATGGGTAGAGAAAGATTTAACCTCGAACCAGCGAGGTTATCCAAAAGTAATGGAATATCAAATTTGATTAGTACATGTGTTTTAATTCATTTCTTTGGAAAATACCTACTGAAAAAATACAATGTTGTATAACTAATTTGTAGGATAATGCTAACATTAAAATATATTTATTTATTTTTTTGAAAATATTAGAAGTTATTTGCCTTCAGCTAGATTTTGTTGTCCAAAGTTATATAAAATAGTGGCTAAAAAGTAATGTATAAATGCCTAGATATCAATAATATTTCTAGAAAAGTAAAGGTGCAAAAGATAAAAGATACATAAAGTACTATTAACTCAAATTCGCTAAAAGACCTTAAATTTAAAAACCAGGGCAACATACAGGGCGCGTCTCTTCTCTGTCACCTACGCGTAGCACATGGATGGGCGTTAGGTAAAGTGCTGAGCTGCAGCAGCAAGTGTTACCACGGACATCAAACTGCAGGTACCAAATTCCTTTAGGTTAACATCCATCTGCATGTAGTTACATAGATACAAACTTTTCTCTAACTACAGAAAAATTTGGAATTTCAGATTAAAACAGTGAATATTCTGCTGGAATGGTTAGATTACCAAAATAAACATGTTGGCAACTTATCTTTATTATTAAAGTTAAGGTTATGTTTTCAAGGGTTCCATAGAATGGTCATGATGATGATTAAAACTGGCAAAATTTACGATATTGGCTCCCACTGTTTTCAAGTGTGAACTAGTTTTATAGTTGCTGCAGTACGTATCATACTATCGGTAGAATTTTGCAATGTTTTATTAATGCATAAACGACTTTAATGGTATAGTATATTATTATATTAAAAAAATAATAATTATCTACTTTGCTGTCATGATTTCTTAGATGTCAATTCTTTTCTTAGTAACTGTGGTATTATCGAATTTAAATATTATATAAAGAGTAAGTAAAACAATAATTTATTTCATGTGTATGAATTGGATTTATTATTTTGAAATACTTTTTCGCTATTAAAATAATTAAAACATTCATCTACATTTATTTTATTTTAGTCACCAGTAAGTTTCCTTACTTATATTTGAGATATAACGTCTTTCATATATTCTTAGAAGTATTCGTTTTTTACAACACTTGCTTAAATAAAAATTTAAAAGAACAGTATAATGCTTTTTCGACTTATTTTTTATTCAAAATATAGCTTTAGGCAAGAGCCTTTTTATATGCTATCCCTTTACAAATTTAGTCGTAATGTTTCATACGTGCCTTCTATTTATTTTATAGTTATAGTAGTTAAGCTAAGTTCAAATATTATTTTAAAAATATTATTTTGAAATTCGACAAAAAATACTAACAAAAGATAATGTATCCAGTCGCTAAAAATGTTACAGTCTAAAATCAAATAATAAACTTTTTTTTCTGTTAATTTTATGTCAAATATTTTATACGTTATATATTTAATTTAAAAATAAATCTTTATTGACGAACAGTTCTATAAGAAATTTTTATAATACCACAACTCTAAGGAGTCAAAATTGCCAACAAATATTTGTTTAAAAAATTTTAAAAATAAAATATGAAACAGTTTATTTTTTTATGGTATTTAAAGGTCGTTTATGTATTGTACAACCAATTGCGCAGAAATTATATTTGGTGGTGTACAAATACCCTAGGAAATCGGTACATAAATGCTCTTTTCCCTAAATTCATCAAGAGTTGTCTGTTACGGTTTGCTCCTTCCTTTGCCTTTTTTCTAGCTATTTCCAGTAGAAGTCGGTTTCGAAGAACATCCAAAGAATTAACAATTGATAAGGAACCACCATTTTCGCCAAGCCTAGTAGTTTGTCTCTTTTTCCGGAGGCTTAATTCTTCATCGTTATCGTTGTCTTCTTGATGCTTAAGTTCCTGAAAATAAATACACAAACTCTATTATAAAAATAATAAATCAAGAAAAGACTTTATTTTAAATTAAATGGACATAAAGTACATCACATTCCTATTGTTGGGGCGTTAAATGGATTTGTCACATAAATCAGTATACAGGTTGTTCCATTGAGAATGACGGAGTTGATGTCTATTTGCACAGCAAACAAAATCACGTATAAAATATGAAGAATATACAGGCAGAGCAAAATATGGAGTTATTACTTTATTCGTATAGAGAGTTCAGCAGGGGAAGGATTTTAGAGATGTTCCGACTGGAATTAGTGGAAAAATGATATAATTTTTAAATTATTCAATTTCAAGAAGTATAAAAGAACCACATATGATGTATATATATATATATATATATATATATATATATATATATATATATATATATATATATATATATATATATATATATATATATATATATATATATAATATATATATATATATATATATATATATATATATATATATATATATATATATATATTACAATAAACGTTTTCATGGATGGTGGAATGTAATATATTAAAATTCCGAGTTTCAATCCGTTCGTCTAACAATGAATTTGCATGACGTTTTGCCAAAATCTCATTTGGCATTTTTAAGTGCTCTTGCTGCTACTGGAATTTTTAATGTATTTTATATATATATATATATATATATATATATATATATATATATATATATATGCAGTAACTTCTCCCCCACTCTTTTAGTCCCTCACTTAAATAAGTGTTCACTATATCTTGTAGTTGCAAACATTGCTTTAGTTGCCCCTCGAAAACCAGAATTTTTAATGTAGATATGTGAACTATACTAAGGACCTCCTAAATGAGTTTTTGAATTATCTAATTTAACAATATTCAAACAAAATTTTCAGTGAAAACTACATAGACAAAATGAGAATCATTTCCTTTCCATATGTACCTGTACAAAAAGGAAGGTCTAGAATCTAGAATCTTTTATTGCCAATTAGAGAGGTTAAATCTATTACTATTATACAATGAGGTGAACTAATCATGATTATACATATGTGTCTTAAGAGATTTACATTTCACTAACCTAAATCCTTTAGCCTAGGTAATCAGTTTTCTATATGTATGTGTGGTGAACTTAATATATTAGAATATAAACTTAAAATTAACTGTATTTATGTAACCTTGTCAAAGTGTATCATTTTCATTAGAAAATATTATCAATTAAAATTGATTTAAACTTTCAAAGATAACCTCTACGTAAAAATTTGAACTAAAAAAGTAAGTAATTAAAATCATACGTTGGTAACAATTTCCACCAGGCAGCGTGATCGTCAGGGTTCCACTTACGCTGCTATTGTGCAAAGTGCTCTTGTTTGTCCTAGCTTGGCTGATGAGCCTTTATACGGTGAAGTGGGTCACCGCTAAAATATGGACTTTGTTCATTTTTAATAGTTTATACTGATTTTTATATACGTAGGAAGGACCCATGACGATCGCGCTATTAGACGATAATTGTTGCCAGCTTAGCTGGTTAATCCCCTGTCGACAGAGGAGAGGTATGCTTTGAAACTTTAGGCTTTCGTCAGTCAGAGATACAATTTGTTGAATCTTATCGAAAATTTAAAGGTTCGTTTAACGTACTCTATAATGGAGGGCACCAAACTGTGTTGGTATAATTTAAACTAGTCTTAAGAGGACCAGTGCCAGTTTAGGCACACTTTACACGAAGTAATCAAATAAACTAACCAAAATTCATAGATCTATAATGTGCAACTTGTGACTTTCAATTTTAATTCAATTGAAATTAAAATTGAAAGTCAAAATTTGAACTAAAAAAGTAAGTAATTAACATCATAAAAACCCACTCTTTAAAGAAATTTGTTAATTACATTTTATTCAAATATATTTAACATTTTAACAAATATTATTTATATTAATGAAATGAGAACATATGTTCTGGTATGTTATTCAGTGAGTTATAAGGATAGCCTTTAAAAATTACTAGAACTGCTATGCTTTTTCAACAATTATTTAAAATTAATTAAAAATAAAGGAGAACAGTAAAGTCAATAATTTCCACACGTCAACTGACATAACCATGCAAAAATTTTGTAGCTTCGTGATTGTTAATAAATGTATGCTCAAAATTGTAAATCGCCAATGGTTTTTGTGGCGGCTGATGAAAATAATTTGAGGCTCTCCGCAATTTGAAATTATTTTTTTCTAGGAAATGATTTGACAATAACTAATAGTAGTAAATTATATGAGAGATTTTGTTTGAAATGCAATTTTTATTGAGATATGAAATTGCCCTTTAATGAAAATTCATTTCCGAGATTGGTTAGACACTGCTGAGTTACGATTATTATACACAGTTAAATACTGGCTAATATTTCCTTTAAATATTATATAATAACTATTCGTGCCAGCGGCTCCACTTGCGTGGACTTCATTCACTATTATCGTCACTGCTCATTCCTTATGTTTCCTAACGTAAAAAAATATATCCTAGAACCTGGCCAGAGTACATATGAATGTTTTCTAAAAAAATCATGTAAATCGAATAAATAGTTCTCGAGTAATAAGCGCACTAACGGACAGACAGGCAGACAGAGAGACGTTGCATTTTATTTATATTATATTCTTTGTTACATGATATTGTTCCATATTTAATGGTTTAGGCAGCGTATTGCAAGAGAATGCGCTAGCAAACTTTTTTCCGACTTGATTCACTATTAGCGTCACTGCTTATTCCTTATGTTACTTAACGTAATAAAACATATCCTATAACCTCCCCAGACAACTATGTTTAAACTGTGTGTTTAAAAGAAAAATCACGTAAATCGGATAAGTGGTTCTCGAGTGATGAGCGCACTAACGGACAGGTTGACAGACAGACAGACAGAGAGACGTTGTATTTTATATGTTATAGAAGGTTATAGATAACCTGGCCAGAGAATAAATGTATGCTATTCAGTATATATCACCACTACACCAAACATTTAATTTTTGCACTCGACGTGCGTTTCGCTAACAATGTTAGCTTCATCAGAAGCGAAGATTGACTCCTCGTCTCTCTCTCAATCACCGCCTGATGAAGCTAACGTGGTTAGCGAAAGGCGCGTCGAATGCAAAAATAAAGTGTTTGGTGTAGTGGTGATATATACTGAGTAGTGCCATTGTGCCAAAGATTCCACATTGCCTACATAATAAATGTATGAATTAAAAAGAAAACACGTAAATCGGATAAGTAGTTCTCGATTGATAAGCGCACTAACGGACAGACCGAGAGACGTTACATTTTATACATATTATATTCTTTGCTACATGATATTGTTCCATATTTAATGGTTTAGGCAGTGTATTGCAAGAGAACGCGCTAGCGGATTTACTATTATCGTCACTGCTTATTACTTATGTTACCTAACGTAATAAAATTTCTTATAACCTGGCCAGAGAACACATGTATGTTTAAAAAAAAAGCTCGTAGATCGGATAAGTGGTTCTGCAGTAATAAGCGCACTAACGGACAGACAGACAGGCAGAGAGACGTTGCATTTTATATATATTACAGAAGAATATAGACAGCCTGACCAGAGGACAAATGTATGAATTAAAAAAAAAAAAACACGTAAATCGGATAAGTGGTTCTCCAGTGATACGAGCACACAGACAGACAGACTGACAAACAGAGAGACGTTGCATATTATATATATTATAGATATTCTTTGCTACATGATATTGTTTTATATTTAATGGTTTAGGCAGTGTATTGCAAGAGAACGCGCTAGCAGCAAACTTTTTTCCGACTTGATCCACTATTATCGTCACTGCTTATTCCTTACGTTACCTAACGTAATAAAATATAGCCTATAACCTGGCCAGAGAACATATGTATGTTTAAAAAAAAGCACGTAAATCAGATAAGTGGTTCTCTAGTGATAAACGCACTAACGGACAGACAGACAGACAGAGAGACGTTGCACTTTATATATATTATAGATATATTATAGATGGATATATTATTGAATGGTTGTATAAAAGTGTTAAAGAGACCTAAATTTGTAGTTAAATAATTATTTTGTTTTAATTTTATTAAATTTTTCTGTGAAAAAGATAAAGAATTAGTAATCCTTCAATTATACTACTGTTTTAGCGTTATTCATTTAAATATATAATAAAAGACTGTTTTTAGTCCATTTTTACTTATTTATTCATTCATCATAAATTTTTCTGATGACGCGTTTCGCTGTCGATGCAGCTTCTTCGGATCTACATTTAACACTGTCAAGTTTAGTTTATTTGAACAACATTGAATATCTTTAATGTTTACAATTTTATATTAATTATTTATTATACTGTTACATCTATTTAAATTACGTTGATATATATTGGGAAACCCACATAGTAAAATTTCTGTGCCAACTGGCGCACTATCGGTTAAAAAAAATTAAAAAATTAATATTTAAAGCATTTTCTTATGAATATTGAAGAGGAAGGTGTCATTTGAAAGGTAATTGAATGCAGATTATGAAAAGTATGACAAGGAAAGTCTGCACAGTTAAACATTTAACTATTGGAACCCCTGTATAGCTGAAATGAGTATTTTCTTCATTATTTATGAAATTCAGTTTGGGATATGAGTCATTTTTACCGTTTTTAAGCATTAAAACTGTTAAATTAAGGTTAAGTTATATTATGTAACTTTTGAAACTTCGTTCTTAGATGGCAGAAATGATACTGTCAACTATGTAAAATAATAAGAAATAAATTAGGCGAACGGATATTTCTCGGTGAATTTTGGTCCTATATTAGCGTACTATAGAAGTACATTCTCATTAGCACAATTTAATCAAAGCTGAATGATTAAAACTTGCTGATTATGTTATACCGACTTAGCCATGTAAAATAATTTGGGTAAATTTAGCGATGTCGAACACATTTTATTTTGTAGCTGTATTTTTTTTTAAATAAATTGGTTTTACTATTTAAAATGTTTTTTAGAAGAAAATAACAAATTGTGAAGTTTTATTTACTCTAAGGAGATCTGTCACATATATTATATAAATATTACAACTAAAAAGTAACTTGTTGCCAAAAAATTTACAAGAAAAGGAAGATGAATTTTGTTGTACACAATCAACTCTACCTGAAGTTATAAAAAAAATTACCAAACACCTTTTTTTTGAGTATAAAAGCAATAAAAGTAAAATGTTCCATGTCAAACATTAATGTATCTATGTTAAAACATCTTTTTCGTTAAAATATTTTCGCTGTTTTTGTATATACATATGTGTTTATATATATATATATATATATATATATATATATATATATATATATATATATATATATATATACGAGTATATATATATATATATATATATATATATATATATATATATATATATATATATATATATATATATATATATATATATATATATATATATATATATATATATATATATATATATATATATACATAAATATATATACCTCGTTAATCTGTTGTTTTATAGTTTCCAAGCCAACTGGCGCACTATGAGTTAAAAAAAAATAAAAAATAAATATTTAAAGCATTTTCTTATGAATATTGAAGCGGAAGGTGTCATTTGAGAGATAATTGAATGCAGATTATGAAAAGTATGAAAAGAAAAGTCTGCACAGTTAAACATTTAACCATTTTAACCCCTATATAGCTGAAACGAGTATTTTCTTCATTATTTATGAAATTCTTATCAGCTTGGGATATGATTCTATTAGTCATTTTTGCCGTTTTTTAAGGGTTAAAACGGTTAAATTAAGGTTAAATTATATTGTGTAACCACTTTTGAAACTTCGTTCTTAGATGGCAGAAATGATACTGTCAACGATGTCAAAAAACAAGAAATAAAGTTAAAAGTCTTCTATTATTCGTTTTTAGGGTTTTAAGAGTTAAAATGTTTAATTGAAGGTTAAATTCACTACTTAAGGTTTAAAATAGTACAATAAAGGTTAATTTTTCTTTATTTTATTAAAAGCCTATGATATTTTGAGCTTACATGACCAAAACTGATAAGAATTTCATAAATAATGAAGAACATACTCATTTTAGCTATGTAGTTTTTAGAATGGTTAAATATTTATATGCAGACTTTTTTTGTCGTACTTTTCAAAATCTGCATTTAATTACCTTTCAAATAATACCTTCCGCTTTAATATTCATCAAAAAATGCTTTGAATATTAATGTTTTCAGTTTTTTTTTAGCCCGTAGTATGGTGCCCTTGTCATTTTAAAATTTACTTTTTATTTAGCGCTGATCTAAATATTATGAAAAAAATATGAATATCCTACCAGAAAATCAAAAAAGTGCATAATGAATAAAATTTTAATTTAAATTGTTGTATTGGCTAGCTAACCTAATAAATATTAGATCGAAGTAAAAAAAACAATCAACCGAAAATTACTTTTTTAGCTTATTTGTAAATTGCAAAAGTTATTTTTTAAAATTAAATAAAACTTGACAGGGATCAGTAAACTCTATTTTAAAGCACTTAAGGAAATTTTTTGTTATAAAATACCTAGATACAAATCATTACAACGGGTTTTCAAGGGAAAATTCATTTTTTGAATTGTTTCTCTTAGTCGTCAAAAAAAAGAAAAGAATTTGTCTATCTATGAATAAAACAAAATAATTTTTTTTTTGTAAATACTTTGTAAATAGAGTTTAAATCAAAATCTAAACTCTTTTTACTTACATTATATATATATATATATATATATATATATATATATATATATATATATATATATATATATATATATATATATGTATATATATATATATATATATATATATATATATATATATATATATATATATATATATATATATATATATACACTACCGTCAGAAACTATTTGCCCACCTAGTTATTTCAGTCCCAAAACAACAAAAACCCATATAACATTTTTTTTTTTAATTTTAATGAATTTTTATTTATTTTCACATTATTTACGGTTTAGAAAATCAGAAAAATATTCATGATTTTCCAAGATTTTTCTCATCTATGTGACCTCCTTTGTTTTTAATTACCGCTTTACAGAGTTTCGGCATTCTGTCCAGTAGTTTCTTCAGAGTTTCTTCGGTTATTTTGACCTATTCTGCTTGTAAAAGTTTCCATAAGTGATTTTGTGATGATGGATTAAGTTTTTGAACACACCTGTCCAAATGGTCCCACAGCAATTCGATGGGGTTCAAGTCGGCTGATTATGGAGACCAAGTCATCACTTTTAGGACGTCCTCGGATTTCCATTGGTCCAAAAGTTCTCTAATTTGTTTAGCAGAATGTTTAGGGTCATTGTCATGCTGAAAAATAAATTTCCCCTGAAAAATATCTCTTCCAGAAAGAAGCATTTGAGTTAGCAAAATTTCTTGATACTGTTCTTTTCGCATGATTCCTTCTATCCCAAAGATTTTTTCAACTTTACCGTTGCCAAAACAACACCAAACCATTACTGAATCTCCATCATGTTTTACTGTAGGCAACAGGCAGGCTTCCAACATCCTCTTTCCATATGACCGCCGCACGTAAAGTCGTCGATTTGAATCGAAAATTTCGAATTTAGTTTCGTCGCTCCAAATGACGGAATTCCATTGCTCTGATGTCCAATTTTCATGTTCTCGGGCTCATTCTAATCGTTTACGTTTATTCACTTGCCTAAGAAGTGGTTTCCTCACTGCAACTCTCCCATGTAGTCTACTTTCTGCTAACTTGTACTTTACGGTTGCCACGCTGATGGGGATGGGCCGCTCCAGGTTTACTTGAGCGGTGATTTCTGGTGGGGTTAGGCGGCGATCACGTCTGCTGGACATTGTTATAGCTTTGTATGTCGGGAGTGGTTTTTCGAGGCCTTCCTTAGCGTTTTTGG
>CM032447.1:98400226-98505226 GCA_019049505.1 Pachyrhynchus sulphureomaculatus
GAATCATTGATAAAGTCTGTATTTTTATATAAAACTATTTTGAATGGCTCTACTTAGTTCATAACTTAATAATTTTACTTACAACCGAATATTTTTGTGAAGAGCGAGTCGATGGGTGCGTCTCTTTAAAAATGTCAGTGACAGAGGCAAAATACAAAAGAAATAATTATACAGGACACTGCTCTCAGCCTCTTGCACATCATACCAATTTAAATTATTGTTAAAATGACGATGACATATTAAATAAAGCATCGACTGACTTAGAAGAGCAAATGCGATATAAAGGATTTTCCGAGGCGAATGTGTAGAATAAAGCTTGAATGAAATTAAAAAAAAAATGGTGACGAACGGGAGAGCATTTTTCTTAAGGGTTTGAGACGAAACTGAATCTCTATGATATTCGATGAAAGCCCTTCGAACTTCGAACTATTATAAAAAACTATCAACATTTATGATGTTTAAAGGAAAAAAAGCATACTGCTTTTTTTCGTAAAATAATATATTTTACAAAGATCTATCAAGGGATAATTGCCATGTTTAATATTTTTCAGTGGCCTAATTGACTTTTAACTAAGACCGTGTAAGAGTTCCATACCATATTTTTAGTAATTAAAAGTAATTATAATTCTCTTAAAATACTAATGTTCTTTTTTGGTCTGCCATAAATAATTTAAATTTGAACACTAGTTCAACAAACTTAGTAGTTCTTGCCAATAAAGCGCAAGAAACTTTTAAATCAACGATATTTGAGAACTCACTCCTTGGAAGATTCTTCGCTTTTCAGTATCATCGGTGTAACTGTTAATTCTAGTCTAAAAAGGCGAATGTTTGTTGAAATATTATGAAACAGATGACAATTGTCATGCTCTATAATTTTTAAGTACCTGCTGAAGTCGCGATTTCCCCATAATTCTGTCATATCAATTCTTACTGCCGTTTTTCCTAAGGTACTCTAAACTGTAGGGCTAGTACTAACCCACTGCTAGTATGCGACCATAATTATTTCGGGTTTCGTCTCGAATGTTTAAGGAACTTTTAATTTTAGGGGGAAGTTATATTATTAAATTGGGCATTTAATTGTATAAGAATAAGTTTTTTTAAAGAAAATCATTCCGCTCATGGATATAATACTAAGAATAGTGATTTACCGTATTAGTTTTTATCAAATAAATATATTTTACAAGCAACTCTTTGGTAGATACCATTAAATATTTAAAAAATTAAAATATTCTTGAAATTTGAGAAAAATTTGTTAAAAAATTTAGAAAGTTTTGATTGACTTTTTAGACTTGTACTCTAATTTAAATGTTTTAGTGTACTGTTCTTGTGGTATGCTGACATATTCTTTAATTAATATTTTCTTTTGTTTGCAAACTTTTCAACTATGATAAACTGGTCAAGTTAGACTTGCGCAATTAGCGTTCCTTACTGTGATTGCCTTTAAAATAAAAATTTTTATTATGGAAGTATAAAATGATCAGCGAATTCACAAAACACACCCCAAATGCATTTTCAATAAAAGAATTAGAAACTCAGATTAAAACATGTCTAGTCAGATACTGACTCAGCAGGTTAATCAGACGAACTAGAATAAGATAAAAAGTTCCATGTGACATGAATAGGTCTTAAGATCCAATATGTATTTACACGTTTTTTTAGTTAATAATGTATAATAGTTATAGCATCTTAGCTACCTAATGGCCGATAAATTAATCTAACTCAATCTAAATTCTAATGGTAAAAGTTTAAAACAAATATTTACCACCTAAATATTTGTTTAATTATAAACAAATAAAATAAAATTATTTTTTCTCGGTACCTAATGCTTAAAGCAATCCGGGTTCATTTCACATTTTTCGACGAAATAAACCTTCACCAATTTAGCGATTAAATAGTTTTTTATATACTAGATAAATTAACAAACCTAATGCACTCGTGATAACTTTCGCTCAACCTACACTTTACGGAAACTATTCCTGAATTTTTTCAAAATTTTTTGTTCAGTACTTTTCGCGATAGGGTGGGTAGACAGGAGTTTTTGGCCATTTTATAAAAAATAATACAAAGAAAAGTGTGCGCAAGTATTACATCATAATTATTTTTGAATACGTGTTTCTACAGGCTTTCATTTGACACCCCCACTCGATGACCTGGCAAAATTTTTTTTCATTACTGATTACACTCCCCTAAGTCAAAATTTTACTTTCAAAACTACACGGCTCTGATTAGGCCAATATTTGTGCCAAATTTCAACTTTCTTTGTCAAATAGTTTCGGAGAAAAATCGGGTGTCACAGACAGACAGATGGACAGCCGGACACCGAAGTGTTCCGTACGTACTAAAAATTAGATACTCGGATTTAAATTTGAAATTTAATATATTTAGTTTACATCGAGTTGCACTCGGTTCAACCCTTAATACTTCTCTCTTATTTTCATTTACCTAGAATAGCGTTAAGTCTCGTTACAAGAAAATATAATATAAGTAAGTCGCAACCACATGGATTAGATTGGAATAAATTGCAGTTTTTGAAAATTCATGACTAGGGATGGTATTTTTTTTCGATATATCGATAAATATTGAGTAACGATAATTAACTTGTAAACTTATTGATATATCGATTTATCAATAACTATCGATATATTGATATATATATATATATATATATATATATATATGTATATATATATATATATATATATATATATATATATATATATATTATATATATATATATATATATATATCCGATAATGATCGACATATTAATAGTTACCGATATATCGATAATTATCAATATATCAACAGTTAGCAATATATCGATAGTTATTGATATATTGATAGGCATCATTTATTTCCACTTCAATTTTTAAACGTTCTTTTTGGAAGACTTCTCCATAGCGGTAATCAAATTTTAAATAATAATTATCTATATATATAGATATTTATCAACATATCGATAGTTATCGATAAACTATAAGTTAAAACTATCGATAGATAGGTTTCCATCGATACGTTAAAATTATCTGTAGCTAGGTTTCCATTGATTATCGATAAGTTAAACCCATTATCCCCCATCTCTATCCACGATTAATAATAATAAGTTTCAGTTAGGCAGAAAATCCACTCCCTTTTACTATTTTAGTTTTACTTTTTTTCATCTTAAAAAAATAACTTATTAGACAATAACAGTCAATTCATCAACAACGTAAAATAATTAAAAAGCACAATAATAAATTTCTCTTTTTCATTTTAATAGGGTTATTGTTATTTGATTCTACTGATTGATAAAATCGTAATTTTAGTGTCAAAACCACGCTGTGGTTTTGTCAATATTGATTATTGCTGTGATTTTGTGTACCTTACAAAATAAATAAATGTAGCCACATAGGAGAATTGTAGGTAGTTTAGTTTTAAGAATAGTTAATTTATTTAAAAAAATTGTTAGTGGGAATCTCAGGCGCTCTCGCTGTTATGTAATTACTTTAATCAATTAAATTATAAGCTTTTTACTTGTATTCTGTACCAAAAGAGAAAAAACCCTTAGTAAATCAATCAAAATCAATGTCTGGACGTTTATACGTTTGCCTGCCTACCTTTTACACAGTTATTTTTTAAAAGATCGGTTAACGTAAAGAACCGATTTTCGAAACCTTTGAAGTTATTAAAAAAATCAACTTCGATTCAGCTGCGGAGTATAAATATTTTCTTCGATGATAAAGAGACGATTTTGAGGGTTAAGAAGGCGATCAAGAATATTTTGTGTACAAGTGTGCATCGTGAGATATTTGTAAAAGTGAAGATATTTAAAGTTGCAAGAAAAATTGTTGTATATATTATACTTTATTATAAGAAAATAGAACCATAAAAAATTTAAAATAAATCTTAATAGTAGGTAGGGCCGAAAAAATAAAATTTTCAGTTCTCAGGCAAACGTTTCTTGTCGTAACAATAATTTTCCTCAAGTTTAAATATTTTTAAAAAATTTTTTCTGTTCTTGCCAAGTTTGTCGCAAAAATTATCTTTTCAAATTACACCAATACTTTGAAGTGTTAGGATTTCAAAATCGTCCAAAAGTATAAAAAATAGTCAAAAATTTCAAAATTGGTCAGGAGTCATAGTGAGATGCCTATTTCAGATTAATTACTTAAATAAACGAACCTATGACCAACACCATTAATAATAGAATATAACATATATAGGTGAGTTAATAAGTTTTGAAAGCGGAAATGAAAGAAGATGAATTAATGAGTCGAAATACATTTATTCTTTAGTATGATCTCTCTTAAGCTTAATACACTTTTTCCAGCTATTTTCTAATTCATTTACCCCATCTCTGAAGTGGGTTTCCGGAAGATCATCAAAATATCCATCTACAGATGCTGTCAACTCATCATTTGTTGAAAACGCTTTGCACGTAGAAATCTTTTGAGGTTTGGGAACAGATAGAAGTCAGACGGAGTCAGATCTGGTGAATAGGGTGGATGTTCTAACAATTCCTACTTTAACCCGACCAGTTTTGCCGTAGCCAAAGCACCTCTGTGAGCGGGTGCATTATTATGATGAAAGATGATTTTTTTCCTGTGCAAACCGGGCCTTTTCTCACGAATTTTCTCAACTAGCTGGTCCAAAAGGTTGCAATAATCCTCTCCTGTGACTGTTTTACCAGTTTGAAGGTAATCAAGTAACAAAATTCCTTTCGCATCCCAGAAAACTGATGCCATAATTTTTTTGGACGACTTTGACCACTTTGGCTGCTTCGGAGCTGAACAACCGAGCTCGGTCCACTGTGCGGTTTGTTGTAGCAGTTCAGGATCATACTGGTAAACTATCTCTCATCCATAGCTCTAGATCGATACACAAACTGAGTTTTGTTCTTTGTGAAAAGAGCCAAATGTTGTTTAGAAAGTTTCTCTCGAGTGTGTTTTTGTTCCGATGTTAGCAAATGCGGCACCCATCTTGTGAATAGCTTTCTGGTACCCAAAATATTAGTTAAGATCTCATGTAGTGATGCATGTGAGATGCCTATAGCTTCAGCTAAATCGTCCACGGCTAATCGACGATCTTCCATTACCATATCTTGTACTTGCACAACAGTTTCTTGATTTGTTGCAGTTTTTGGATATCCTGAACGTGGATCATCATTGTCCATCTATGAACAGCTGGAAATGAAGGAGCAGACTCCTTTAACACTTTCATTAACTTTGCATGGATTTTATTTGCAGATAAACCTTCCAATTTTATCATTGCACGATATTCGATTTTTTCATTTTTAAGAAATACTCAAACACGTCTAGTTTAACTAGCTGATAAACAATCAATGACTTGACAGATCGACTTGAAATTTAAGTGTGTTCATATGACAGATGAAGCTTCAAAATTCGTTCAATATTTGGTTCAATTGATGCTCCATAGGAGTCGCTTTCAAAACTTATTGACTGACCTGATATATTGAAAGATTATTTTTTATCTCAAAAATTGTACGATTTTTTTTAAAAACCGAGGTTCTAAGAATGTGTCAAATTATAGTTACTTTTTCTTATTTCACACACGATAACACGAGTAATATTGTTTTTCACGGGTGGTTCACACCATAACTCAACAGTTTATTAATGTTATTTTAATGTTATTACATATACGTTGATCCTACATTTGTTATGTGGCGTTTGTAAATTGCGATTGATTCCCACAGCTTTGGTTTATAGAAATTGGAAACAGAAGCAAGAAATTTGGTTCAGATACAGCTGATAGTACAATTTGTTTCTTTTTAATCTTCGATGTTTCTTAATTTTAGTTGTTCTTGATCTTCCAGTTTCTCCTACATATACTGCACCACATGAAAAGGAAATTTTAATTTTATAAACGCTTTCTATTTGTAAACGAATTGTGTCTTTTGGTAATCTGAAGCATTATCTAATGTTTTTATAATTGTTGAAGATTGTGCAAATGTCGAATCTTTTAGTAATTTGGCTATTTTTTCTGTAGTATGTCGTATGTAAGATAAAATTTCACAGCCACTCTGGCCTGTATGGCGAATATTTTTACGGAATCTTTTAAAGAAAGTGCCTTGAGCTCAGCTCCTCTAAAACCATAATTTTGGTGCATATATGTTGATGGTAGATTTGTTATTTAGCCATATTATGAAGAAAGCCTGCATGCCTATTCGAATCACCGCAATCAGCAACATTTAAATATAAAATTTACATTAGAAACTGTATTACATGGTACGCTTCCTTTTCTACATGTATGACATCTTGGGACATTCGATTTATAGAAAGCCAACACACTCAATATTATCATCATTATCATTTGCTTATTCCATCCATAGTCGGATGTAGGCCTCTCCAAGTTATAATCTTTTTATGTCGTCAGTCCACCTTGTCTGTGGTCTACCTCTGCATCTTTTATGTTCTCTAGGCCTCTATTCTAACATATGCCGTGTGCATCTGTTATCATTCATCCTTGCGATATGCCCAACCCAATTACACCTTAATATACATATTCGTTATATTACATCTGCCACTTTTGATCTTCTTCGTATCTCGATGTTAGGACTACAGTCTTAGAGTCTAATACTTAGCATTCTTCTCTCCATAGATCTTTGGGTTACCTGGAATTTATATATTATACTTTTATTTAAAGCCCACGTTTCAGTGCCATATGTTAATATCGACAATAGATATTGATCGTACATTCTGGCGTTTATTGTATTTCGAATGTAAATTTAAATATGGATTGTGACCTTCTGAATGAAGACCAAGCTAATGAGACTTTTCTATTCGAGTCAGCCTTTAAATTATTTTTTGATCTTTCGATTTTTTGTCTTAATGTTTGTATCTTTTCTATTCTTGCATCTTCTATGAACAGTGCCTGGCTGTTATCTTCAGTTGTTGAAATATTTGGTTTTGGTGAAGTTTATTTTTAGACCATTCCTCTAGAGTTGTTATTTAATTTTATCGACCTTTCTTGTAATTCTTCCTTTGTGTTGGCGATCAGAGTGACATCATCTGCGAACCTTAAGTGATTTAATCGTTTACCGTCTATTAGTATTCTATTACTATTCCACCACAAGCTAATTCCCATCATTATCCTTCACAAAAACTATCTGTTATTAACTCACTAGTATATAGAAGTATTAGAAACAGGTAAGCTAATTAGGACTTCAAAAAGTAATGGAAATTGAACTCACTATATTAAATTATTTGTTTTAAAAATCCGATTACCAGACAAGATAGTAATGGGGGCCCTTCAGTCCTTTGTGCAGTTTAATTTTACATACGCCGTACTAGAGACAAAATAGTCAAGCTACCTAAAAGGCCCACCATTCTAACAACCTTCAGCACTGGTACTTGGACAGTGCTTGAGATTACCAAGAGACACAATTCGTTTACAAATAGAAGGAACTAATCATTAAAACTTTACAGGTCAAACCACCATTGTAAGAGAAACAATCATCAATCCTAACGACATTAATAGAGACTCGAGTTTCGGTCTGTATCACACGTGGAAAACGATCATGGTTAGGTTGCTTGGTTTGCTTTGCCGAGCTAATTTAGCTTTCTAATCTCTAAGAGTAAGTAACTCCAATTGTATACTGTCTTATCCTCAGAACCAAGGCTCCTTATCTAACCAGGGCTGTGAAAGCTTACGTTCTATAAACTTTTATTTAATGCTATCAATTAAAATATATATTTTTTAGGTTGGTAGAAATATTATTGACTGATCAAAATTTTTAAGGATATTTGCTCTACTAGGTTTAGTGATGTAAAAGAACGTCAGAATAATGATGAAATGGGCATAGTTTAGATACAGCACTATTATGATTTTATCCTCTCCAGGGTATCATCAGGAGCATTGTGTGAGTTTTGGACCTCGAAAAACTTGTGCTTTTTTGTTTATAAACAAATCAAGTTTTCAAAACTCGTTTCTTAAGCTTAAAATGTGAATAACTTCGATTATTTAAGTCAGATTGAGACAAAAAAAACTTCGTAATGAAACTTCTAACAAATCCTCGTTGGTTTTAAGTCTCTCGAGTACATACATAATCTATAGAGTTGAAGAAATAGGCAAAAACTGTTTTTTTTTCTTTCATTTTATTGTACAGCTCTACTAAGTAAACCGATCAGCTTGAAACTTTCAGAAAATATGCCTTTTATTATAATAAAAATACTACGAAATTGTGGTACAAAAATATTGAACCCAGTGGGCACAATTGAATTTGTTATTTAAAATTTTGAATTGAAATGGATCTTTTTTTTCAAAATTTAGGTCTTAACGCCAGCTTTCCGGTGGTATCGAAAAAAAATTTTTGGAGTCATTTTAACCGTTTTTTTTACATTTCTTTATTAATCAATTGGTAAATGTGTCCGCTTCTTATTTTGAAAGTATATTCTGTCCTAATGAGAATGAAATCGATTTTGTTCCGGAATGTGCTTGTCAGCTTTTCGGTAGTGTTGACATTTCATTAGCTTCTGTAACAGACAGTGAGATTCAACAAGCTGTTAAAAAATTAAAGAATAGGCTGACCGCAGGACCTGATGGTATTCCATCTTTTATGGTTAAAGTTTGTGGGGGTGTACTTATGGTGCATCTAAAATACATATTTAATCTGTTAAGGACGTTAACATTTCCGGGGAGCTGGAAGGAAACGAGGGTGTGCCCCATTTTCAAGTCTGGCGAACGTAGCGAGGTAAACAATTATCGACCTATTTGTGTATTTTTCGAAGTTATTTGAAGTAATTCTGTATAATCGCATTTATACTCAGGGTAGAGGTATTCTGTCAACCCATCAACATGGATTTATTGATGGTAGATCCACTGTAACGAACTTGGAGTTTATACAATCTTTACAGAGAACATATTAGACGCAGGTTGACGTAATATACACGGACTTTTCTAAAGCCTTTGATAGAATATCTCATTTCGTTTTGCTGCAGAAGCTTTGGCATATGGGTTTTGGTGTGGATGCGTGCAGTTTGTTTTCTTCATATTTGGGGGGCCGCTCTCAGTCAGTATATTATAATCAATATATTTCCGATTCCTATACCGCAACCTCGGGCGTGCCACAGGGAACCAATCTTGGTCCCCTACTATTTTTGCTATATATTAATGACCTCTGTGATACTCTGAATTGTGGCAGGCTGCTATTCGCTGATGATCTCAAGCTGTATGCTCCTATCTCATGTATTCAGGACTATAAAGTGCTTCAAACTGAGCTTTGCGTGCTTGAGGATTGGTGTAAGCACAATAAATTAGACTTGAATATTTCTAAATGTAAAATTATGTCGGTGATGAGGAAAAACCATATAATAACATATGAATATTCACTAGGAACGTCAACTCTCGGGCGCACCAACAGGTCTATATGGTTTTGTAGTGCCCAACTGAACGATCTTTAATACTGCCATATGAGTCTTATGTGAGAACCAATCTAGAGTATGCCTCTCTTGGAGCCCATATTATTTATGCTACAAACTAATGCTAGAACGAGTTCAAAAAAGATTTCTAAAATATTTATCCCATAAGGTAGATGGTGTCTATCCAATGAGAGGAATAGAGTACTCTTTGTTATTGGAGAGATTTAATTTTCAATCACTTGAGGCTCGCAGAGAGTGTTCGTCTATAATTTTCTTGTATAGATTGTTGCACGGAGTCATCGACTGTCCTCAGCTGCTATCGGAGATGGCTATATTGGTGCCTAGAATTAATTCACGAAATACTGCTACTTTTGTTTGTTCACGTGCTAGGACTAATCTCAGGTTAATTGAATACCAATCAATGTTATGTGCAATAAATCTAACTTAATTAGTAATGAATGTGACATTTTGGCAGACACCAAAAATAAGATTCGGTCAATATGTTTAGATCATTTCACTTGATAGGACATTTATAAAAATTCTTTTAGAAACTTGTTTTGCTTGTTGGATGTATGTAACTAATATTTGTTTTATTTCATTGCACTGATTCATTTAATTTCTTTATTCATTTTTATTTTTTTCTTTCTTTCTTCTACTTTTTTTTTGTTACTTTTGTCTATTTTTGTTGTTACTTTACTACCTTAGTTTTAAGAGAAAATTTCATTCATATTATTTTTTGTTTTCCCTGTGAATGGTTCTTACTGTTGGGAATAAAGCTATTATTATTATTTTTTTTTGTTTTTCTTTCTCACATTTGGTCAATGTGGTTCCATGTTTGGCTGACGGGCGCAAACCAAGTCAGCACAAACGCATTACCATTGTGTATTAAGGAATGACCTGACAATGTTACATGTTTTCAAAATCACTGACTTCTGAATGTTTTTATGTATGTTTGCGTTGAGTCCTAATTGCACTAAGTGTGGTGTGAATGTTGTTGGTGTAAGGCCTGTGGCTGATATAATGAGGGGGACAATGATGACTTTTTCTTGTTTCCATAGCCTTTTTATTTCCGTTGCAAGGTCTGTGTATTTGGAAATTTTTTCTGTGTATTTCGTTTGGATGTTTGTGTCGTTGGGGACAGCTATCTCAATTAGATAGGTGACTTTTTCTTTTTTGCACTGAAAAGTAATATCGGGTCTATTGGCGGAGACTGGTTTATCTGTATGGATACTGATGTCCCAGTAGAGTTTGTAATCTTTATTTTCAAGTACGGATGTTGGTGTGTATTTGTAGTAGGGATCTGTGTTTTCTATGAGCTTGTATGTTGTGGCTAGTGCTTGGTGAACTACTTTTGCCACTGAGTCATGTCTGGCTGTGTATTCCGTTCCGGCTAATGTTTTACATCCGCTTGTTATGTGTTCGATCGTTTTTTTCTGCTGGTGGCATTTTCTGCATCTGTCTTCTCTAATAGTTGGGTCTTTGATAATATGCTCTTGGTAGTTTCTGGTTAATATGACTTTATCCTGGATGGCAAGTAAGAAGCCTCCTGTTTCCGGGAATAGCTGCCCATCCCGCAACCAGGTGTATGATTGTTTTTTATTTACGTGGTCTTGTTCTATGTGGTATCTGTGTTTTCCGTGGAGTGTTTTTTCTGACCACGTTTTTATCTTTTCCTGTTGTAATTGGGTGTGACTGTGTGTATCTGCTGGATGGTCTACCCGGGATAAGTCGAGTGGGGTATAGTTTTTGTCTGCTTTGACTGTTGCTGTATGGAGGCTGATTTGCTTGGTGTGAAAGAATTTCCTAAGTGCTTGTATTTGTTTTGTGTGTAATGATCTGATGTCTATAATTCCTCTTCCTCCTGCCTTCCTCTCGATGGTAAGTCTTTCTTTGCATGCGTTGGGGTGTAATTTCCTGTATTTGGTGAATTGAGATCGTATAAGGATGTGAATATTTTCTATGTCTGTTTGTGACCATTTGATGATACCAAATGAATATGTGAGTATAGGTATAGCGAACGTGTTGATGGCTTTAGTGAGATTCTTAGAGTTGAGTTTTGTTTGCAAAAGTTTCGTCAGTCTGTTTTTGAATTCGGTTCTGAGCTCTGTTTTGATGTGAGTGTGGTTGAGTTTGGTGCTTTGTTGGAAGCCTAGATATTTGTATGTTTCTTTGTCGAACATGTTATCGAGCGTTTCATTGTTGATGGTTTCTGTCTCATGGTGGCACTTCCATTGGCCTTTGTTGATGTGGAGCACTTTGCATTTACTTATACCAAATTCCATATTGACATCTAAGGTCAATATTTCTGTGATTTTGAGGAGTTCGTTCAGCTGTGTTTGTGTGGCAGCGTAGAGTTTTATGTCGTCCATATATAGGAGGTGGTTTATTTTATGTTGATTCACTTTTTGGTGTGTGATATTTTGAAGCCATGCTCCGTTCTGTTTAGTATATTTAGAGTGGATTGAGACAGAGGCAAAACCATAGAGCACTGAGCGAGTCTCCCTGAAATATACCCCGTCTGATATACAGCTCTTCTGTTTGGATCCGTTCGGTTTGTGTTTCTAGGCGCATTTTGGTGTTCCATGTTTTCATAATTTGCGCGAGAAACTGCCTGAGGTGTTGGTTGATTTTATAGATTTCCAGGGCCCTGATTAACCAGCTGTGGGGTATGGAGTCGGAGGCTTTTTTATAGTCTATGTAACCGATGTGAAGGTTTCTGTGTTCTTTTCTGGTTTGTCCCATAATCGCGCTATCTATAATCAGCTGCTCTTTGCATCCTCGACTATTTTTCCTGCATCCCTTCTGCTCTTCTGTGAGAATATTGTTGTCTGTTAGGTGTTGTTCTATTTTCTTCGAAATTGTTATTATTATTATTATTATTATTAAATAACAATAAATGCGTTTTTTCGGTAATTTTGAAAAAAAAAAATTGTTAAAGATAATGATTTTTTTTTTTCAGACGTGATAAAATTTTTTCAATTTTTCATCCGATTGGTTCACTTGGTCGATATGTACAATAAAATGAAAAAAAAAACGAGTTTGTTGGAAATTTCATTACGAAGAGTTTGGTTTTTTTTTTTTGTCTCGATCTGACTTAGGTAACCGATGTTATTCACATTTTAAGCTTTAAAATGCGTTTTGAAAACTTAAATTGTTTATAAACAAAAGAACACAAATTTTTCGAGGTTTTAAACTCAGGACAATATTCCTGGTGATACCCCAGAGAGGATAAAATCATAATATTGCTGTATCTAGACTGTGCAATTTCAAATGCTTTTTTTAGTGCATTAATTAGAAATAATAATAAAATAAATAAAATTGAACAAAGAACTTGCATTAAATGTTTTTTTAAAAATGAACTTTCGATACCCTTGATACTTAAAAAATGTTGAAAATGTGTTACTATAACTGTAAGATCAAAAGTTTTCAAGTAGTGCCAATCGTTTAGAGGCGATACAGAAGTAGTTGAACACGAATCGGATTCTTCAACATCAAAAACTGCTACCACAGAAGAAAATATTAACACCATCAAGTATCTTTTACTCAGTAATTATCATTTGAGTATTATAATAATACATATATTTCAAATTTCTGGAGGTTTGACCTATGTACACCTCATTACAATTTGAACAAGGTATTTTGTAAATTACGTTCCAATTTTCATTTTTTATGAGAAGAGTGTTGGTTTTGGTGTATTCAGAAATAGTTTTGATTTGTCTTTTAGCAATTTTGAAATCAAACGGTTTGAAAATATTAACAAGTCTATCAGTAAAATTGTCAATATAAGGAAGATAGAAATAAAAATTTTGATTGTTTAATTGAGTAGAGGAATGATTAATATGAATATATATATATATATATATATATATATATATATATATATATATATATATATATAATCGATTTTGAAAAATGATTTGGGCTATCTTGTTTTCTTATTTCAGTTTGTTTCAAAAAACTGAATTTTCTTGAAAAATATCGTGTTGAGGTCGCTAATTGGATGACTTCAATCTGAAATGAATATCTGGTGATAGGATCTATTCATATAACCCGGAAAGAGTACAATATTATGCAAAGGTAAACCAGAACCGAAAAATACATGAAAATGGGTAAACAATGTAGTAATGTTAACTACCGTGGTGTTGCAGACACATTCATAAATTTTCCATATCATAACGCTCTAGCTCACAATGCAATTATTATTTGTTCTTTATTAGTAAAAAGGAGGTGATGACCATTGCACACGCATTGTATGCACCAGATATGACACCGTGTTTATTCATTATCATACCATGGACAGCGGCAGCGTTTTGAATCTATAAAAGCTATAAAAAAGAAATTAAAAATTTATGTTTTTTTTTTTAAATAACTTTTGAATATGAGTTAGTGTTAACTTGTACACCTTAACAACTATAGGGGCAGAAGGAGCACTGAAAAAATTTCAAAATTTTTTAATAACAATTACCATCAAAAAGAGCGTTTTATCGCCATCAGTGATTTGTGTAGCGAAACCATATATCAGGCAATTCTTGAATTTAGTCTGTAACGAAAATTTTTATAGCTTGAACCAGAATGTAAGGTTACTACACACTTTATTACACATTTCAACAGGTTTCCTAAACAAATTTAATAATAATAAACTATTCTAAAACTTGTTACCTTTTAAAATAATTACCTCATGACATTAATTACAATTACAATTTATATTTCATTACTTTATTCCTAATAAGTAAAAATTTTAACACATGTATTTAAATAAAATTTTATTTGCGTGATTATAAAACTGACCTAACCAATCTAATAAATAAATTGAAGTAGGTCGAAGGTCGTTTACCTTCTTCGGTTTGTTTTCTTCCACACAAGAAACACTTTCTTTTGATCGGCGTGCCGCCGCGGTCCCCAGAAGTGTCAAAGATTTTTTTTCGTGCTCCGGCTGAGTGTGGCTTTTTATTTGAGGTTTGTGTGTATTGGTGGTGTTCCTTTTTTTTTTATTCTTCCTTTAATTTATCGGTAATTCTTTAAGGACTTGATGTAATTTCCACAGTTTTTTATACAGTACTTTTTGTAGTATTTGGACATAAAGATTTTACAATTTTTTTTAGGGCTTTAGCGTTAAATCCCAAGATAGACGGTTCACTATTTAAACGTGGCAATCTATTCGAACACGACTGGTGGCTGAGCAACTTGCTTGTTTTCATTATTAATAATAATAGAAGCGTCTTGTAAGATCGATGTGCTTTCATTATTTGAGTTTGTTATATTTTCAGCTGCTTTAAACAAATGTTCGAGAAAGTAGCGGTGATAGTAGCAGTTTTATCAAAATGAAGTTCTGGTGTTGGAAGAGACTTTCAAAGCGGCAGAGCATTGAACAGCAGTGAGCGGAACTGAAAGAGCAGAAAGGTCAGACCAGAAACGGAACTCTTACTAACTACCTACTTCTATAATATCTTAATGGCTGACAAGAATAAAAATACGGCCTTTAGTCCGGGGCACCTCTTAAGTAAGAAAAGGGTGCTAAGAATCTCCCCGTCGTCTGCGAGTAAGAATGACAACTTACCACCCTGTAAGATTAAGATGTGTAATAGAACATTACGTTTTGCTACCTGGAATATACACAGTTTCTATATGACTGGAAAACTTGACAATGTCGAATCAGAGACGATTTTATTAGGAATTGACATATTGGGAATGAGTGAAGTGAGATGGCCTGATTCGGGAAAGCAAAGAACTAAGATTGGTTACATATACTATTTATGGAGGACTGATCAGAATCACAGATACGGTATGACTCTGATCATCAAAAACTATGTCGCCAAAACAGTAACTGATTTTGTGCCTTTATGCGACCGGGTTATGCTGACAAGATTACAAACATCTTACCGAACACTAAATATTATTCAGGCATATGACCCAACAAGTAACAAATCCCATGACGAAGTAGAACAATTTTATAACAATCTCGATGAAGTTATACATCTCACAAATAAAGGAGAAATGATCATAGTGATGGGTGATTTTAACGCCAAGGTGGAAGTTGGGTCGGATGGTAACTCAATGGGAAAGTGTGGCCTAGGCGAGAGAAATTCTCGTTGAGATAGGCTAATATGATTTTGTACAGAGAATGATCTTCTCGTTACTAACAACTTTTTTAAGCTTCATCCAAGACGAATGTATACCTGGAGATCGCCGGCAGATTACAAGAACAGGATCACCCGGAATCAAATTGTCTTTATCCTAATAGAACGAGAAATTAGTCCTACCTAAAGTCTGTAAAAAACATATCCTGGCGCTGACGCCAATAGTGATCTTAATCCGGTTATTATGGACTTCAGAATTAAAAATACGTCAAGAAAGGAACTCGAAATGAAAGCTTTAGACATGGAGAAAATTATAGATCCCGATCACAAGATTCTGCAAATAAACTTGCAACTTGATATTGCGTTACTTGACGACCTGGATTTGTTCTCAATCATTTTTCTGTTGCCTGGATATAATAAGAGCTCATAGATTAAAAAAAAACACATACACACACGCCGAGTGGCTGAAAACGGTAAGGCCTGGAAGTTGTAACATTAGCCTTTGCTATGCTCCAGGTTTTTTGAATTCCATTTCCATCAAGCAGAAGTAACACTTTATTTTCAGGGGTTGACTTTACGACGCATAAAAAATTTCAATATTTTAGAGTCATAATTACCATCATAAAAAGCGTTTTTTTTCGGCAACAATACTTTGTGCAGAAAAATTATATATCTAGCACCTGTTAATAATATTTTCTTTTGATTTTAAATTGTAGAATTTTGGTATTGTATGTATACATACCATTAAATAATAAATAAAAACACATTTAGCGGCACTTGCATTTATTATTTTGTTTTTTTTCGCCGACATAATAACAAAACTTCATACTTATAAATATATTTTCCTAAATAGATGAAAACTTATTAAATAAAATAAATAACTACCAAATATAGTAAATCGAAATACTGACATTTATACTATACTGCCTGTCTTGAATAACACTATATGTGAGTAAAATGACTAGAATTGAGACATTTCAATATAGTTGACTGGTAAAAATACCTAATAATACTATATATCACTGGAGAGAAATAACAATATAATAATTTATTAGAAATAAATTTATTTAGAAAATTATTCATAGACTATCACTGTCCTCATTGAATTTGGGCTAATTATACAATAAATACAGCGCTAGTCATGGAATGTTAGAGAAGAAATTACTAAAAATTTAAGATGAGCTAAGTCGGTCGATAAGTCGTCTATTTTGAAGAAGTCTTTGGCGGTACAGTCCTCTATCGTACATGTTTCGTAGAGCTTCGATGGGTGCTTGTACTGATAAGGTAGGTGTATAGTTGTTGTATCGTTTGTTTCGGATTCTTTTTGGTTTTGGGCTCTGAAATAAAAAAAAATATATATTATTAGTGTTAGAATTTTCTAGCAAATATAAATTAAAATGGACCTGTAGGTATACTAATAGTTAATAAAATGTGCTTTTTTATACCTAGTACCCTCATAAATACTGTTACAAACTTTCAAGTACGCCCTCTATAAACATTAACACTTTTTTGGTGAAATTATTTATAGGTTATGTTACTCAGTTGTTATACAGTTATTGTGTGTGAACATATTTACAGTGTGAATTCTTTAAACAATGCAGTCGGGTGATCGAGAACATAGGATTGCTGGTATTGCTTTATTTAAGTGCGATATGGAAAAAACTTATTGCTTTAAAAACCGTTTAAAATAAATCACATGTGTGTTTACCGGCCGATAAAATCATTTACTGAGACGGGAGACATAAAAGACAACCACGTTTAAGAAGACCAAAAGACAAGCTGATAAAGCTGTAAAAGCGCGAGTTGGCTGAAATGTTCTTCGCAAACAAAATATTTTATCGCGTGAAATGAAAATTTTGAAAAATTCTATGCCTCGTATTATTAAAGAAGACTGGGTCCTTATAAGAGATACATTGTTCATTTGCTAACGAAAGATTTAAAGCTTAAACGGTGGCAAAAATCTAAAAGTTTGTTGGAGGTATACGATAATGACAAACATAGAAAAATTTTGGTTACCGACGAAAAAATTTTCACTGTGGAACAATCTTCCAATAAGCATTAATGATTAAGAATTTGTGCTAGATCTTCTAAGGAAGCGTTTGAACTTGTTCAGAGGGGTCATCATCTAGCATCAGTTATGGTTTGGTGGGGAGTCAGCTTTAATGGGGTTACCAGTATTTATTTTTGTAAAAAAGGTGTGAAAACTTCACCTAAAATATATCAAGACACTATTTTAGAAAATGTTGTGAAACTCCTAAACCATACTCTTTTCAAAAATAAGCATTGAGTCTTCCAGCAAAATTCTGTACCAAGACAGAAAGCTAAAACACTGGAGAAGATTGGCCTGCTGCAAGTTCTGATCTAAATCCTTTAGATTATCAACTATGGCCCTTCGTACAGGTTATGGTTTTCTCTGAAAGACATGCCAATCTTGACTTTTTAAAACGAGTTTTAACAAAAGCAGTAGACAATTTTTCGTTGGCTCGAGTGCGTGCTTCCATATACGAATGGCCTAATCGTTTGAGAGTATGTGTAAAAGCAAGAGGGGAACATTTTGAGTAAATGTTAAATTAATTATATATACGAGTATACTTTGTTTTAATTTTTATAGAAATTAAATGTGTAGGCGATGTTTTCATTGTAACAGTATTTATGGGGGGTACTATGTATTATTTTCTTTATGTTGACTTAATAATAAAGTCTTTTAAGTCGATCATGTCATACGTGTATCTAAACAACATAAAGCAATGAATTTCATTTTTATTGATACATACATAATTTTTTTGTATTTAAGTTTTAAAGTCATAATAATCATGCTGTCGATAAATGTATTGTTTTTTTACGTTATTTCTTGCAAAGAATTATATCAGTGTGTTCAAAATTTTCAGTGGAACTGAAAAATAAGTTAATCTACACAGCGTACTATTAAAAAAATGCATATTAAGTTACCACACTTTTTGGGTGGTGGCAAACTAAGTATGTATAGATAGTGTAGATGTTGTCCCAAAATATACTTTCTCCATATAAAATGATGCCGCTTTTACTTCCCCTTTTTAGAGAAGTACTGTATTCGTAAAAAGATCGTCCTACAAGATTTTTGCATTTCTTCAGTTTCAGGGATACTACATCATTAAAAACACGGTTTACCATCTTCAACTGTCAGTCGGTGTGTTGGTGTGTGAGCACGATAACTCTTGAACGCAATGAGATATCTATTTTACATTTTGTAAGATTATTTGAAGTAGAAATGAAACCTATACTTTTTAAGTTTATATACATTAATATTATGTTATACGTTCTTTTATAGGTTTCTTCCCGGCATAGAATCTAAAAATTATGTTTTTTTTGTATCTTCAGTTTTAACGAAACCTCTGATTCTGCCCAACGTTTTTATTTTTATTAATATCTCATAAATTTTAAATACTTTGGTTATGGTTTTCTACAGTGTGAGAAGGTCAAATTCAGTATTTATTTCAGAACTGTGTTATTGCGAGGGAAGTATTTTCCGATTTTTAAAATTTTATTCTAAATTTCAAGCATACGGAAAAAGATACGCTTTATTAGTCTTTAAAAGAATTGCAGACACTGATTCAATAAACAGAGCCATTTAGCTCCAAATAAAAAAAATAGTTTCACATTTTAATTTTATAATTTGTTCTCTATTCAAAAATATCAATATATTAATTCAATAGAGCTAACACAAAATAAAAGTTTTTTAGTTGTACAAAGTGTTAGTACTATTTTATTTAGAAAAAGCATATTTTTTTTTGTTTTATTCGGTAAAGCAATAATTTTAATGCTTGATTGCTTTCCTTAAAACCTAAGGGAAGATTGTTTAATTATGGCTGTCAAATCTAAAACTACCAGGCCCATTAGAAAATATATGCGAAATTAATATCCGAGTTTGGGAAACTATTAGATACAAATAAAAAATGTACCGAGAATAAAAAAATGCCTTTAATGATATGTAATACATAAGAGGGCTAGCTGACTGAAAACAACAGTCGTACTTAAATTTTAAAATAATCTTAACCTACGCTTATCTCCAAGTAAGAACTAAGAAGCACATAATACAGGTTAGGTATTTTTAAATTTCGCAATTTTCGAGCCTTAAATTAATAATTAAAACTTTGACAATTTTTGCTTTTTTATAATTAATTTACCATATTTTTGTAATATCAAGATAAAAATATTTTAATCGCAACTTAGAATTTATGGAGTTAGTCAAATATGGACGTGCCACTACATAAACTATAATTCGAGAATTTGAACACTACAGGAAATATCCCAGTCCCAGCAGGAATTAGACTAGGACACAGTCTCCATTTTTATTTAAATTTTTAATGGATAAAATAATAGAAGACGTAGAGTCACTATGAATGGGATACAGAATGGGTCCCAACAGAATTAGTCTGGTTTGTTACGCAGAATTACTCAGAGTGAGGAAGACTTTGACAGAGACAACTTGTTAAATCTTATGCACCCTGTCTACAGCTTAATATAAGCATATTTACTAAAAAGACAGAAAACATCACTATTGCCAAAGACCCTTTCAGGTGTAAACTCGTAGTGGAAGATAAATCCATAGAACAGTTAACCCAGTTCAAATACCTTAGTGTGGACCTATCAATCTATTACGATCCAGTTAAAGACCTTAGAGGATTAATTAACAAAGCAGCAGTTATCTCAGGCTGCTTAAGAGATGTTGTATGGACCAATCAATATATGCAAACAGACAGCAAGGTTAACATATATAAGACCTGCATCAGACCCATAATGACTTACGGTATAGAATCACGAGAAGATACCAATAAAACAAAAAGTATGATACGTACCAATAAAACAAAAAATATGATACGTACCGTCGAGCAATAGTTTGTAACAAAGGATGGATAGAATGCGAAATACTGAGATCATGGGGTAGACAGAGAAGAAGACAGTGGCATAACCACGTAAAAAGAATGAAGAAGCACAGACTACCAAGGATCACTCTAGAAGGAAAACCAACAGGCAAACGTCGACCGGGAGACCACCTGAAAGGTAGAGAGATAGCTGACAATCTACGTCTCAAGCAATCCGACGAACTCGGAATTACAAATTATCAGATCTAAAAAAAATTTGAGAATATAAACTATAATTAATTTGTATTTATTTTGTTCAATTAAAAGAATACTTAAAAAATCTAATTTTTTATTATAATAAGAAGTTTATTTAGCTTTTTTTTTTACATGTGTTTTATGGCTTGGCGTTAACCAATTTGCCAGCATCTCTCTTTGTTTTTTATTTAGACACACAAATTTACACATTCACACAAGGGACAAATCACAAACAACCAGCCCAGACACGGAATCGAACCGCGGACCTCTCGGACAACAGTGGGCAAGGCTAACGCCTTAACCCACTGCGCCAATCGGTTTATTTAGCTTAAAGATTTGTATTTTGAATTAATTTACTATTTTTAATTGTATAAAAAAATAAAATTATGTAAAATGAGCTACTTAGTACTGCTCTTGCAAACACCTATTTCTAATACAAATACTGAATTTTACTTCATCACGCTAAAAAGTAACTTAGTTCAAGCACCACATATTTTAAGGGCTTCAGTTAAACTTTATGAAAAACAACATCATTTCCAGATTCCCAAGAACCCTGTAAAGGACTTATAATATGACATACAGCGTGTGTTAAAAAAAGTTTAATATATTGACAAAGATGAATTCTTTGGTAGAGCAAAGCAACATTCACTTTTTTTTTTAAATTTGCACATATGTATCAGCTCTTTAAGACTCACTTTTTTCCTAACGTATCATAAGCTTTGGACAAAAAGTACTTCCTTTAAACAATTTGACTGTTAAAATTACAAAAATCTCTTTCTAATATGAAATATTCATGGTTAACCATACAGTTAACAGTAACATAGGACTATTGAAGGACGAGATAATAACTTTTATGTTGCGTCCATAAATAATATGGTAAAATTGGTCCATGCGAAAAGCTACTCAGGCATACTGCAATCCGACAAATGGCAGTACAATTAGTTGTCGTAGACGGGTAAACCTTTCTCCAAGATACGAAGATCGCGGGGTCGGCCAGTTGAGCCACAAGTACCTGCGTAATCCTTTATGCTGCAAAGGGATCCGTTAATACGATGGACCAGTTACGCCAAACTCTAATAAAACCATTTATTACTTAGTAGGTACTTCTATTATAGATAATAAACCATTTTTGGGGAGGAAACAGATATAGATTTTTCAAAATCAGAGTCATGTTGTGTTTGTTTTCTGATCGTCGTATGTGTTAGACCGCAAATAATAATTATTATGGAAGTTAAGTGTATTGTTAGCGAGAAAAGGAAAGAACGCCTAGTAATCCAGAATTTCAAATTTTGCGTTGCAAATGTCTTAAAAGATTCAACGGTACGATGAAGGTGCGTAAATAAAAAATCCAAATGTGCTGCAAAAGTTTATATTGCCTGTAACAACTGCAATATTGTTCTAAATTCTGATTTAAACCATGACCATGGTCCTGAGACACATCTTCAAAGATAAGCGTTGAGTAATTCAGTTAAAAAAAAGCTCTGAACAATTTATACGAAAAACCAGCTAAAGTAATTCATCGAGAACTTCGTGATAATGGTGTAGTGTTTGAAGAAAATATCACGGACGATACTGATACTCGTAAAATCCGAAGAAATATTTACAGAAGTAGGCGAAATACAATGTTACCATTTTCCCGAACACAAAGTGAAGTTTTTGAGACAATAAAAACGCGTGAACTAAAAACAAATAAAGGCAAATCTTTTTTATTAATTAATGACAGAGAACAAAAAAATTAAAATTTTCTTGTTCTCTGTGTGTGTATATGGATGGTACATTTGATTTTTCTGCGAGATATTTTATACAATGTTTTACAATTCATAGTTTCAAAAATAGGCATTATCTACCCTTAGTGTATTGTTTATTACCAAGCAAGAATAAGAATGTGTATAAAATGTTATTTAAGTTACTAATAGATAAGTGCACTTTCAATTTCAACCAAATAATATTGTCATTGATTTTGAGTTATCTATTGGCAGCGCTGTAACGGAGAGATGTGAAAATTGTCATATTATAGGATGCAGATTTCACTTGTACAGGAAGATAAAATTAAGGTCTAGTTACGGAATACACAAATAATTCTGATACTTTTTTGAACTGCAGTTTTGGCTTTTAAGTTGTTAAGTATGTTAGAATCGCATAACAGGGTAGAAAAATTTTGAAACTTATATTAATGAGGATGCATTGTTCCCGCCCCACGTGTGGGCTTTATCATCAGCTCCTTTGTGCAAAACAACCAATACATGTGAGTCGTTCCATTCCCGTTTTAAATATTATTTTCATTCAACACATCCCAACATTCATGACGATGCGCTCTTAAGTTTTCAAACTGAATGAATGCATTAAAATTACCACTGCTCATAAATTTACAAAAGTTCTGAGACTACAAGTTAAAGCTACGCAAAACTTTGTATGTCAAAAATCAAAGAATATGAACAGAACCATATTACTAGGTTAAGTATTATTAAATGTGTTTCTTTTAATTAAATATGCTCCTTCATAATAATTAATATATTTCTAAAATAAATTGTTGGGTTTTAGTTTTTACCTGCCTATTTCTCTGATATCGAGTTGGGCCTTAATTCTCATCTTTTACATTTTTGGCCAAACTCAACCTACGGGATTATAAATTTTCAACCGCCTTTGGCCCAACGGGTGTACGCCCGAAGATCGACGCTAACTGTCTTCAGAAATTTAAGCTTTTTAGGACTATTGAATTAAGTTTTAGGATTTTGTAAATTTATGAATAAACTGGAACGTTAAAATACCTATTTCATGTGGAAACTGTTCTTATTCTCTACTTAGATTGTGTTGGTGCCCAGCATACTGTATAGTAATTATTGGCTTTGTCTATAAAATTATTTGTGTAGTGTGCTCATGAATAATTATCCAAGTAAAAACAAGAAAAAATTCTCATAATATTGAAACTTAACAACCTCCACCCCTTTCACACCCTTCCGCGACATTTCTAAACAGCCCAATAGATAGACGGAAATGGGAAACTACATTTTTGTCATCTAATGATCTAAAGAGGTGAATTCTAAAAATTTGGGAAGGTAATTTTTTTTTAAGACTATAAAACTACTCCTTAAGGAAGTAAAATATGATTATATATTATATAATTCTAATATTTATTGCAAATAAGTACAAACGATATAGATAAGTTTTAATAAGAAGGTGAATTGATAAAACTGGTCAATTTCTGCGAAATGGTGGGAAATTTTGTTAAGAGGCATGACTGTTGGTAAGGGTGATTCTTATAACAGTTTTGTCTAAAGCTTCAAACAGATGCAGCGCGCAGTTTGTTGACAGTTATCGTAATTAATCGGTGTTACAAGTTTCGTAGAAATAGATAAAGCGTAGTAAAGTGCACTGATAAAACATTTTTATTTAAAAAAGTTTACTGAGGCCCAGATAGAAACTAAACTGAAGAAAGTTCACCGAGACTCTACACCAGCACTCAAGACCATTAGATAAATGAATTTATATTTGGCCGTATAATCACTGCATATGCCGCACGCTCAGAACGCCCGAATAAGATTTCTTCTGAAGAAATGATCGATAAAATTCATGGTATCGTGATAGACCAACGTCGCATTAAACTTCATGAGGTTGCTGAGTTGGTAGGCATCTCATATAAATGGATACATAATATCCTGCATGAAGTTTCAAAAATATAAAACGCACGAGTAAGGACATTTGAAAATCATGTTTGGAAAAGTTGCAATTTAATGCGAAGGACCTCTGGCTGCGTTTAGTGACTGCAGACGAAAAGTGGACCTACCGTTATACCCCGGAGACAAAGCGGCAACCAAAAAGAGTTGATTAGCGAAGATGAAAGTGTTCTGAAAAAAGCTTCTTATCGGTGAGAAAAATGATGGCTACTATTTTTTGGGACTCATCATGATTGACTATTTAGAAAAGGGTAAAACAGTGACTGGCTCTTAGTATGCAAAGTTATTTAACCCTTCACCAGAAGAATTCGCCTATTCACACATCGCCCGTTGCAATGGCAAAAATACACTAACTGGGATTCAAAACATTTTCCACCAAGCCTATTTCCCAAATTTGCCCTCAAGTGACTTTTTTTTGTTTCTTAACCTCAAAAGTTAGCTTGGGGGAAAGAAGTTTCGTTGAATGAAGATGTTGCTGTAAAGGAGTATGTATGCACAGTTCGAAAACAATTTTTTTTCTGAGGATATAAAAAAATGGAATCTCGTCTAATCAAATATACTGAGTTCAATGGGGATTATGTTGAACATAAATTTTTGATTTTTAGAAAAAAATGTTATTGACTTTGTTTTTTTCAAAGAGTTTTCAATCAACCCTGGTAGTAATGAGAATAAAGCGAATTGGTAATTGTTGATGTTATCTAAATCATAAATAGGAAGAGATATAATGTAAAATTTTTTCTCAATAGTTTATAGGGTTTAAGCTGTATTGTAACATTTATTGTCTTATTGCCCGCAAACATTATATGCCATTGACTTGCGAACAATAATTTTTCAACAACACAGCAAGTTTTTCAGAAGTTTTATTATATTGCTAAACCAAATATTTTCAGGATTTCATAAATTTATAATATTCTTAACTACGAGAGACCTAAACTTTTATTTGATGGACATGGATATAACCATTTTAAAAGGTAAATCTAAGCAAATAAAAAGTATAATTCCTTAGCTTCAAAGGTAATTGAAAAACCCTAAATAAATATGTGGTTCGACGAAAAGTAGTTACGAGGGTAGCCTTTTAAGTTTTTACAAACGACCACTAGATGGCGCTATTGAGATGTGACATTACCATTGTGGTAAAATTTGAAATTTGTTATTGTTAAAACAGTGGTAGCTCAGAAATTGACTGAGTAGTTTGTATACAATTAGTGTTTTCAAAAAAAAAGTTTTGTGAAGAAATGGAAATTTCATGTGAAGGTTTTCGTTGGATGACTTTTTACGTTTTCAGTAAAGGTCTAACTTAAGAGCAATGCCTCGAATCGCTTCGTTCAACTTTTGATAATGAATCACCATCAGAAAAGACTGTTTACAATTGGTTTGCAGAACATCGTTATGGTCGTGCTTTCGTAGCGAGGAATTTCGTGAAGGTCAACCAAAATCGGTTGTTATTCCAAAAAACATCGATGTTGTGCGCAACATGATTGAAGAGGATCGGCATGTGACTTACCGTGAGATAGAGGCATCCTTAGGCATATCGAAGACTGCAGTATATTCGATTTCGCATGAACATTTAGCTGTGAACAAGATCTGTTCCCGATGGATTCCGCATAATTTGACCGAAACTCAAAAACAGTTAGTTGGTGTAAGGAAATGCTCAGAGGAAATGTAAAATCCGTATACAACATCGTAATAGGAGACGAAATTGTTTGGGGTTTCAAGATGAACCGAATCCAACAAAAGTGGTTCGTTCGCAAAGCACTTCCAAGAAAATAATCGCTTGTTTCTTTGGTTATACTGGACATATTGCCACCATAGCCTTAGAGGATCGAAGAACAGTTAATGCTGAATGGTATACAACAATTTGTTTGCAAGAAATCATCGATAAAATCAGGAAAAACAACCGAAAACGTCGCATCATTCTTCATCAGGACAATGCCAGTTCTCACACAGGATATCATTGCCCTTATTCACCTGATTTATCGTCTAGCGACTTTTTTTTGTTCCCGAATGTCAAAAAAAAAATGCGTGGACAGCGATTTTCATTACCTCAAAAAGCCGTTGAGTCCTTCCAAAACCATGTTTTTGAGGTACCAACTTCAGAGTGGAAAAAATGTTTCGAGAATTGGTTCAAACGCAAAAAAAGTGTTTAAATCTTAAAGGCGAATATTTTGAGAAACAATAAAACGATTTGTACCAATTTTTTTTCTTTCATTGTTTCTGTAAAAGCTTCATAGGTAGCCTTCGTATCTCTGAAAAACTAGTTTAATTTGTTTTAATATATTCAAATATTATTTGTACCAGTATAAAAGAGGAAACAAAAAAATATTAATTATAATACGATAATAGCGCCATTTAAAAAAGTATCATGATTCAAAGTTCAAATGAATATTCAAAATAACATACGATCAATATACCTAACTCATAAAATGGATAAAAACACTGGCAAAATTGAGTATAACTAAACGTGCATCAAATTAAAACTGATTTAATTCCGTTTCAATAACTTAAATCCTGTTTTTATGAGCAAATAAAATTTTATAGAGAGAAACAGAATTAATAAAGTTATTGAATTGGAAATAATTCCATTTTCTCGCTCTTTCCTGTTTCTTTTTTTTTATCTAGGTTTTTCTTTTTTTAAGCTACATACATAGTAGCTTACAGCGCTTTTATAAAAAACTCTCATACAATTTTCGTAGACAAATATTAGCTTAAGTATAAAATTTAAAATATAATTAATAAAAATGTTACTTTATTTTATATTTTATTGAATAGTTGCATAATCGTCTTGAAAATTTACCAAATCGTATGTATTTAAAGATATAGTCAGTGGCACAGTGGCACAGTACCCATATAGCTTTTGCAGATAAGTAGGGAGATATTAGGATATCAGTTTATGGTACCATGCGCCTGTCGTATTAGCTGTAGGTGTTCGCATATGGCTCGATAACGATATCATTAGAAGTAACTTAAGTATTAGTGGGGACGTTCTGACTAGTGAACTACAACTCAAAAGTTTTATAGCATGTTATTTTTTCACTCACAAATTTACGAAAGATTCTTATTCTTAAAAATTTATTATAATGATAAAAATATTGGATAGGAATTAAGAATTCGTGGTTCTTGGGATTAAGGGATGGTAAATTTGCTTAACTTTCCAACGTTTTACCTACGATTGCACGAGACATCTATAGGTATCTTTACTCACTTATTAACCTGATTTAATCGGTATTCATTTAGTGTTCTAATCTCAAAGACTAAAAATCCCCGGGGATGCTTCGTGCATTATGTCGAAAAGTTACTCTAATTTAACACAGTCTAATCCTAAGAACCACGATTTATCATCTAACAAGGAGCGTGAAGATCATTTAATAAGGATTGGGAAAATGAATTTAACCATTAATTGGAAGTATCTTAATTAAGTTAAATAATTAATGTGCTTATTTTGAATGAAAGAAAAAAATTCGATAAAGTAATTAAATCAGTATTTTCCTTGAAAACTTGCGTTGGTGGAACTCTGAAGTGAATTTATCATACTTTCATAAAAGAATAACTTATTCAAGCATTACAATCTGATGTTTGAAGTCATATGTAGTTTATACTAAGATATTAATCATAATAAAAAGTAGAGCGAAGGAGAAGCTTTTCAGATCTCTACAATTGAAAATTGCTTTCTACATATTGTTTGTATTAAAAAAACTCCGACCCTATTCACCTCCTGTTACTAAAGCGATATTGTTTGCAATTTTAGAACAAGTATTGTATATTCAAAACTTATCGTGATAACAGACAGGCAATTAGACCGATATACCAAAGGAAATTTGTAACTATGTTTTGTGTAATCTAAGAACCCTGAAAACTGAAGAAATATAAAAAATCTCGGAGAATGTTTTTTTCACGAACAAAATACCTCTTTTAGCAAAGAAAATAATATATTTTATATGTACCTATTTTATTTAAACTTAGACTGGTGCTTTTGCAAATAAACGATTAAATAAGGGTTGTATAAATGGTTACAATAAAATTATTTAAAAATACGATAATTCAAGCAAATATTTTGGGTATCTATAATAAATTTAATAATAAAAATAGCCGGCTAAGTGCAAGTCGGACTTGCGCAATTAGTGTTCCATACGTTGATTGCTTTTAAAATAAAAACTCTTGTTACGGATTTATAAAATGATTAATGACTTTACAAAACACACCCCAAATGAGTTTTCAACAAAGTTTTTTCAGATTTTTACTGAAAATTGATGACCTTGACATTTTTTTTTTATATACCAGATAAATTATTAAAGGTAAAGTACTCGTGATAATTTTCGTTTAATCTACACCCTTTTCACATTTCGGAATTTTTTCAAAATTTTTTGATCAGTACATTTCGAAGGGGCAGCGATTTTTCACAGTTTTTTAAAAATAAGAAGAAAAGTGTGCGCAAATATTACATTATATATATTTTTGAATTCGCGTTTTTAGAAGCTTTTATTTGACACCCCACTCGATGACCTGGTAATTTTTTTTTTTCACTTCCGATTTCACCCCCCAAACTAAGTCAAAATTTAGCTTTCAAAACTACATAGCTCCGATGAGGCAATCAATTTTTATATTAGTACCAAATTTCACCTTTCTGTATCAAATAGTTTCGGAGAGAATCGGGTATGGCAGATAGACAAACGGATAGACAGCGAAGTGATAAGTTTCCGTACGGAACACTAAAAATTTTTCAAAATATATTAGCAAGATGAAATTTGGTTTCTTTTTGTAATAATTTATGTTATGAAAATACATGTCCTGAGCAAAAAAAAAAATCAAATAAGATAACCGGATATCTTCACTTCTATGAATTTTAGAGGAGATTTAAAAAAAATCCGTGAATTTCGCTTTGAATGTGGTAAATTTATAATTTAACATATCTCAGCAAAATAAATACGAATAGCAATCCCTATTTTATTATTAATTCAAATGACTTCGTTTCACAAAAAAAAGATTGATGCCCAGTTATAGCATCCGATTCCTCAATTGTGAATTTGTGGTTGCTTAAAAATAAAATGTTTATGCGGTATTAAAATGAATAGCAGGATTTCGGTTTAATAGAAACTTCTCACTTATTGTTTTTTCTTGTTTGGTAAAACTAAAATATTAGCTTCATTTTATTTTAAAAACACTTGTTTCAAACTTTTGTTAATCACAGTGTATTATGTTTAGGTGAAGTAGTGTATTTTTTTAGTCAAATTGTGTTTTTGCCTAGTAAAACTAGAAAAATATTTAGAACTTTATGGTAACACATATATTACACACTTATGTGTTTCATTATGTATAAGAATGAGGAATATATATATATATATATATATATATATATATATTCCCGCTTAATTGTATTTGCCCATATATATATATATATATATATATATATATATATATATATATATATATATATATATATATATATATATATATATATATATATATATATATATATATATATATATATATATATATATATATATATATATATATATATATATATATATATATATATATATATATATATATATATATATATATATATATATATATATATATATATATATATTTATACAGGGTTCCCCATATGTATGGAATAATGATTCTACAGCATTTATTATCAGGGAATCAAAAAAATGTTTAAATAAAAGTTGTAGGATATTATACGGCACACATGTCGATGTTATAAAAATGTTTTCAACTGTCAGTTTGAAGAAATTACGCCATCTTAATTTTTTTTAAGTGGAAAGTCCTATATACTATTTTATTTTTGACTCCTACTAAAAATTCTAGATATTATTTGTTTAACATACCATACGTCTAAATTGAACTGTTTTGGAAATATTGTCACTTGAAATTTAAAATAAAAAAAGATAAAAAACTATTCATAAATACTCTAGGTTTATTTTTAAGGTAACAATTGTTCAAAATGTCTACCATTAACAGCGAAGCAAGGACCCAATCTGTCATAAACAACCTGAACAGAGTTTTGCAGAGAATCCGGGGTGATCTGTGCTACTTCATATTGAATTCTTTGTTGTAAATCTTCTACAGTTTTAGGTCGAGTTCGGTAAACTTTCGTCTTTAAATGACCCATAAAAAAAATCGAGTGACGTAAGGTCGGGACTCTTTGCAGGCCATTTTACAGAACCTCTTCTGCATATCCATCGTTTAGGAAAAATCGCATCCAAATATCTACGAACATTGATTTCATAGTGAGGAGGTGCTCCGTTTTGCTGATACCACAAATTCCTGCTAGGGGTATCTAAATTATTTTCATCGAATAAAAGACCTGTACAAGTTGGAGTAACTTACTCTTGGAGTATAAATACCGCTGTCCTGTAAGATTTCCATCTATAAAAAAGTTATCCAGTGGGGATTCTCAGTTGATCAGTATCGGCAGTTATGCCTGTTAACTCTTCCGTTAAGACAAAATGTGGCCTCGTCAGAAAAAAACAATATTATGAATTAGGTTAGGATCATTACTGATTAGTCAATAAATCATTTAACGCCTTAAGTCGTTACCTGACACAAGCCAGCTTAATTTTTTTTTTGATTTGATCTCCTTAATTCCAAAACAGTTCAATTTAGATATATAGTATGTCAGAAAAATAGTATATAGAATTTTTAGTAGGACTCAAAAATAAAATAATATACAGGGCTTTCATTAAAAAAAATTTAAGATGGCGTAATTTCTTCGAACTGACAGTTCAAAATATTTTATTGTCAATGTCAGCATATGCGCCGTATAACACCCTATAACTTTTATTTAAACATTTTTTTGATACACCGATTAATACATGGAATCATTGTTGCCATACATATGGGGCACCCTGTATGTATGTATGTATGTATGTATATGTATATATATGTATATATGTATATATATATATATATATATATATATATATATATATATATATATATATATATATATATTTATATATATATATTTATATATATATATATATATATATATATATATATATATATATATATATATATATATATATATATTATATATATATATTTATATATATATATTATATATATATATATATATATATATATATATATATATATATATATATATATATACAGTAATACCCCGCTTAGCGCGACCCCGTTACGCGCGGTTTCACTATAACGCGAATTTCAAATTTCGCGCTCATGTAGTCATTAACTTCTCTATGGTCGCGGGGGGATCCCCGCTTTCTCTGAATATTCTCTTTGAAGAATTGGGAATTCCCTGTCCTTCGACTTTGTTCTATGGGGATTTCCTCGTTCGTTTCGTGTGTTCATTTGTTCCGTAATGTTAGTTCGGTCGGCTGGCAGTTTTGTTTTAATATTTATTGGAGATACATACATACATAATTTAACCCTACGTTAAAAATGCCGCCTGTAAAGAAAAAAGAGCGTAAAAGCGTCACTTTGGAATTAAAGATGAAAGTGTTAAGAAGAATGGAAAATGGAGGCAAAGCAACAATTGTTGGGAGAGATTTTGGACTCTCAGAATCGACTGTGAGAACGATTTATAAAAATCGGGAAAAAATTAAAATCTCCAGCGAAGGTTCAACACCTATAAGTGCAACAAAACTTTCTCGTTCGAGATCATCTATCTTAGAAAGAATGGAGAAATTACTGTCAGTCTGGATCGAAGATTTGAATAAGAAGAACACACCACTAAGTCAAGATCTCATATGCACAAAAGCAAAATCTTTGTATGAGATGCTGAAAACAAAAGAAGGAGAAGGGAGTGCCACTCCGACTTTTGCTGCCAGCAGAGGCTGGTTCCATCGGTTCAAGCAGCGTTCTAATCTTCACAATATCCACATAACAGGCGAGGCGGCCAGCGCGGATATTCAAGCTGCAGCTGAGTTTCCAGACAAGTTTCAAGACTTCGTTAGACGAGAGAAAATTCCTGCTTGTCTCATCTTCAATGTTGATGAGACCGCACTTTACTGGAAAAAAATGCCATCTCGAACATTCATTTCTAAGGAAGAACGTCAAGCCAGTGGTTTCAAAGCTGCGAAAGATCGACTAACACTTCTGCTGGGTGGTAATGCCACTGGTGATTTCAAACTGAAACCTTTACTAGTGTACCATTCAGAAACACCCCGTGCAATGCGAGGCACAGACAAGACAAGTCTACCAGTTGTGTGGCGATCAAACAGAAAGGCGTGGGTTACACGGGAAATTTTTCAAGAATGGTATTCTAATAGTTTTTGCCCATCAGTCAAATCATACTGTGACAGAAATGGGCTTGAACCTAAAGTTATATTACTCTTAGACAATGCCCCAGGACATCCAACCTCACTTGATACGCCCAGAGACTTAAAAGTGTACGTAAAGTTCCTTCCACCAAACACTACGTCAATATTACAACCTATGGACCAGGGAGCAATAGCAAACTTCAAAGCTTATTACCATCGCCGCACTTTTAGCCAACTAATTCATGAAACTGACGGGGAAGGAAGACAGTCTATGCGAGAGTGGTGGAAGTCATACAACATTATGAAGTCTATTCACAACATAGAAGAGGCTTGGAAGGAAGTTAAAATGAGTTGTATGAATGGGGTGTGGCGTAATCTTTGGCCAGATGTAGTGGAAGCACCTAGAAGAATTGTCCAGATGCAGAGACAAGTGCTTGAAGACATTGCTGCAATGATTGAGGGGTCTGAACTTGAAGATGTCACGGTAGAAGATCTCGTAGAACTTGTAGCAACGCACGACGATCCTATTAGCAATGAAGATCTGATCGAGTTACAGAATAATCCTATCTACGATGAGGAAGAACAAGTAGAAGAGAAAGTTTTATCTTCAGGGGAAATACAAAATGCACTTTCAAAAATTTATTCAGGTTTGGACATATTGCAGAGTATAGACAATAATGATGACCGTGTCTTGACCGTGTGTCAAACAATTAAAAACAGTGTTGGGTGTTATGAACGTATTTTACAAGAACGTAAACAAAACGTTACCCAAAAGACAATAGATGTATTTTTCCGTAAAAAATAAGAGTATGTATTGCATAAAGTGTTCTTAGAATTAAAGTGATTGATTAAAATGATTTGTATTTTTTTGTATTAAATTTTGACTATGTTTAATCATAAACCTCGATATACGCGAATTTCAGTTAACGCGATTTTTTTCGGAACGTATCCCTCGCGTAAAGCGGGGTATTACTGTTATATATATATATTTATTTATATTTATTTATATTTATATATATATATATATATATATATATATATATATATATATATATATATATATATTTATTTATATATATATATATATATATATATATATATATATATATATATATATATATATATATATATATGTATAATGTAATACATTAAAATTCCGGGTTTCAATCAATTCATCTAACAATGAATTTGCACGACGTTTCGCCAAAATCTCATTTGGGATTTTCAAGTGCTCTTGCTGCTGCTCGATATAGTGATCTTGCTACTGCTGCCGCTCGTAGCTAACTGAGAAACCGACGAGCAGTCGCCGTCCTTTATAGGTCGGCGCCTATGCAGATTGTAGGTGGGGAGGTCGGAAGTGTTCGTCCGAGCGTCGGTTTTTCCCGGCTGGTTGCTGACTGTTGCCTTCTCGATGTTTTGGTTATTTGGTTATTCCTTGGTTTAGCTAGTAGACCCTTCCATGTAGTGGAGATATGCAGCGCATCATCTCGCTTATTTAGCTGTCCATTCTTTTCAATTTCCAAGGCTTCTCTGACTATGCGTGTTTTATAATGGGAAATAGAGGCTATTTGTTTAGATCCCTCAAAATTAATGTTGTGACCAGTATCATGATGGTGCTGAAAAAGAGCTGATGTTGTTTGTTTGTTTTTAATACTTATTTTATGTTCTTGAATCCGGGTGGATATTCTTCTGTTTGTTTGTTCTATGTACAATTTGTGGCAATCTCCGCATGGGATGCTGTAAACTTCATGGTTTTCCAGTTTTTTCTTGTCCTTGGGGTTGCTCAGAAGGTCTGCCAGAGTGTTTTGTGGTTTGTATGCTGAGCCTATGTTGTGTTTTCTTAGGAATCTTCCAATCCTATCTGTAACATCCTTTCACATACAGTAATAGGACTCTGTCTCGTGTCTGGTTCAGTGAGTCGGTTTGATCTCGATACGAGGATGTTGGCTACCGACTGGATTTGGGATGAATGGTGATGTGAGCTAGCGTTTAAATATATATTAGTGTAGGTGGGCTTCCAGTAGACTGAGTATTGAAGTTGACCGTTGTTTTTCCGTTGTTGTAGAACTATCGAAACACTGTCTAAAAAATATCTAATTTGTCTTCAACAGCCAGATATAAAAAGAAACAGATGGAGCGCCTATGGGATCTTCCCTTTCACCAGTATTAGCCAATCTCTATATGATGTATTTTGAAACAGAGGTCCTTAAACACTCACCACTCAAACCCAGACTCTGGAAAAGATATGTCGATGACATCTTTCTAATTTGGCCCCATGGGCGAAATGAATTAGACAACTTCCTGACCTATTTAAATAGAATCCACCACCGGATACATTTCACTTTGAAAGTAGAAGACGGAAAAAGCCTCCCTTTACTTGATGTGCTCATAACGCGGAAAAACAACAGAGCTAAATAGGCTTGAAAATGCCAAATGAGATTTTGGCGAAACGTCGTCCAAATTCATTGTTAGACGAACGGATTGAAACCCGGAATGTTATTGTATTATATATATATATATATATATATATATATATATATATATATATATATATATATATATATATATATGTTTTAATCACACTATAGTATGTTGAAGGGCAATTGTGTATTTTATTACTCTTAGTTATACTTATTGTTTCTTTTTTTCTAACATAACGAAGAACCTATCTGAATGTTATGGTAAAAACATCCGCTACACAAATATGTATGTTTGTCCAGAGTATATTATGCTTACGAGCAATCGTGTATTCTATTAGTCTTAGTCTCCCTTATTGTTGTTTTTTTTCTAGCACGACTAAAAAATACCTGATTGTTACAGTAATAACGTGCTATGAGTTATAGTATATATGTTACCGTGAAAGACCGAATTTAGAGACTGTCAATATTCTCCAGTGAATGTCGACAAATACCGAATCTTTGGTTATATTATTATACATTCAAACCATTGCCGATATATATCAACAAGCACAGATAAGCTCTGGTGGGGATCGAGACGACCAACCGAGAAGACCGGTTTGGCGTTAAACTAAAGAAGGCATAACATCGTCATCTTTGCCTGGCGAACAAATCGCAAATATTAAAACCGAAGATCAGCTCGAAGAAATTGTTAATACTTTTGAAGAAAATTTGAGCATTGACCATACCAAATGTCGACCGTAGTCATACAGATGCCTGAAATGTGTTGGTGGTTGTTGTTGGAATAGAAGATTCCGACCTTTATAAATTAGCAAACAAAAATGGTACCCTCAAGCAGCTTTATACCCGTAATCAGTTCGTAATTTGTAAAGAAAAGTTACTTTCCATAGATGAGATTTCTTCTCCAGAAATGTCGCTGAGAGAAGCAGCTGCAACTTATTCGAGAATTGGAGGGCAAGGCTATACACGCTGTAATTGCAAAAACAAGTGTTCCATGACAAAATACAGTTGTAAAAGCAAGGGACTCTTGTGTACTTCAAAGCGTCATAACAGTTTAAGTTGTTGCAATAAATAAGATTGTATAACGTTAATCACATAATTTATGTGTAAGTTTGGTAAGTATTGGTATTATTTTCTTTTCTGATTTAGAATGTACTGTTCGTTTTAGGTTCAACAGTTTATTTGCATGTGTCGTTTCTTAAGCTTTCATATTTCGTATTTTGTCATATATCATAATATTATTTCTTCTGTTTTGGCATACATCATAAATTAACAAATTGCATTTTTGTCTTAACGTAATAAAAACATTTTTAATCAAGATTCACCATCAGTGCATGCTGAATGTCGACAATTGCCGGTAACAAATAATGATATTTAGCAAATATTTTGTACATACAGCAAGCGACTATGTGAATGCCGACATTCACCGGAGAATATGGATATTTGCCATATATCAGTCTTTCACAGTAATATATAAGTATAATCACAGTGTATTATGTTGAGAAAAATTTGTGAATTTTATTAGACTTAACCGCACTTAATTTCTTTCCTAGCAAAACTAAAAAAAACAATTAAAAAAACTAAAATTTACGGTAGAACCATTTGTTACTCATATGTGTTTCGTGACATTGTTTTATTTTGAGGGAAAATTGTTTATTTTATTAGTCTGATTGTTCTTTTTTACCTAGCACAACTAAAACACCTAAACCTTTATGGTCAAAACATTTATTAAACATATATACATATTTAACCACAGTGTATTATGTTGAGGTGCAATTGTGTATATTATTAGTCTACTGGTGCAGGTGGTACATGCCATGCTTGAGTGCTACTAGCACATATAAAGGTACTACTGTTTTACGACAAGGTTGAACGGAGTGGTTAAAAGTCGTAATATTTTTTTTTTTAAACAGGTTTACGAAATTGTAAATTGTTATTGTCGATTTATGTATGATCTCCTAACAAATTAAAGCTACAGTTTATTTCAACATGATACACACATTTCCAAACATTAAAATAAAAAGTGCCCAATTCTGTAAAACGGGGACTATTGGATGTAATAAATCATCAAAATATAAGTAAAAAAACTAATAAGCATGTCGAAAATGTATCATTTTCCAGATATGACTTCAAAAAATTTTTATCAGTTGGAAATTTACTTACTCTTTTGTTAAGCAGATGTGGTTACATTTCTGTAAAAATATTTCTAGATCCATCTTAAGACGTAAAATATGTTAATAATTAGAGGATAATTTTCAAGCAAACAAATTATTTTTACCTGAAAATGTACTTCGCTTCCTAATCGTGGCGCACACGATAGTGTGTACTGGTTTGAGTTGCCTAATCAGCATTTGTTTAAGATGAATTTCATCAAATCTGCAGAGTATCTTTGCATGTTATGTCACGACAATTAAAGTATTCTATCGATTAAAATTCTTTACAGTCATATCTCAAAATCGGTACATTTTTAACCATATATATTTAATTTTTTTTTTGACTCTCTGTCATATCCCAAAATCTCCGGATAATGAAACCGGGCACGTTGTTTTTTAAGCTTCTTTCAATTACCACTTTTAAAAAATATTAGAGGCTCCGGAAAAACTAGTTTTTGAATAAAGCGGGGAGAGTAATGTTTTTATGTCTCTCTAAATTCGATAAATCTTTATAAATGAAGAAAATATATATATATATATATATATATATTTACATATATTACAATATAAATATAACGCTCGACTACATTTAAACGAGTAGCTGTTTTCCAGCAGAGTTTTCACTCTATATTAGGTTTTAAGTAGAGTTGCTTAATTGGGGCATTAGTTTTACTGGACATGGTACTCACTAAAAAAGGCCATTTCGGTAAGTATAGCCTGTAAACATTTCATAAAAATGTTTTGAAAAACCACCTCAATATTTATAAAATTATATTTAACCGGTTGCGATAAATAGTGTAAAAATAGATTTTTAAGCTCAAAACTTTTATTTACTTTAAGGTTTGATATTGTTTGCCGCTTCATGACTTATTAAGACAGCAGGATACCTCACAGTATTACGTGTCTTTCCTCTCATCATATTTCTTCCGGTAGTGCTATAACTCAACAATAGCCAGAGAGCGATTGAGAAACAGTTCATCTTAATCGTAAGCACGTTGAGTTTCTATAGCAAAGAGCATATTATAATGTTGTATGGGATCGAGTTAACGAAGATTTAAAACCTAAGATGTTATAACGCCATATCTCTTTTATTATGTATCTTTTATATAGGTTATGCTCGGTGAAATGAGTTATTTTAGTGAGCTCTACAACCTGCCAAACTAAAGCCTCAACTTAGAAAACATCCTATATGTATCTGCTATCATAACTACTAATTTCCTTGTTATACGTCTACAAATACTACTTAAGCATAGGAATGGAACAAGTGCAACTTAGCTATGTGCTGCTAATTTTGAAACATTAATAAAATAGTTAAATAACTTACGATTTAAATAAGATTCAGGCCTGATAATATGTAATTTTCTTATAATTTTATTAGCATTAAGAAGACTTGTAGATAATTCAATGTTGCAATGCGTTAGGTAAGTCTATAATGGTGTGACGAAAACCTAAAAAATCTTAATTTTGTATAATTTTGTATGCTGAATAAAATAATGGTAATAAAATAGAGGTCTAGGCTTAAATTAAAAAGATTACTTCAATGTACTTCAAATCAAAATAAATTATACATATTACAGACAACGAGTTCACTGAAACAATGGACAGATAAACCACAATTACATTATTCGGTACTGAGGGAAACATTATTTTGATTGTTTCGATAGCTAGGGTTAATGAAAATCAATATATATATATATATATATATATATATATATATATATATATATATATATATATACATATATATATATATATATATATATATATATATATATATATATATATATATATATATATATATATATATATATATATATATATATATATATATATATATATATATACATATATGCATATATATATATATATATATATATATATATATATATATATATATATATATATATATATATATGTATATATATATATATATATATATATATATATATATATATATATATATGTATATATGTATATATATATATATATATATATATATATATATATATATATATATATATATATATATATATATATATATATATATATATATATATATATATATATATATATATATATATATATATATATATATATATATATATATATATATATATATATATATATATATATATATATATATATATATATATATATATATATATATATATATATATATATATATATATATATATATATATATATATATATATATATATATATATATATATATATATATATATATATATATATATATAATATCGTTAACCTCCCCGCCTGAGTAGGTATACCCGTCAACGTTGTCCAAGTGCAGAAACATTCATTCTTGTATTTCACGGCACCTTTCTCGACCACGTGGTAGTGCTGCCACGGTCGTTCGCATTTCTGTAAATAGCTACTACCTATGAACGTGGCCAGGCCATATTTACTTAAATAAAAGTATTCCGACCTGACGGATATATATATATATATATATATATATATATATATATATATATATATATATATATATATATATATATATATATATATTTATTATATTGTTCACTCGATTTTTACTGTTTTTCATATTGTGAAGATACATACATTCTTGTACACATACATATATATATATATATATATATATATATATATATATATATATATATATATATATATATATATATATATATATATACATACATATATATATATATATATATATATATATATATATATATATATATATATATATATCCGTTCGTCTGCATTTGCTACATGTTTCGTTCGTGATCTTGCTGCTGCTGCAAGATCATAGTATCGAGTAGCAGCAGTAGCAAGAACATTTGACGATGATAAATGGAATTTTTGTCGAAACGTCGTGCAAATTCATTGTTAGACGAACTGATTGAAACCTCCGTTTCTCTAACAATGAATTTGCACGACGTTTCGCCAAAATTCCATTTGTCATCGTCAAGTGTTCTTGCTACTGCTGCTACTCGATACTATAATTTTGCTGCTCGAAGCTAACTTTAACTTCCGTGAAAACTTCTATTGTAACAGTTTGCAATGTATTCGGGAAACAGTGTCATGACAAAGAAGTATTTACTACTCAGTATATATCACCACTACACCAAATACTTTATTTTTGCACTCGACGCGCGTTTCGCTAACCATGTTAGCTTTATCAGGAGCGATGATTGATTGAGTAGTGTCATTGTGCCAAAGATTCCACATTCCCAACATAGTAAAGAAGTATTTGTCAATATTTCATACTTTCTATATAATTTTAATGCAAAAATAATTATTGCCTATAATTCAGAGGGTTAATGAAACCTCTAGTATAGTTGATTTCGATGAAAATTTCTTCGACTAGTTATTTTCACGGTATTTTTGTTCATATTTTAGAAATATTTTCTGTTATTTATTGTGTCGCAAGAAAAGCTGGAAGTAGAACAAACTTTTTTTATTTGGATAGTTAATATTCAGTTAAGATGGTTGCAAATATCATCTTTAAATAATTAAACATGAAACCATTATAGGAGGGTTATTTCACCTGGGTTCGACGTATTTTTGCAGTCAACACCTCTAACTTTGTAGGTTCGGCTTGATCTAAGGACCTAACAAATAAAATTTCACCACCCATTGTTTCTTTTTGGCCGAGATTCAGTCATCGTTAAAAAATTTAAAATTTTTAACCAGTCCTTCCTTTAGAAAATCGTAAATGCATCAAAAATGGTTGTACAGAACCCGTAATCGGTGTTTCTGAAAGTGTATGACGAATATTTTTTTGAAGAAATTCAAAAACTTTTTAAAGTATTTTGAAATTTTTTGAAAATCTTCATTCAGCTCAAAAACAAAATTTTTAGTTCCTTTCATAATTTTATGTATTTAAGCCTTGATCTACTAAACCGCCAAATTGGGACCATGGAGAGCATCAACTAAAAACAGAGCAATTAAATTTAGTCCGAACTATATCGTAAGGTTTTTTTTTCTATGTCTATGTACACCAGAGTGCCACGCTGCACCAAACAAAACTTCTCTCCTATTATTTCCCGTCCCTCTCAGTCATCCCCACGTAATTCTTATGTATGCAATCAAGCGAGGTATCCACAAGTCGCCCTCACTACTGGATCATCTATGTCTCTAGTTTGGCAGTTTAGTAGGTTCAGTTACTACAGGTTTTAAAATATAAAACTTTGAAAAAAATTAAAAATAATGTTTATGTACAGAATCTTTAAGATTTTTAAAAACTCTCAAAATTTTTGAAAAACTTTTTTTAATTCCTGTCGTGGAGTGCCTGAAATATCTCTTTTGAGTCCTGTATGATGGATGGATGGATGTTTGATGTTTCTACGATTTTCCAAAGAATAACTTAATATTTAATTCCCTCTGCGCTTACTTCGGCGAAAAATCAACGTTTTTTTCTTTCTTAAATCTTGTTTCTGGAGTTATTAGAGCAAGCTAAATTTATATATAGAAAATGTCATTAAAATCGGTGTCCTTAGCTCAAGATTTCAAGAGTTATATGCTAGCATTTTAATTTAATCTAAGGAGAACTGTTAAAGCTACATCCACTCATCCCCAAATTTCTGCATAGTATTGAAAACATCTATTAACTAACGGTAATATGTAAAGGGGAGCCACAAATCTTTAACATCATCTGGTAGAAAGTAACATACTAATAAAACAAAACAAAAAATAAAATATTCTCGATATTTTTATTATTCTTGATTTTATCAACATACAGTATATTCTTATACGGTAATTTATAAAATACATAAGAATTTTTGTACACGTCATGTGCTACAGAACCTCCAGGTCAACCTCAGTACCGAGGCCTTACATCTCATGCAAAATACAATTTTTACTTTCAAGTTGTAGTACATTAATAACAATGTTGGTTTGAACTGAAATTTGATATCTTAAAAAAAGATTTATATTCTCGGAACGATTTTTTCACTTTATAGTTGGCTACTGGAAATAACTTTGGAGTGAAAATTTGCCAGAAACAGAATATTATTTTAGCAAACGACATTTCGTTTTTTTCAAATGAGAATCTTTTTAGCTAATGATATGTTAAAATTAAAACAAACTAGTTCATTCGATGTTTCGATTGATGATTATTTTATACTTAAAGTTATACATTATTCCGAGTTAATATAACCATCAATTTTAATAAAATTTCAGGTATAATTTATATCATCTCCAAAATTGTCCTCACATTCCAACCACGCGCGGATACATCATTAGTAAATTATTTGGAAAAGCAATCAATGTCAGGGTTATGTTATCTATAGCAATGATTGAATGACTAGGGTTACTTTTTGAATCCACTTTGCGGTGTATTATCGGGCATACTATTGTTATGTTTGGATTTTAATTATTCTTCAGACATAGTTTTTAAGACTTGTAACTGTTATAATAGTATAAAATAATATGATTTTTTTAGGGTGACTCATAAGTAAAAAAGTTAAACCATTTTATATTATAAATGCCAAAAATTTATCATTATTATATTTAGCAAACCTAACATCAGCTTTAATTAATTATTTGTATTATTATTTTACCAATCACCTTCAAAATTTCACTAAAATTGACAATATAGTCAGGCTAACCGTAAGAGGGAGGCCGCTCAAATCGGAAAAACTAATGATGAAAACTGAGTTTTCCCATGAGAGATACGTCGACGGAAAAACAGCATGTAGTTGATGAGGGAGCACTGATGTGGAAGGCTATGTTTTAGTAATTCTCGAGTAAGATATATATGTAAAGTCGAACTGGATAGTTAAATATACTTCAGCACTAGGACGTCAGGAGGTAGTATGCAGTCGATGATTTGGATTGGACCCAACGTTAAATTGTAATTTCCGCCTAACTGTCATTAACCAAACGTTAAATTTGGTCGAAAAAAATGATTTATTTGGTTTGCTTGATTGCCTGTAAAGCTTCTCCAACCATTACTGCGACTACTCACATGCCCCAGAAAAAAATTGTTAGTAGACGATACAATTCATTGTAGCATGATATACATATTATTTATGTGTTATGATACAAACAGTGAAAATTTAAAAAAGATGTTAATTTAATTTTGAAGCTTTCTCTAATACTACAAAGTCCTATAAGTATTTCCTACATAAATAAAAGAGGTCTATGTTCCTGAAATACCTACATTAGAAAACCATTTTAGTAAATACATTTCATTGCTTTCAAAAAGAAGAAAACAACAATATGGTATTGTTTTATACTATTTATATTATACTTTTTGTGATTCAAGATCAATCTTATATTAGGAAGTAATCAGATTGGTATTTTTTTTACTAAAACTTTAATGTAATTTATACCTTTTGTTTATTCCATATTGAGATTTTCTACAATAAATAAAAAATTAAATTTGAAAGAAATATCTACTTTCATTAAAATTTAAACAATTTATCTCTTGAATTTGTCAAAGTAAAGATCCTTTTTAGTTCGTTTTTGCCTTTCCCTTTTAAGTTGAAAAGGTCATTGTTATAGGTTATATAGAAAATATTTAGTTTATTATTGGAATGTCTAGAATCGTAATATTTTACGATTTGTTCCATTGAATATTATTTCAAAGTAGGTAGCAAATAAAAAGTAAAAACGTAAAAAGAAACACAAAAGAAATTATTTTCAATATCTTACTATGAAAAATGTTCAACGCGCATTATTCCATCGATGATTTTTTTTCCAAATATGCCTAAAATTCTTTACTTTTGTAGTGTGTAAGTGACTCACAAATCGCAATTAACAATAATGGAAACCAACGTACAAATGATAGAAATAAAAGCCTTACTTTAAATTAAAGTTAGTGTAAAAAAATTATCATCATGACAATAACAGCGAGAAAATGATATTTTACAGAATAATAGGTAACTCGCGAGTCTTGCTTAAACAAATTTTTAGTGCTTTCGTATAAATAAATAATTTATTATTTATTAGAAGCAGAAAAAATATAAAATACTGATGAAATACTTGCGCAATACTTAGTTGAGTTGGCACATCAGTAAATGGATTATTTTTTTTTTTGTTTTATTTTTATGTTTTTTTTTTAACCTAATAACATGCACAGAAATGCTTGTTAAAACTTATTCTTTTCCGCTAGAGGGAGAGAGACAATTGTCAATTTAGCAAACGACGTTTCTGGTAGAAAGGTACGTTGAATTACCGATATTTTTAGAGTACTATTAACAACACGGTTTTTAAAAATATTATAATATCTCTCTTCCTCTCTCTCTCTCTCTCTCTCTCTCTCCATATATATATATATATATATATATATATATATATATATATATATATATATATATATAATAAGGGTAAACCAAATGAAAACTGCAATATATTTTATATTGCAACGATAAGAAAAAATCATACGTATTATTTCTAGAAGTAGTCCCCATACCGAATGCAAGTATTCCACCGCTTCGGAAGCACTCATGCACCAAATTCAACCAACCAATATCCAAAATTATGGCTTGTTTAAAGTAATACGCTTGTTTTTTTTATAAACTGTTCCACTAACGCGGTGAATCTGCCCCGCTCGTTGGGCATCGTCCACAGAAATTACGTCGTTTTTAAATTTTCTACACCACTCGTACACTTGCTGCAGGAACAAACCCGAATCATCATACCGCGCTGTCATCCTGCGATGAATTTCAATTGATTTGACACCTTCGCTACTGAAAAAATGCATCTTAGATCTGCTCTAACGCCGTACATGTTGACAGTGGGGCAGCCATCTTGTTACTAATGTTGCTGCCTCCTTCTTTGTTACAGCATCATTCTGCCACCTGTCGGTTATTTTGTGAAAGTAAAGGAACTCTCCTGCTATCTACCAATCATACAAGTTTGTGGAATTGTTTTACACATTTAAGGTTTTCATTTGATTCGCCCTCATATATATGTATATAATAGAAAACTCAAGGTACTACACTGACACAAGCATTTTACTATTAAAATTCAACCTTGAAAGGACAGCTTAGCTTTGGCTGTTTCTTTGAGTTATGTTAAAGTAGGGTGTTCCTATATTTATTATATAGAGTATAAGTATTGGTAATTACATTGTTAACTCCACGCTAGTGCACATTAAAATTTCAGATGATGTCATTTAATGATAATGCTCAAAATGTTTTTTTTTTCGTTTTATAATCATCCAGATCCTTGCAAACATGGGAGAATTATTTAAAGAAACGACGCTACCTTTATTATTTCCTTCTAAACTTTGGAAGCTATATTTTCTTGCTTAACATGACCTTGACCTCCATTTTAGTTACCACAATAATTACCTGTTTATATCTACTATACCATTTATATACTTACAAGATGGCAGTTGTCTCCTTTTATTAAACTAATAAATTCCAACATGAATCTCATAATTATAAAAACCAACTGGCTTTTAATTTATTTTTCTATTAATAATAGATTGTAAATTTGAACCTCCAAATCAATGTGAGTCAATGACGAAAACGACTTTTCGGCCGAAAAACAAAGTACGGCGATTATTTCCCCAACAGTTGATGCACAAATTAAACGAAAAAATTATTTTTGGATTTTTTTAGCAATTATATCTTCTAATTCAATGTAGCTCTTGCAACGATTTAATAGTGACTGAAATTAATCTTTTAGCTCATAACATGGAATTGCACACCACAAGTGAAAAGTATCTCGAATGGACTCTATGACCTCAAAAAGTATTTTTTTAACTTCATTTTAACTTTTAGGAAAAGTGAAAAGTCACAACGTGCTAAGTACTGTTCGAATTGGTTATGGTCTCACGCATGTTTGTTTTCTTCAAGCTGTTCCTTTCGAAAAGGTTCATGTGATTTAAAGACGTAATTATTTTCATTCACACTTTTCATCATTTTGAATATTTCTGTATTATTTGTGCTATGTTTTTATGAAGTATTTAATTACAGCTCCTTTTTTTGAAGTTATAATTTCTACAATGAAACTTCTTGAGTGTGAGAAAAATAGCGTCCCTCAGTCATCTGTCAACATTTCGCGCTAAAATTATAAATGAAAATCCGGAAAAGAAAATAACAAAAACTTATATATAATGACTCTAGTTTATGATACACACGATTAGTAAGAAAAATTAATGGTCTCTCTGCGTATTACAGTCATATATATCAAAATAAACATTTACCATTTAGGGAAATAGGAGTTTTTAGTTATAATGTCTAAGTATTAAAATTTTTTATTAAAAAATCGATACTATAGAATATGCAATGCGGTCTACACTTGTTTAAAGTTGAGACTAACTTTATTGTGATAGCAACTTAAAGTTACACTAACTTTAATAAACACGATCAAATATTATTAATAAGTACTTACTAATCAATAATTATTTTAAATTATTTTACATACATTATGCAAGCCACAAGAATGTTTATATGAATCGCCATTCGGCTGTTTATATATTTTTATGAAGTCCTTAAACCATTAAAATTTACACTTTAGATTAAACTTGGCTTTAAATTTTCTCCAATTTTAATTATATTTCTATAAATATACACTGACTGTGAAGCACTAATATATAGAAGCATTTGCGTTGCCACCGCAAAAATGATAGATTGTGATTTCAATCGGAGAAAATTTAGACAGAATTTGCCCGACAAAATAAATCAGGTGTGACAGTGCGAGATACACAACTCACAGAAATGAATTATTGCTCGCAGAAAACTATGCTACTTAACTTATGTGTGTAGGATCATTATTATAAATAGACTATCCCGTTGATTCGCTTAATGGAAGAGTCAGGGAAACATATTCCATACAAGAGTTGTAGCTTTATTAAGGAATTTTTTACGGAGTAAGAACATAACTAAGAGTTCATCGCATTTTTGCCATTTGACACAAACTGAATATTTTTTCAATTAGACCACACTGCATATTATTTTTAATCTAAGAAAAGGAGTGATTCTAGAAATATTAATTTATATTTTTATGGTGTTATTGAGCAAAATAAGAAGGTAAAAATGCTTTTTCTGAGTTTACCAAAGTTGGATAATAACGCATGTTAACAATGGTATTTGTTTATGTTAAGAATTTCGATAGTAGTAAGTTAAAACTAAGTATAAAAGTGTTTTTTTTTTTTACGGTAGAAACTGGGATTATAGGAAATATTTATTTAAAATGGTAAAAAAATGCAAGAACAATGGAAATATACAATACTTTATGAAAGGCATAGAAGACTAGCTTAGCGTATTTAAAGAATATATAACTACATACTATAACTCAAAACATAAATTCAGTGCATCAATACCTGTAATCAAATAAGCCTCTGCGAAAACAAAGTTAGTTCATCCACCGGCATAGTCAACTTTTTCTATCCTCGGTACGACTTCTACTCCCGATTTAGGCGTTATTTTGAAATATATTTTTTTGTAACAAGTGATCCCTCTTACCAACAAGAGAAAGCTCTGGAGCCCCGAAACGTTAATGTTATGTGGTTAAAAATAACGGCTCAACAAATCACAAGGTTTATCTGCTGCCTTTTTTGACCACCACTACTGATACTAACTTTGGAGCAATTCTCGCTTCTCTTGCAGACACCATCGATCATTTAGAGATTAATTATCCAAGTGTCGAAATTACCATCCTGGGCGACTTTAATGTCCACAACAGCAACTGGCTTAATTATTTAAATATGATCGACGAACAAGGTCTTGAAGTTAAATCATTCTCAGTCATTTGTGGCTTTACGCAGCTTATCGTTTAACCAACACGGATCCCTGATCGAGAAGGAGAGTTCGCGCCAGTGTTCTTGATCTATTTTTAACTACCAAGCCAAAGATTTTCACTGTTACCGTAAATCTGCCATTAGTTACTTCCGATGACAAACTATTTTCGACATCGAGTATCCTACCGATTGGTGGCGGAGAAGCGCCTAAATCGTGAAAGATTTGGCACTACCAATTCGCTAAATACGAAGAACTCATGGAATATTTTCGAACTTCCCCTTGATTAGATGTTTGTTTGGATCCGACGACTCATCTGACTGCCCTAAGGAGGTTTTCTATGTCGTTTTGGCTGGTATGGAAGCTTTTATCCCTTTTTCGAAGAAATGCCCTTAAACGGCAAGCTTTGGTTCGACGAAAAATGCATTACCTACCCACAATGGTGCGAAAATCCTAACGTCATAAATCGTAACATCTTTGTTTGTGCCCGGAACGGATGCAAAGAAATTATTGACGAAACCAAGAAACCACACAATCAAAGAATTAAAAACAAACTTTTTGCCTGCTCTAACAATTCCCGGTCCTTTTGGTCAGACGCTAAGGTCATTAGTAAAAATTTCACGAAATCCACTATACAATTCACACGGCTAGATAATACAACACCTGTTGAGAAAGTCAAGTCAAGAAATCTTTGCTTTACATTCTACTTCCAAGGAAATACACCACCTACTATTTTCATAGTTCAGTCAAGGTTACCCCATATTGTCTTCAGACAGCGTATCATAAAACGTATTTTACCGAAGCTAGACACCAAAAAAAGCTTCTGGCGCTGATAGAATACTCGTCATAGTACTCAAGAGGTTTCTGTAAACTTTTTAACCTATCTTACAGAAAGTAAATATTTCCTTCCTGTTAGAAATGGGCTACAGTTCAGCCGATACCCAAAAAAGGCGAGAAGACCTTGCCAAACAACTACAGACCAAAAGGCTATCAATCAGCATCTTTTAAAATATCTAGAAGGATTTAATATTATTAGCGATCATCAATATAGCTTTTGTAGATAAAGATCAACAAGACATCTTCTAACTTATGTAACACATGTTTGGAACAACGCAATTAAATATTCTGGAGAATCTCGAGCGGTTGCACTTGATTGTTGGCTAAGTTACGCTTTTGCGGTATGTCTAAAAGATTTTGTTTATGAATCTGGGGTTTCCTCAGAGAGCGTTTCTTACGAGTGGCAGTCGACTGATTTCTTTCTAGGATCTTCACTATCAACGCCGGTATACCCAAGGCTCCATACTGCCTCCTCTTTTTCTCATTTACAATAACAATCTGCTGGAAAGGACCAGGAATCAAATCTACAGCTTTTCAGATGACAGTACGATTATTTCATCGTTCACTTTGAACGCTCGAAAATCGACTATTTATGCAAATATCCCCATATAGTAGGAAGTCGTTCAACTCAACAAAGACCTGGAGAAAATTTTATCTTGGAGTGATAGTAACCAAACAGAATTTAACTCGACAAAAACCTAGGCGGTAGTTTTTTTCAAAAAAGTTAACGTTGGTGACATAACTATGTCGGGACATTTCATTCCTCTAACACCGTCATTCAAATTACTGGGCGTTAATTTCGGAGCAATTATGCCTTGGCCTTAACATGGCGCATGCATAGCAAAGAGAGTTTCTCAAAAGCTGGGAATATTATTTCGAACTAGAAAACTTTACACTCTAAAACAACTGTTAATTCTATACAAAGTTCAAATTCGATCAAAGATGGAATACTGCTCCCATATTTGGGGCTCTGTATTTGTTGGATTTTGTTCCGAAAAGAGCTGTTCGTCTGATTGGAGACCCATAACTAACCAGAAACCTTGATACCGGGGAATATTGAAGGACAGTTAGCGACTTGAGTCTATTCTACAAGTATTCGATGGATGTAGCCCGCTTAATTCGTCCCAGAGCAGTGCTAGTAATACATGTCGCGCTAATACTTCACATCCGTATAAGCTTCAGCTTGGTATTCGTCGTACACACTGTTCAAGGAGTCTTTTATATGGAGAACATGATTCCTCTGGAATAATTTGACCAGGAATGTGTTTTCCACTGAGTATAACTAACAGCGATTCAAGACTAACGTGAATCGTTTTTTCCGCACACGGATCACTCCTGTAGCTCCTTAGAAAATTCCCTACAGCACGTGTGTTACGCTCATTAAAAAATATTTTACCTGAAATAATATTTAAATGAAAGAAAAGAATTGCACAAAGAATTTGAAATTCTTTGGCTTTTTCACATACTTTACTATTACGAGAGCTAAACCTTTGCACAAGCATGGTTATAAACTATATAAAGTTTTTCCAGTGCAGCACGTAACCTAGGAAAACAACAAGTTACATTTAGGCCTTTATTAAGATATAATTAAACCCATAAAATGATGCGGAACAGTTTAACAAAATGATGGATGAATAGACGAGCTTCCTCAACAACCAAAGTTTTTAATAGAAGAAATTTTCTCTTAACAACATTCCTCGAGCGACACGAGAATTAAAACATCCTGGTGCAGTATACTGAATATACTATAGATTAATAGGAGCAATGTGCTTAATAGAAATTTAAATGGGGCAACATACTTAAAAATAATCACCAAAATTTTTGAAAATTTGTCATTGCATGTTAATAGGGAAATAATGTGGCAGTAGGATAGCATTCCACCATACAATATCCTCGGAGTAACGGATTCTTGTAATCAAACTTTCTCTTTATGGAATGGCAGCTTGGAATATTTACCAAATAGCTCAGATCTAAGCGACTTAGACATCTTTTCAGAAGGCAATTTCAAAGATAAATTAAGAGATGAAAAAACTTGACACAGAATCGTCATGATCTCATCTCTGAAGTCGTTTTCCGGAAGACCTTCGAAATACCCATTTACGGATGCTATGACCTCATCATTTATTAAAACATTCTTCCCACGTAGAAATCTTTTGAGGTTTGCGAATAGATGGAAATCAGACGGAGCCAGATCTGGAAAATAAGATAGATGTTCCAACAATTCGTACTTTAATCCGACCAGTTTTGTCGTTGCTAAAGCACCTCTGTGAGCAGGTGCATTGTCATGATTTTTTCTTTCGAAAACCGAGCCTTTTCCCTCGAGTCTTCTGATCCAGCTGATCCAAAAGGGTGCCATAATAGTTTGCTGTGAATGTATTACCGGTTTGAAGGTAATAATTTAAGAAAATTCCTTTTGTATCCCAGATGCCATAATTTTTCTAGACTACTTTGACCACTCTGGCTGCTTTGGAGCTGAACAACAGGGCTCAGTCCACTATGCGGTTTGCTGTCACAGTTCAGGATCATACTGGTAAATCCAAGTCTCATCCGTAGTTACGAATCGATGCACAAAATCAGTTTTATTCTTTGTGAAACGAGCCAAATGTTGATATGATTACACAGGAGTTCTTAATTTTAAATGATCACGGCCAGGGAATCATGTTGACAGCCTTAAAAAGACAAAAACGAATTTATAAAAAAAGTCTGGAATACAACGGGTGGCATGTAAGCAATTTTTGGTTTATTTGTATGGTAATAATACTAAAATTAGGATTAAATAAGGAAACTTACTTTCATATTTTTTTGCTTTCAGTTTTCACCCCTTTGCAATATTATTTTCTTTTACATTAGTATTGTTACGGTTGGGTTAAATATTCTTAAAAATATATTTAAGATAGGGATTTTTCAATGCCTTCCATAAGGTCTTGTTTATATACATTGTGTTTGCATTTTGTTATAATCGTTTCTAATAAATATCCCGACTGTATCCTATTCTCACTCTCAGAAAAAAAAAAAAAAAAACATTTTTATACACTTTTAGGCTTAGCTTCAGCTTACCACTATCAAAATTTTGTATTATGGTCAAGCATAGGTAGCCAACCTCTGCAAAGTTAGTTTAACCGTTCTTCTTTATTATGCACAATAATACCACAAAAGCATGTATTGTCCTTCCTAGAGTTAAAAGTTATATAAAACTAAAATAACCGGTCAACTGCAAGTCGGACTTGCGCAATTAGTGTTCCTTACGGTGATTGCTTTTACAATAAAAACTTTTGTTATGGAGGTATAAAATGATCAATAACTTCACAAAACACACTTCAAATTAGTTTTCAACCAAGTTTGTTTCCGATTTTTGTTAAAAACTAATGACCTCTAAAATTTTTGTTTTTTTATATTTTTATATATATTATTATTATTATATTACACTCGTGATAATTTTAGTTCAATCTACAGCTTGTAGAGAATATTCCAGGATTTTTTCAAAATTTTTTCATCAGTACTTTTCGAAATAAGGGAGGCAGCGGTTTTTGACAATTTTTTAAAAATACTAAAAAGAAAAGTGTGCTCAAGTATGCATAGTTTTGAACTCGTGTTATAACAAGCTTTCATTTGACACCCTACTCGTTAACATGGTAATTTTTCTTTTCACAACCGATTTCACGCTCCAAAACTAACCATTGAAGTCAAAATTTAACTTTTAAAACTACACGGTTCTGAATTCCTATATTAGTGGCATTATTTAAGAAAAAAACAGTAAAGTTGATGTCACATGTCAAAAATGCGATACGTAGTTGTTTCTGTTTTAACTTTCTAAAACACCAGCACTACAGCTTCTGTACGTGTTTGTCTAACTCTTCAAGTAGGCGAGTTAATAGGGTTGTCCATGTATAATCAATCCCTCTCTAGCTTGTCTCTACAAAGCTGGATCTATTTCTAACAAACGCTTACCTGATTATCAACATCATTTGATTCCATTTCAGTAAGGACATAAAATCGAGGATCCGTTACTCCTCTCCATTCGCTGCTAGGTCTGTATTTTGCCGCTAATTTTGGTAGAAGGTAATTTATCGTTTCTGGATCTGCAGCTACATTGACAGGTTCAAGTCCCATATAATTTTGGCTGTCCTCGCTATTTACAGCGGCCACTAGTGCTGCACATACTAGATAAATTGTAGTGCGCATGATTTGGGCCTGAAAAAGATAAAATTTTGTTAATTATTGTAATTTTATGTAAATCGCTACGTTTAAATTAGGTCACATTTCTTTACCTTAAGTCGGTTTGCTGAAAAGTTAAATATGCAAGTTATGTAAATTGTTAAAAGTGCCCACTGGCTTCCATTTATTTGCTATGTTATTCGAAATCCACATTAAAAGTTATCGATCTTAATAAAGTTTTTATTGAAGCGTTGTCCGGCAACCAGCAAAAAATATTTTTTTTTAAATTTTACCAGTCAGTCTTTTGTCACGCAGAAATAAGCAATAAACTTTTCCAAAACTAGGCATTTTAATATACTAATGCTTTTTAGATCGCTTATGTGGAAATTTAGAGAATTAAAAATCATTAAATACAGAAGTTGTACAGTTTTCAATAAATTCTTTTATGAGGTTAAAACAAAAAAATAATTTTAAATGGAATCCCTTTCAGATTATTTTTTAGTTTTATTGAACTCTTAATTCTAAAATTGCCCATATACATTTTTATGATGTTCTGTGGAAACAGAGAAAAGAAAACACGTTTTCTAACTTTGCCGAAGTTGACTAAGGGCGTTTTGGCTGGATCTGTATTTATATTAAGAACTTTGATAGCAGTAAGTTGAAACAAAGTGGTGGTATAAAAATGTTTTTTTTTTGAGGACTAAAAAAACTAGATATATAAAAAATTCAATTCATTAAAATTGATTATAATAAAAGGCAACCTCAAAGGGAATATACGAGACTTTATGGAAAGTAAAGAGGCATTCCTAGTCTAAAAACATTTTCATACATGAACATATTTTAATTAAGACAACGTTGAAACAAAAGAAAACAATAATACGAAAAAATTATAACTACCGGAGACTCTAAACAAAAATTATAAAGAAGTTTGTCCATTTGATTCTTAACATGGTATTATTCTTTACAAATGAAGTAAAATTCGATTAATTATTTTTTTTTTATTTTCATGGCTTTCAAAACGATTCCTTGGCCTTGGTCACTTAAACCTGCGATAACCCGTGTAATTTTCTTCCTTGTACGATTCATTGTCTAGTTTTGTTAATCTTTTAATTTAGTTTATAAGTAGCCCTATAAAAAGATATCCAGTATAGTTAAATATGGGCCATTTGGTGAATTCTTCCCAATCTATCAATTGACACAAGGAAAACTGCGTTTAAAAAATTAGTCACTAAAAAAATATTATGTGAAACACCTTCCTGCCGCCAGATTATTTACTTATAATTATATAGTAGTATTAAAATTTTTAACCATTTTTTGTTATTGTTTTTAAGTATGTTGCCCATTTTCAATTTTTATTTAAAAATATTGGTCCGAGAAATCTATTGCTCAATATGCTCTTAGAATGTTTTATTTCTAGTAGTTTTCGAGAATTTTTGGTGATCTAAAAGTGAACATTTCTAAACACAATTAATTCCTAGGTTAAATTCACATCAAGTACTCCACTACGACAAGCGGCTAGTATGGGAGGACCAGGTTGCCTGCTTCGCCAGGAAAACCCACCAACTCCTCGGCTTTATCCAAGTCCAGCAAATTGTCAACTCGCAACAGGTTGACAATCTACAAGATGATCATTCAAGTCGGACTGACCTACTCCAGCCCAGAATAGTGCCAGATGTCACGCACCCGCCGATCCACCCTTTAGACCATCCAAAACAAGGCCCTCTGCATCATCGCCAAAGCCCCATGATTCTTCCGCAACATCTAACTCCACCGAGACCTCTAGACGCCCACAATCCGTGAATTCATCAGCAACGCCCATAACAAATTCCTCAACAAAGCCACCCACCACCCTAACTCCACAGTCAGGATCGCCTACCGTCCCCTTCTACGCAATGCCCCCCACTGTCTGCCAAGACCCAGCGACCCCCTGCCTCCGGATTAGCTTACGTTAATTAATATTAAATTTAATTTTAAGTTTATGTTCATAAATATCTTCATTACCATGTATATATCTTAAGATCTAAATTGCTAATTATGTTCTATCATAACATTGTATAATAGTTATAGACTAGCTAGTTGTCAATCAATGAAATCTGGATGGGTTAAATGCTGCACGTGTGAAACTTTATATAGGTCATAACAATGATTTTCTAAGGCATTTTGAATTCTGCAATATGTTTTGCCAAGATCTTCAACGGTATCCGTAATAGAACCTTCTGTATCTTTTAATATAAAAGAAGTCAATATTGGTTTTCGTTTAGTTTTTATAAAAGCAAGATATCATGAAAATGCCAAAGAATTTCTTCATTTTGTAGTATCCTTCTCTTGGTGCAGGTCTTTCGTTTTCCTCCTTGTATTATTATTTTCTCTTATTGCAACGGCGATTAAGTTAGGCTGGGGTTACATATTTTTAAAGAAGTATTTAAGCTAAGTATTCTTCTTTGCATTCCATACAGTTTTGTGTACTATCCTTATATATACCTTTTATTATAATCATATCTCGTATATATTAGGTTTTTGACTCTCCGATAAAACCATTTTTTAACACTTAGTTTTACCTCAGTATTCTCAAAGTTCTTAACATAAACAAGGGCCATTGTAAATTTGCGATATTATGAGAAGTACATAGTCAACTTCGACAGAGTTAAAGAATAAGAGTTTTTTTTTTCGCTATTTTCCCAATAAAACCATAAAAAATATATTGGCATTTAAGCTAGGTATTGTTCTTTACATTCCATAAAGTTTTGTATATTCCCCTTATGTTTACCTTTTATTATAATCATGTCTCGTATACTCGTATATTAGGTTTTTGAGTCTCCGATAAAACTATTTTTTTAACACTTAGTTTTACCTTAGTATTCTCAAAGTTCTAAACATAAACAAGGGCCATTGTAAATTTGCGATATTGTGAGAAGTCGTAGTTACAAAGAACAAGCGTTTTTTTTTTCGTTATTTTCCCAATAAAACCAAAAAAATAAATTGGCATTTCTAGCGTTAAGAATATGATAATACTGAAAAATAATATACCAGGAGTTCCATTTGAAACCATAAAGGTTGAGTTATTTATTAAAAATGCAATGTGTATTTTTTTATGGCCACAGAAGCGACACGCGTGCGATTCACGTTGGTCTTGAATCGCTGTAAATTGTACTCGGTGGGAAACACAGTCCTTGGCAAATTACTCCAAAGGGATAAGGTTCTCCACTGCTTGAAAAAGGTTGTACGAGGAGTGACAAGCTGAACTTGATCCGTATGAAGTACTACCGCGACGTATATTCCTAGTATGCACCGCTTTTGAGGGAATTAAGCGGGCTTTTCATGAAAATACTTACGGAATAGACTTAAGTCTCCAACCGTTCTTCGATGTTCCAAGAAATCAAGGTGACTGGTCAGTTCTGGGTTTTTAATTAGGCGAACAGCTCTCTTATGAATTGAATCCAACAAATGCAGTGTATGTTTGGAGGCGGAACTACAAGTATGTTCGTTGGTCGAATTTGAGCTTTGTACAGAATTAACAGTTGTTGTGGAGTGTAAAGCTTTCTAGTTCGAAAGAATATTCCCAGCTTTTGAGAATCTCTCTTTGCTATGCTTACAACATATTCATGCCAAGACATATTTACCAAATTAACTCCCAGAGAATTGAGTGACGATGCTAGAGGAATAGAGTGCCCCGAGATAATTATGCCGGGTTCAGCAAGGTTAACTTGCATAAGCAGCCGATGTTCGAGCATTCAAAGTGAATGAAGAAATAAGCGTACTATCATTCGCAAGCTGTAGGTAGAATTCTTTGTCCTTGGATTGTATTCATTTTTCCATAAAAAAATTTAGAAAATCAATTTAATATTTTTCCATAACTTGTCAAGTAAGCGAGTAAGAAGGGTGGTCCATTTATAATCAAAAAACCTGTACATGTTACAACATGTTAGATATCAAACTAAACACGTTGTCAAGCCGACGTTATATATTATACTTTTATAATAACATTATGAAGCTGATTTAAAGTAGAAAGAAATAGGGAGTTTTTAGCGTGAAATTAAACAAACAAAAAATCTTTTTTTTTTTTCCGTTTCCGGCAGTTTACGATAAACTGTTGAAATAAGCATGCCATTGCTAATATCAGTTTACTAGTACGTTAATTGAATATTAAAATCAAAATGGTAACATCGAGCTATCAGTTTAAGAATAAGCAATTTTCCATTCTGAACTTAGAGTTGAGCATAAGAGAGAAGTTAGGAGACTCAAATCACATCATCTTCAATTATATAACTATCCACAAGAATCCAGTCTTCATCTTATTATTTGCGACATCTCTTCTAAACAGCTTCATTACCGTTAATTTATGTCATTTCACATCGTGGGTCTTAAAAATAGTACAAGTATAACTGCTTTTCATATTAGCAAAAGTATAAAACAGGGCGTTAGATAGACCATAGATTTTTACGCTGTTTTGAGGTTCACTTTAGGCTGGGTTATTTACCATGCATTGCTGCTTCGCTGCAGACATTGACAAACTTCAAAGACCGTATTATAGGATGACAATCTTTCGCAACGATCGACGGCTGAGGACTGAGCCTTCAAGCTCATACGTAACTTGCTAATGCTGACGAAAGGTTTTTTTTCATTGAAAGGGGACCCTTTGAGTCAGAAGCTCCAAAATAACTGATGATCCAGTATATTTGTCGTTCGTAGGTAGAACTCGTGTCTGAACTGCACGTATCGAAAGGTAATATACATGCCTTATTGTAATGCCAGGGAGATGTTTAAAGGAAGTTGACCCTTCCTGTCAGAGTTTATGTTAAGGAAATGTTGACCAGACCATAAAATGTTTGCGGTCATAGGACTATCTAGTACATGTACGCAGACATGTAGTTCGAACCGCGCGTCAAACTGGTCTACGTGTATGGTTAAAAGTCTCTTCAAACCTAAAACTCTCTCCTATTGCTAAAAGTTTTATGGAGATTTCTAGAATATGGAATTTAATATTCAATAAAGTAAATTTTTAACAGTTGTCTGTCATAACTTCTTCAAAAATGGATTTTAATAGACTCTAAAAATTAAATAGTGCATTGTTTGCAAAACGGCTATGTTAGTTGTCATTCTTCACCAAAATTGTTAGTTTTTTATTTCATCAAAAGCTCTTTCCATTGCTTCCAGGTTAGTTTAGGTTAGTATAGATCTTCAAACTGCAACCCTTTTCCTACTATTTCTTTGGAGATTCCCAGCATACTAAATTCCTTTTTGAGGTATGCCATAATTTCTTCAATTTTCACAAGCAAAACTAGAGAGTACACCATTACAAAAGCGGCTATTATATAAAACTCTTCTTTTTATTTTTCGGGTACTATGAACGTTCAGCGATCGTTGGTTATCATGTTGGCTACCATGTTGATGATGATCGTTTTATTGACACCCGCTTGGAAGAGTTGAACCATAGACTTTCCGTACCACTGCCTCAATTTTTTTAACCGCGATATTCTCCTTGTTTCTGGATCACATCTGCCTGGAATCTTTCCCTCTATAATCAGATGAAAGATTTCATATTTTTCTGGATGTCTCATAATGTGGCCAAAATATTATAATTTGCGTCGCTTGATGGTCGTAACCACCTCTAACTCCTTGTCCATGTGAGTGAGAACGTTGTTGTTACTAATTCTTGTGACTAGTTAAGATTTTTTGTTCTTCATAAATGCGGCTCGGGCCTTCTCTATTCGAATTTTGACTTCCACAGTCGGGTCCCAGTGGTCGTTGATATTGCTACCGAGATATATCAGTCTATCAATTCTATCTTTCCAATTCTTTCTTCAACTAAAACTAGAATTTTATTTTCGCGAAAAGGGACTGAAATAGGTAACAAGTTTGCATCTAACTCTATATGTATTGAAGTTATTTTAATACTGTCGACAGAAAGAAAAAACACACTCGTTTTTGATCAAAACAATATGGTTGATATAATGACAATGTATTTTATGTATTATGTGTTGTGCTTTAAATATTCTTTAAAGATTTTTTTTTCACAAAAAGAAAACGTAATGATAATATTGACAGTATTATTGTTAGTTTAAGTTCTCAACAGAGCTTTCGTATTCACGTAAGGCAAAACTGTTAATACATACATGTTTTGCAAGAAAATATTTTCTTTTTGTGAATTTGGTTAAAATGCTTTGTAGTAACATCTATCTATTTATGATACAAAATACTGAAACTTTTGAAGGTAAACTATAAAAACATTTAAAATCGTTAAATTACCCTCTCAATTTTATAATTATGTTCAGGTTAGTTCTAAAATTTATTTTGCAAAAAATATTACAGAATCGTTTATCTTACAATTGATTGATATGTAATAATCCATTTAAGGAAAACAAGGTAAAATGATTTACATAATACTTTCCTAACAAGCACACAGTTAGACAATGGTTACTAAATTTGATTTGCTTACACTAAAGAATAACTTAATCTAAGCATGAAACATCGCACATATATTTATAATGATAACACGTAGGCTGAAAAGCCCATTTGATTCCGGTGTGCAGTGGTGGATCCAAGTTTCATCCATTGTCACATATCGTATGAAAAAATGCCTTTTATTGCACTTAAACAGGTTCAAACTGCGTTCAGAATCATCAACACATTGTTGTTTTTATTCCACTGTGAGCAAACGCAGTGTCCATTTCGAACAGAGCTTTCTTATGTTCAAATGTTCATACAAAATATGACCAACACGTTCTTGTGATATCTTTAGGGTGTCAGCTATCTCATGCATTTCACTTTACGGTCATCCAAAACAATTTTTTGAATTTTTTTATGATTTCCGGTGTAACCACCTACTTTGAGCGTTCAGCATTATTTGTATCTGTACGACCGCTTTTAAATTCAGCGTACCAGTAAATGATGAGTGATTTTCTAGGGGCAGAGTCCCCGTAACAGTTATCAAGCCATTGCTTTGCTTGAACGGTATTTTTTCCCATCAAAATCAGTGTTTAACCAACACACGAAATTCGATTTTTTTCATTGTTTTGAAAATATCAAAAGTAGCGTCACTAACTGTAACTTGTAATTTAATCGTCGAAAGGTCTTGAAATTTTGTACAAGTATCGTTTAAAGGTTGGTACTTTCTAAAAATCGTATGTATTTTTTGAAAAGTGCAACATCTATATGTCAGACCAAAAACTTTTCAGCCTACGTGTTATAATAATCATAAAATAGTTAAACCGAGAAAGGTTTTTCTGTCTAACATATATACTATTCTTATTAAAATTGGCAATAGTGAACAAATAATTTTAAAATGAACCTTAAAAAGGGCATATATTAGGATACATTTGAAGTAGTCCCTACAACCCGTTCTCCAACTCTTTAAATCCTTATATATGTGTATATAATTATCAAATTCAATCATTTTTTTCTCGTTTTTACTCAAATGATTACCAGCGTCATATATTATGGTTATGTAATGAGGTAATTAGAGTAAAGTTCATATAAAGAGTTGATTGATTGGTCTGTTACTTTGACAGCACATTTTAACAATAAAATAACTTATTTACTATGTTAACTGACACTAAATATATTTTTGGAAAGATTTACAAATGCGTTATCGCGATTTCGTAGTACAACTACATTTTCAAACGCTTAACTAAGACTTCGTATAGTTATTATAGGCGTAAAGTAAATATTTATAGATGATCATAGAAGATAAACTTGGGATATTATAATAATCATAAAAAAGTTAAACAGAAAAAGGGTTTTCTCTTTATATAGTATTCCTGTTAAAACTGGTAGTAGCGAACAAATATTGTAATTTTAAAATTAACGTTAAAAAGGACTATAATAGGATATATTTGAAGGAATCCTTATAACCCTTCTCCCGACTCTTTGAACCCTTATATCTGTGTACATAATTACCAAATTCAATCATTTATTCTCGCTTTTACTCAAATGCACACTAGCGTCATATATTATGGTTATGTAATGAGGTAATTAAAGTAAAGTTCATATAGTTGTTATAAGCGTAAAATAAATATTTATAGATGAGCGTAGAGGATAAATAAGGGTATTACAATAATCATAAAATAGTTAAACATAGGAACGGTTTATGTACTATTCTTGTTAAAATTGGTAATAGTGAACAAATAATGCAACTTTTAAAATTAAACTTAAAAAGGACGTATAATAGGATATATTTGAAGGAATCTCTATAACCCTTTTCCCTATCCTTTAAACTCTTATATATTTAATGTACCTAATTGTTAAATTCAATCATTTATTCTCGGTTTTACACCAGTGTCATATATATATATATATATATATATATATATATATATATATAATATATATATATATATATATATATATAAACTCCTGGAGACATATATTAATATATAATATATGAAATATATAATTATATATTATTATATATATATATTATTATATATATATATATATAATATATATTATATCGACAAAATAACGCAACAATCTGAAAATTAATTTATCTTTTTCTTATGTCAGTTTTAAAGTTTATCGAGTATTTGAATAGTAGGCTATGCATATTTTGTTTCGTCAATCAAAACAATTCATTTAGATTTACAGTTTTAAAGAATTTTTTAGAAGATAAACAATTTTCTGTAATAATGCGATAGATTTTCATTAAAAGTAAGTTTATAAATTGTTCCCTTTTTCAAAGTAATACGTTTTTGTGGTAGACTATTTTATTTTTGACCCCGAAGAATTAGAAAAATGAATCGAACAAGGAATTTAACTGAACACGAGGTAGTGCGAGCCTCAGTTTTATTGGACGAGGGATATTTTCAGAGTTATGTTGCCAATTTGTTAGGCAAACATCGTTCCACAATAAGTCGTATGGCAAGACGCTTGAATGAAGTAGGAACTTATTCTAGAAGGCTAGGGCAAGGGCGAAAACGATACACTAGCGACCTAGATGAACGTTTTATAAGACAATATGCTTTAAGAAACAGGACTGTCACTAGTTCTATAATAAGAAACGAACTCGAGGCTGTTCGCAATGTCACAATTTCTTCTAAAACAGTTAGAAGACGGTTAAATAAAGCTGGATTAAACAGTAGGAGACCAGCCACTGCGCCCTTGCTTACTAGAAAGAACAGAGTTGCCAGGTTACGTTTTGCTCGAAATCACGAAAAAACTGGTCTGTGGATGATTGGAAACAAGTTTTCTTCACAGATGAAACTAGGGTTAGTCTAAAACATCCAGATGGTCGTGAGCGAGTATGGCGAAGACCAGGAGAGAGGTTTGCTCCTTGCAATATCTCTGAAAGGATTCCATTCGGCGGTGGCTCTGTTATGTTCTGGGGTGGCATCTGCTTTGATGCTCGCACAGAGTTAGTTCCTGTCCGTACGAGATCCATGAATGCTGACTACTATCTTGAGAATATTGTAATAGAACATGTGATGCCTTTCGGTAGTTTTGTGGGGCCCAATTTCCTGTTTATGCAAGACAACGCTCGACCTCACGTGGCTAGTGAGCTACTCGATTATTTTAATCAAGTTGATATACCGATTATGCAATGGCCACCAAAAAGCCCGGATCTTAATCCGATAGAATATGTATGGGATCATCTTAAGAAAAATGTGAAACGTCATATACTTGCACCTAGAAACCTGAGGGAACTTGAAAAGGCAGTTATCACAGAATGGGAGCAAATTCCTCAAGATTTTATCCAAAATTTAATTAGAAGCATGCCTAGGCGCATAAACACTGTCATCCGAAGTAGAGGAGGCAACACACGCTACTAGTGTTCCAGTTACACCATTAATTTTGCTACTAGTGTCCCAGTTTATTTTTTTCATTATTACATAATTTCAACGATTTTGTTATTAGGTCTTAAGAATAATTTTAATTCGAATTTTTATAGAGAAATTTGGTAGCTAATTCACTTTTAAAGAATCCGAATAAGTTTTTTCTAACTTTTAGTGTAACCAATGTTCATAAAAATTTATTAAAATTAATTCATTATAGAGATTTGTATGATTTAATATATTGTTGCGTTAATTTTGTTCAGGAGTGTGTGTATATATATATATATATATATATATATATATATATATATATATATATATATATATATATATATATATATATATATGCCTACAAACCTTTTTCGAAGAAATGCTCTTTCAACCGCAAACCCTAGCTTGACCGAAAATTCAAAGAAGCTACTGCTTCTACACATCTTGCCTACCGACAATGGCGTGAAAATCCTAACGTCCTAAATCGTAACATCTCTGCTCGTTCCCAGAACAGAAGTAAAGAAATTTTCGAAGAAACCAAGGAGGCACACAATCAACGAATTAGAAACACACTAACAATTTCAGGTCCTTTTGGTGAGTCGCTAGGGCCGTTAAGGTTTCGCCAGGTCCACTGTACCACCATTCACACGATCAGATAGTTCTATTGCAACAACACCTGTTAAGCAAGCGAACTTGTTGGCTGAACTCTCTGTTTCACATTTTACTGTTAATTTCCAAGGAACATTGTCTTCAGACAGCGTATCATAAAACGTATTTTAATGAAGCTAGACACCAAAAAAGTTTCTGGCGCTGACGAGAGAACTCACACCAGTTTTCTGTAGACTTTTTAACCTATCCTAGGGAATATTTCCTTCCTGCTAGAATTGCGCCACAGTTCAGCCGCAAGAAGACTTTGCCAAACAACTACCGACCAGTCGCACTGCTTTCAGTAATATTGAAAGTCATGGAAAAGGCTATCAATCAGCATCTTTTAAAATATCTTGAAGGATTCAACATTACTAGCGACCATCAATATGGCTTTCGTAAACATAGATAGCTAGCATCGTCACTCAATTGCTGGGCGTTAATTTGGGAGCAAATATGCCTTGGCATAAACATGTTGCAAGAATAGCAAAGAGAGCTTCTCAAAACCTGGGAATATTATTTCGAACTAGAAACTTTTACACCCCACAACAAGTGTTAATTTTGTACAAAGTTCAAATTCAACCAACTATGGAATACTACTCTCGTGTTTGGGGCTTTACTTCCAAACATACACTGCATTTGTTGGATTCTATTCAAAGAAAAGCTATTCGCCTGATTGGAGACCCGGAACTGGCCAACAACCTTGATTCATTGAAATATCGAAGAACGGTTGGTGACTTGAGTCTATTTGTATGTTTTCATGGAAAGTGTTCGATGGAAGTAGCCCGCTTAATTCCTCTCAGAGTGGTGCATGCTAGAAATACACGTCGCGCTAATACTTCACAAATTCTGTAACTGAAAATAAAGAGCGAAAATGGCACGATAAATGGATAGTCTTAAATTGTTTCCAAAGTGAGATAAAACGAACAAAAACAATTGCTAGTATATCCGCCATGGTCGCCTAAGTCTAAGAGTTTAAATCAGTTTTTGCCGTCACCTGTCAAACAAATCTCAACTTGTGATACATCGAGATCTTTAAAGCGAATTGAAATTGTTAAAAAAATATACAGGGTTCCATTAAAAATAAGAAAGTTGCAGTCACTTCCGGTCAAACCGGAGGTAGCTAAAAATATTTCTTAAGTGATAAAAAAACCTAATAATATATTTTCACGCCATTGTCGGTAGACAAGATGTTTAGAAGCAATAGCTTCTTTGAATTTTCGGTCAAGCTAGGGTTTGCGGTTGAAAGAGTATTTTTTCGAAAAAGGTTTGTAGGCAATATATATATATATATATATATATATATATATATATATATATATATATATATATATATATATATATATCTATATATATATATATATATATATATATATATATAACAATATATTTATCCAACAAATTTACATTTATATATATTATACATGCAGCAATACCAGTTAATGTCGGGAATGATAATTTTGAATCCATAACACGCCGGATCTACGTCAAAGCCACTTTGAATGCATCAACTAAAGGGGGACGAATGACACAAAAGAAAAATAACCCATCCGTAAAATGACGACCGGTAGTACATCGTATTTTCAAGGTAGAGTAAAAGTTTTGTGCTATCAACAAAGTCCTGAGATTACTTTTTAAGAATAAAATAAAGAAAAACATACCTAAAGTCAGGCGACTCAAAAGATCTTAACGTAACTGTCACATGAAGAAAGTTTTTCTTATGAGTGATTATTTTAGCACGGTATAAAGGTAAACCTACCTAGAGTTATTATTTTTACTTCCTTTACTAATTTTTTTCTGGTTTTTGATTGAATTAATAAACCAGCTGAAAGCAATATTATGTATTCTTAAACGTATAAAGAATTAAAGGAGTAGGAAAGAGATTAAAGGAGTTGCTTTGAACATAACATCTAATACAACGTTTTCAGGGTTCTTGGATTCGAGGAATCTGAAAATTGTCTTATTCTTCCTGATTTTCAATCATTTGCAAAAATAGTATGTAAAAAGGATGTGACTGAAAATTGTCTTATTTTTTCCTGATTTTCAATCGTTTGCACAAATAATATGTAAAAGTATGTAACTGTAAAATGACTTTAAAAAATATATATTGACCTCAAACTTTGCGAGGGAAATATATTACTGTTTACGTCTGATACGACTTATACATAAAAGACTAAAAGAACCTAAAAAATCATTATACATAATAGAAAGAAAGCGAGCCTTATACAGATCTCTACCAATATCTGAGAGAAACAAGGTGAGAGTGGTAAGGGTAGCAAAATTTTTATAGTTTTAATAATATTAGGATGATTTTTCCTTGTTTTCGTTGCATAAAGAACATGTAAGGGGATTAGAGGGGTTATTTCGAGCATATCGTGTTATATGCTCTTTTAGGGGTTTTTAGAAAATTATATTATATGTCATGGTAAATTCCTGAAAAATTTTATTTTCATTTTTTAAAGTAATTATTCAACATGGAGAATAGATAAGTACTTTGTTTTATTTAATCTCGTTTTAAAATTTCTGTATAAATATCGTCGTGGTGTGGATTTTTATCACTGTTAATTTTATTTATTGCATATTCTACTTCAGATGCAAGCCTTTTTGAGACAGCATTGTTTTCCATGTAATTAATGGGATTGGCTGTAATTTGGACAGTGGGCAACGTCTGCGGATTTCTTTTAAGTTTAATTTAACTCTTCATTACCCAAAATAGATCTCCCATTTCTTTCTTACGATTTACATCAGATGGCGCTGAGATTTATGGTTTTAGCTAGGAAACCTGGTGTTTGCAAGATCGAGCTGCATCACACTCATAAAAATCATCATCTTTGCGAATCGGTCGAGATATGTTCCTGAATAAATTGATTTTCGAAAGAGGCGATATAAGTTGACTCTCACGTAATCTTATTATGCAGCCAACAGATTTTTTCTTTCGGTGATATATTACAGTAACATTCCTCGCTTCTTGGAACAATTAAAAGAAAATATTTGTCAACGAATGTACCGATCACGGAAGCGACATGCTCAGTAGTGGTTATTAATTTTACTGTTTGCTTAGAAGGACGTTGTAACAGTTTACTTTTACATGACATTAATTTTAAGAAATAATTTACCAAGGGATATAGTTTCACTTACAATATAAACTTTCTTTTTTACTTTAAATATTTTAAAATTATCTAAAATATATGGGACACTTGTATTTTTCAGTACTCTAGAAGTTCATTGAGGGAAATGTTTGTTGCAACAGTAATATTGATTTTTTTGCAAAAAATTTTAATAAGCTTCAATAGACTGAAATATTACTCATATTTACCCCTTATCTATTAACAAAATATAGGAATATTAGTTCTTCACACCCAAATTTTAGGTGTTCGTAATATATCTGGTTTCTAAACTATTTTGTTTGCTACGTTGCTGTCCAAAACTGTTAACAATACATTTTTCTTGCACCTACTTAAAAGGTAAAGTATTTTAATAAATCCCAAATATTTTATTGCATACTTTTCAGAGTATTTATTTGAAAGCATTTTAATTTTCTAAAAAGTTTTTATTAAATAAATTTTATTATGTACATCTGAATAAAAAATAAATTTTTCTGAAGGGGAAAAAAGAATTTTCTTATTATTTATGTATTCACTTGTATGTCGTCTCAGCACGAAATTATCCCTACAGTTACATTATTAAATTTGCAAGAGGTGAATTAAAGCGACATATTTTTCCCTCATTAGGCTCTTTTGCATTACCCTTGAAATTTTTCGCACTTATTAAAATATTCGCCTTTTGAGTAATTAAATTTTCTTACTTAATTTACAACAATATTTAAATTATTTATGATATGAAGGAATATGAAACGTTTTTTTTTTTTTCTTTTTACGATATTTATGACCCGGAGCAAGAAATCACTACCAGTCAAATTCATTAAAAGGGTCTAAAGTAACGTGTCGGTTTTTGGAATGTTTATAGTGTTATAGAATTTTCCTCTCAGTTTTGGTAAAAAGGGCAAATTAATTTTAAGACTAATAATTTTTCATTTAACATAAAAGGGTTGGAATGGATGATAGATTAGAAAAATAAATCTTCGAATATATTAGGTTATATGTTCTTTTTCATATTAGTTTAAGTTGTTTCCTAGTTGCTGGTTCTAAAGAGCTAAAATAACAAAAAAAGTGCAGACATCAGCAAACCATAAAGTAAATATGATAGTTCTCAATTCACACACTTTTATAGTGTCGATGTTAAAAATAAATATCGTTATTAAGATCTTCATGAGTAGCATCAATTTTAGTATTTAGAAAGATTGCAACACTCAACATCGGATTTATTTGACTGCATAATTAACTGTTCTCTTGATAGCATCCCAGTGTTTGAATCTGTTTTAAATAAAATTGCCTCATATATTTCTAATTTTAAATTTATTATCATTAATGGAAATTTTCGGATTCAATGAAATTTTGTTAAAAACCGTTTATGTATATATTTTTTTAAACCAATACTAGAAAAAAACCGTATTAGGCATAAGTAAAGAAGGGGAACAGAGGGTAGTCATTACGATAAGAATAAGTAGAGGAAAAATATTCTTGATGCAAATAAGCTAGTTACCGCGGTAGTTAATAAACTTCACCGGGGTAAAAATGTCTTTTTGTCTCTGTCTTCCTCTAACTTCTGTTGTCTCTTACCCTTACTTCTCCTTACCGCGTTCTCCCTTTACTATGCTTTATACCAACATTTAGATCCTGAAACGTGATCTGTCCTATTCTATATAATAACTAGATTATTTGTTAAAATCTCGAAAAGTTTTACGAATAAAAGTTGTTTATATTTTAATTTTACATAAGCGAACAAAATTTTAATGTTTGTTTTTGCGAATTTGCAAAATTCAAAATCTTCCTAATCTCACAAAAACTATTTTTTGTTAGCAACCTCATTATGCAATTACTTTTTGAAACCTTAAATTTAAAATTGTGTTACGTTTGATGCACACTTGGAGTGGTTTCAAAAATTAAATCAAATTCACTTTTTCATTACTTAATTGAAGAGAAAACAAGAATAATTAAAAATATCACCAAAATAAGAATTAATGAAAATATTATCAAAACGAATTATCGATGTAGGTAACTTAGGAAATATATATATTTATATATATATATATATATATATATATATATATATATATATATATATATATATATATATATATATATATATATATATATATATATATATATATATATATATATATATATATATATTTTCATCTTTATTCATGCAAAATCTAATGCTAAAGTTGCCTAGCCAAGTTCAGATCCGAGAAAAACCCTCTCTTGCACCGGAACGCTTAACATAGTAGATTCAAAATCGATAACCATAAATATATATATATATATATATATATATATATATATATATATATATATATATATATATATATATATATATATATATATTATATATTTATATTTTAAAAACTTTCGTATATATTTTTTTGGTTTATTCTTGGGCATAAGTTTATGAGTGTTTATGTTATAAAAATACAGATTTTAATTACGTTTCGTCTATTCTATTGGGCAAACAAATTTTATTTTTATATTTGAATTACTTCTCAGTATATATCACCACTAAACCAAACACTTTATTCTTGCGTTCCTCGCGCATTCCGCTAACCATGTTAACTCCATGCGATGATTGTCTCCAAATTCCCAACATAGTTTGGGTTACTTACAAATTCAAAGGTATTGAAAATGTTGTATTTAATTAGTTAAATACCGGTGACGTTATTGATTCTTGTGAAGAGTATATATATCTCGGAACTAACATAAGTAAAGACGCTAGACAGGAGAAAGAAGTGGAGAGTAGAATAAGTAAAGGAAAGGCGCTGTGGGTTCCAGGATATTAGGGAATAACAGATAACAGAAAAGCGAATGAATTATCAAGATCCGGGACTACAAACTATACATGGATCCAGAACCAGTGTTTGGTATACCAAAACAGATGGTGAAAACCACAATCAGCAACATCTAAATCGTTGGCTCACAACATCTCGCCAAAGACACGCGAGGAACGTAATTGGCGGCCCTTCAAAGAAACTAAGAACTGAAGTCCTACGTTTAACAAAGGCCCAGACCAAACTACTGGTGGGACTGAGCACCGACCACTATTACCTGAGGAAACATTCCCAAAAAATGGGAATCCACAATGGTCTCACAACATGAAGAGGTCAAGAGGATGAAACCTTTACGAATAGCTTATATGAATGTGCGGTTTTGACTAGGAAAAGACATAGACTGTTAGCGATGAATTAGCACATGAGGACTTGAAAGGTAGCTAACAAACTTTAAAGGGACAACGATCCTATAATCAAGAGAGGGCAGCACGAAAAGTCAAGGGGCGGCAGGCCGTAAACGGGCACAATCGCCTAATCTGTTCTGTAGTCAAAGAACATAACATCACCTCAATTATAATGCAGTATTTAAGAGCATCGTGTTATACGGTTGTGAAACTTGGCAATTGATGAAACGATTGGAACAGAAACTGATGGCACTTGAATTGGATTACTGGCGAAGATCGGCCGGAGTGTCAAGAATGGACATATTTAGAAATAAAAGAATAAGGGATGTAATGAAAGTAAAAACCACGATTATTGAGGAAATTCAACAACTGCAACTTACATGGTACGGACACGTGGAAAGAACGGAAGAATACCGAATACCAAAGATAGTCCTAAAGTGGGTACCAAGCGAAAAGAGGAGAAGGGGAAGAATTTTAACAAAAATAATTTTACGCCCATCGAAACCATTTTCCTTTGTTAAAATTATGAAAGTGTTTATGTTTTAGGGTTATTACTTTTGCTGGTATAATTGATAAAGAATATAAAATTAGATAGAGTTGTATTTAGATTTTTTTTTAGCAATATTCGTTGTGTTAAATTATAATAAATCTGACTAAAATTGGTAATATATTCAATAACAAACAGAATATTAGCAATTTAAGTCAGATTTATTATAATTTATTACAATAGGTATTGCCAATAAAGAAACAAACCTGAACACAACGGTCTAATTTCACATTCTTTGTCAATTATACCAGTAAAAGTAAACAGTCCTAAAACATACATACTTTCTCTTTTCCTCTTTTAGTGCGGCTAGATATTTTTAGGAAACAACAGGATTTCGAGGGGCGTAAAACTAGTTTTTAATAGTATGTGTTCAAATTCCATTAAATAAAATACGAGTAGATTATTTAATAGTATGTATTGTGATATTTTTAATATCTTTTAATTTGTAGATAAAAAAATCTGTTATTATAACATAAAAAAAAAAAAAATTTTTTTACACATATAAGTCTTTACCCAAGAATATATATACATATATATATATATATATATATATATATATATATATATATATATATATATATTTAGTAGTATAAAGTATTTACCAAAGTATGTAGTTAAAATTGTGTAGTTGCGTGACTATTTTTTTCTAGGAAGAGGCCTGAATAGACAACAACTTATTCTAATTTATTTTAAATTGTGCAATATTGTGTCCATGATCATTTTATACCACCCTAACAAAAATTTTTATTTTAAAAACAATCAACGAAGGTCATATATATTTATTCAGCATCTTGACAATTATTTTTCTTGTTTACGATTTTTACGAGTAAATAGTAAATTACTAACTGCTTTTTCTTACTCGAATTTCTCCTGCATGAAGCTCAATGAGGGTCAATATTAGGCAACTGCTGATATAAGGGAATTCTTAATGGAATAGTCTGATAAAATCAGCGCCGTCATTCGTTTTTAATTTTTTATTAATAAACACAATTTTTGATAATTTTCTTAAAATAAAATGTCAAAATCGCTGATGAAATTATTTTCAAAGTGACTCCTTATCGTGTTTGTATTGTTACTATTGTTATTGTTGCAGAGGGGTTTACCAATTTTTAACGATTTCTTGTCAGATATTTTCTTTTAATTATCCCACAGAGCTAGTATTATTATTGTAAACTTTAGTTTCAGGGTATCCAAATAATAAAAATTCCATAACCGTCAAATCTGGGCTATTGAATATTTCCCGAATGAGTGGTAAATATGTCTTTGAAGTATGATATCGCCCCATTGTACTGAAACCAATTTTTTTTTGCTATAATCAATAAATTCTTGTATAGCGGATGTGAAGAACTTTTCAATCATCTTCACATGTTATTTCGAATTAATAGCTGTTGAGAGGTCTCTCCTGTCCTCAAAGTACGAACCGAATATTCCACGTATCGACTTCAGAAGAATGTAAAGACTGTTGATGTATTTTTGGATTTATTAGACTTCAATAACATAATTCGGTTAACCGTTGTGGCTATTAATTTGGAGATGTGCATCTTCTGATAATAAGATGTCGGTAAATGTTGATAAGCCTTGAAATATTTGCAGTATCACTTGACTCTAATACTTGCATAAGATATATCTTGTAGGGGTGCAGATATAAATTCCTGTGAAGGATGTATTATCACGAACTGCTGGATATATTTACGGCAATTGATCGGTTGCGTATTGAGAGGTCGGTAATCTCGGTGACGCTGAAGCGGACTCCGTTTTCATCGCTTCTTGGTTACCATACCTGAGTTTTATTTAAAGTCGAACCAGTTTCTTTCAATCTATTCGCCTATTTTTTCATCAGTTAATAACTGGAGACTTCTTTTACACAGTGTAAGTAATATTAAATGCGAAGCTATTGCCACAAGTTAGTCGCGGATATGTTATTTTTATAAAATTGTCGTACACAAGAGCCATGCTTCGCTTCTGTAAATTAAGTTACCAAGGAGCTGGGTTACACTCTATATCTCCACTTACTCCTTCTACTTTTTGCATTCACGCAATAAGGCGAAATAATTTGGCCTAATTAATACTCCCGGATATATTTTTATTTATATAATAAAATTTTCGTTTGATGAAAAAGTTTAAGTATGTTTTGAAATACTTTACCCAGATCTGTAATTGTTTAAAATACAAATAAGTTTAGGAAATTAAATAAAACTACAACATTTTTGGTCAAATGGCTTGAAGAAAGCTCTACATTGGCAAAGGTCTAGAAACATATTTCGAGTGAAGGAGAGTCGTTAGTTAACATTATAATTTGTATTACAACTGTAATATACCCATTCTAGAAAAAAAGTATTAAAATAATTTTAAAATATCAAAACAAAAAATTATCCATTTTGACTTATTTTAATAACATATAGGTTGCTTTAGAGTACTATATAGTTAAATTTTAGAATGTGTAGAGAAGTATGGTTTATATGTAGTTTTATATTTGTTTTCGTGTGCACACGTTTCTTTTTACTGCAAATTCCCTTAATAATATACGATATGACGACATCTTCGTCGATATCCATCAAAAAAGGGTAATCCCTATTCAGGCGTGGAAGTACATGATATATAAAAATATTTTTGTGTATTAAAGAAATTATTTTCTTCATTATAAGAGTATACAAAATATATTTAGTTTTTATTTAAAGCAAGTTGATATTTTTATTGAATGAGTTATGATGATCTATTGAAAAGTACATCGTCAAAATTACCTAATTATTTATTTACTTGAAGTAACCATATTGGTTAAGAAAATTTCCGGAAATACTTACTATATGATACATTTTTAGTGTTCCGTACGGAACAGTTATTAGATTACTTCGGTGTCTGTCTGTCTGTCTATCCGTCTGTCACACCCGCTTTTCTCCGAAATTATTTAACATAGAAAGTTGAAATTTGGCACTAATATAGGAATTGATAGCCTCATTAGAGCCGTGCAGTCTTGAAAGTTAAATTTTGACTTAAGGGGTTAGTTTTGGAGGGTGCAATCGGAAGTAAAAAAAATACTAAATCATCGAGTGGGGTGTCAAATGAAAGCTTGTAAAAACACGAGTTCAAAAATATATAATGTTTCTGCACACTATTCTTTGTATTATTTTTAAAAAATTGCGAAAAAAATCGCTGTCCCTTATCTCGAAAAGTATCGATCAAAAAATTTTGAAGTATGGAATATTCTCCACAGGGTGTAGATTGAATGAAAATTTTCACGAATACATCATCTTTGATAATTTATCTGGTATATAAAAAAACAAAAATTTTGAAGTGATCAGTTTTCAGTAAAGACGGAAAAAAAATTTATTGAAAACTCATTTGGGGTGTGTTTTGTGAAGCCATTGATCATTTTGTATTTCCGTACAAAAATTTTTATTTTAACAACTTACGGAACAGTAATTGCGCAAGTCCGACTTACACTTGGCAGGTTATTTTATTGTAAATTATCTTATAATATACGATATGACCACATCTTTGCCGATATGTATCCAAAAAAGGGATATTCAGGCGTGGAGGTATACGATAAATAAAAATATTTTTTTGTATTTAAGAAATTATTATCTTCAATATAAAAGTATACAAAATGTATTTAGTTTTTGGTTAAAGCAGATTGATATTTTTATTTTCATTGTATCTGTTATGATTTATTGAAAAATATATTGTCAAAATTATCTATTTATTTATTCACTTGAAGCAATCAATTTCCTGGAGCTTCTTAAGTAGTTTTTCTGTCGGATGATAATGTAATTAAAAATCGCCCTGAAGGGCTTCTAAGCGTGAAGCGAATGTCGGTATGTTATATATAGTGGTTTTTATTTTACTTCATTATAATTTATTAATTATTCAATTTTAAAAAAAATTTTAACACACAAATCAAGCCTCCATATATTTACATTAAAACACGATCACACATCTGACGTACCCTGAAAATTGGTTGACCAGATCTACTACTAACAAATGGGTTAATTAATTAATATATTATTCTCAGGCTACCCAAATTTAAGAATTTAATTCACTGGCTTTCACAATATCATTTTTTATCATTATTATTATTTTCATACAGCCAGTCAATAACTGGAACACTTTATACTAAATTTTTAGTGCATCAAAAATTAAAAGATTGAGCCGTTGCTATTTATGATAAAATAACAAAAAAAAAAAAGAAAAACGGCCTTATCTTACATGAATATACACTGATTGACACCATGCTTGCTCTGGGCCAATTAGAGCAATTTATAACAAACAGATCGGGCCAGGGCTACATATAATTTACATGACTATTTTTTAGAAGCGAAACAATAGTTATATCTAGAGTTCAAATACTAATATTGTTTTCGTGTAAATAAGACTTAACAGTCTCTTGACTTTGAGAGTTGTCCAAAGGTGTGAGTACATGTAGAAAGTTTAATGGTCCTGATTATTTAAATCGCCAACAATTCCACATAACTCGAATACGTAGGATTTTATGACATTAATTTTTTTAAGATTAGCAGTGTACCATGCATGACCAAATTTAAGTCTTATAATGGTAGTAATAAATATTCTGGTCACGTTGAATTGACTGAACCAATATTTCCCATTTCTTGATAGATCTGAGATAAATATCTATTACTACTTCTTCTGAAGTTTTTCCATTTATTTTGCCATCGTATCATGATTTTTCAAGTATAATTATGTAAGTCTTTCCCAGTTGGTCAACCTTTTCGTTATGGTAAGATCAGTGTGAAGTTTAACCCACATAAATAAAATCTCTTTTTTACTCACAGTAAGTTTCCTTAATATCTGTTTAATTTCATATAGGACGTGAAATTTTCTGCGGTTCCAAGTTATGAGATTTTCTAAGGCTTGGAGTACTGAGAGTGAATCCATTAATATCAACATCTTATTAGAGTCTAATTTTCCTGCAAAAACCAAGCGGCTGTAGAATAGTAATGGCTTTACAAATAAAAATGGAAAAGGAAGGATTCAGTTTGAATTGTGATTCTAGTTTAATGGAAGGGATATAGAAAGCGCTCCCACAATCATGCTCCGTTTTCGAAGCGTGTGATAGGTATATGTGTGTAAAAAATTAACCACATTAACTTTAAGTATGATTAAGTATATACCATATCATTAAAAGTCTAATCTAACGCAATGCATAGTTTTAACTAATAAGTAAGATAGTGAATAACATTGTGTTGATAATTAACAGCTGAATATTTTACATATTTTCAGTTCACTCCATTATTTTTAACTTGTCCTTACGGCACTCATTAAAATTAAAGGGATTATTGATTTGGTGAGAAACAATTTCATGATTGACACGATTTGTTTCCTTTTAGGTATAAAATGTTTATAATACAATTACTACTTAAACCATTTTCCAAGTTTATCTTGGATTTGTTAATATACCAAAAATATAAATTTTAAATAACTTTTTACAGTGACTGCATGTAAAAGTGCAAAAACCATTAGTTTAACAAAAAAAACTTACTATTTCAAGCCATTTTTTAAAAATAACTCATAACTCCTTGAAACTGAAAGTTTAACAAATCAGTCTTTATCACTATAAATTAAACTAAAAACGAAACACTTTCCTTTAGCAACGAAAATAATTAACTAAAAATAAACAAGATAACGCACAAAAAGTAATTTCAGAATAATATTTTCTTTAACTATGAATTGTTATGTACTTGGGATACTTCTACTTGTAACAATATTAGTATACTGAAGCATCATTATTTTGCTACATATTGCTTAACAAAAGCAAGAGAGTTCTTTTTTAATTTAATTATGAAATAATAATAAATGTGATATCTACAGAGTGATTCAAAATTTAAGATATTTTTATAGCGCGTCAATAGCAAAGAGATTGAGAAGGATATGCCTCATGAATGTTAAGAAATATTAATTTACTGGTAAAAAACAACCTAATGAAATATTAGTTAAGAGGGATAAGCTTTATGAATTTTAAGAGTTATTAATTTAGCGCTAAAAAACAACGTAATGAAATATTTATTTATTTATCAAGTTGTTTTCGTGGGTGCTGTAGACCCGGTAAATCAGAAATAAAATGGTGTTACTTGGTTCTTACTTCTTATAAGGATTTCATTTTTGTTTTTTTTAGTGTAGTTTATATCAGTTTATTAGAAAAAATCAGACCAAGCTTTTTATGTACCAATCAATGCAGCAAAAGCGGTGTTTCTATACTCTGACTTTAATTTTCGACATGACTAATATTAAAACAATTGAAAACTATATGACGTTCGTAGATCATTATTAGAAGCATGGATAATGTTTTGTGCATGTGTTTTATGGAAATACTTTAGCTGGCTTAGCCCACCTGAACAATAAAGCACAGAATTACTCAATATTAATTTTAAGAAAACGTACTAAAATTGTCCATTTATGTGCAATAAATACATAAGGTTTCGCATATTATTTAGTGTTATTTCTGTGTAAAGAGAAAGATCAATATATATTTGCTTAACATTTATCCCACACCTATCCCATCAAAGACCATTCTTTACATTATGTAATAAGAGAAAGAGGTGAGCACGTACATAAAAATTCTGGATATATGATGAAAAATATCTATAATATGTACATATTACAGATTTATTATATCCTTTACGATACATGTTTAAATTGTGTGTTATGACCATGAATTATATTTATGTTCATACAATGTAGAGTAGCTGATTGGGCAGGCAGAGTGTATGTCATTTAATAGAGTTTCTTTCGAGTACTTAGCTTTCAAATATAAATATGCGTTTCAAAAGCACCGAGTATATATATTTTAAAGAAAAAAAAAATAAATTTACATAAATATGTTAAAGTTGTGAAACTTTGATATACGTAGTTTGTTTTTATTAAATACTTGTAATTATTATTATTATTATTTAGGTTGTCGTCATTTCTTATAGTACCTTGTTAATATAAGTGATATATTTTTTAAATAAATTAAATTACACGTTAATATGTTTTTTTTTTGTTTTGAATGTTGCAATAGCCAGTTGCATTTTTGTATTCAGCCAATATATACATGATTTTTAATTTAAAATCTGAGACGTTACAACACCCAGCTACTAGTGCCGGATTCGAAGCAAAGGCCATCTATATGATTAGCAAGCTTTATACCCACCGCTCTGACTAGACCGGCACGTTAATATGTTATTACGAGGTTGTAGTCAGTAGGATAACTCGTGTTATTATTTTAAAAAACTGGTCAAGTGCAAGCTGGACTTGTGCAATTAGTGTCCCGTAACATGATTGCCTTTAAAATGAAATAAAAATCCTTACCTAGGCTGAGTTAATTAGGTCCCTGACATGCATTTTTCTTAAGATTCAATATATATTTTCGCATTTTTTCTTAGTCAATAATGTAAAATGGTTATAGCATCTTAGCTTCCTAACAATCAATAAATCAATCTAGCTCAATCTAGAATTTAGTAATAAGAGGATAAAACAAATATTAATATTTACTGCCTAAGCAAATAAAATAAAATTTTATCTCGGTACAAAAGCGACTCGCCACTCGGTTACAGTGATACACTTAAAAGTATATTACAAAAACCTCCACCATACGTCAAGAAAACATAGTTTTCATAGTTTTTTTTTTTACCAGATAAATTATCGAACATGCATTCATGCTAATTTTCGCTCAATCTGCACTTTATAGAGAACTAGCCGGGCCCGCGGCTCCGCTCGCGTTGGCTTGATTCACTACTATCGTCACTGCTTATTCCTTATGTTACCCAACGTAATAAAATATCTCCCATTATTTCTCCTTATCTCCCAATATTTCTCCTTATTTCCCATTATCTCTACATAATTTCCATTATCTAGGCTTATCTCTGCTCATCTCCCATTATTTCTCTTTATCTCCCATTATTTCTCCTTATCTCCCATTATCTCACCTTATCTCCCATTATTTAGGCTTATATCGAAATATATAGAACATATGTATAGATTTATAAAAAACACGTAAATCGGATAAGTGGTTCTCGAGTGATAAGCGCACTAACGGACACACAGACAGACAGAGAGACGTTGCATTTTATATATATTGTATTCTTTACTGCATGATATTGTTCCATATTTAATGCTTTAGGGAGTGTATTGCAAGAGAACGAGCTAGCGGCAAACTTTTCTCCGAGTTGATTCACTATTATCGTCACTGCTTATTCCTTATGTCACCTAATAAAATATATCCTATAACCTGGCCAGAGAACATACGTATGTTTAAAAAAAAAGCACGTAAATCGGATAAGTGGTTCTCCAGTGATAAGCACACTAACGGACGGACAGACAGACGGACAGAGAGACATTGCATTTTATATATATTATAGATATTCTCTGCTACATAATATTGTTCCATATTCAATGGTTTGGACTGTGTATTGCAAGAGAACGCGCTAGCGGCAAACTTTGTCCGACTTCATTTACTATTATTGTCAATGCTCATTCCTTATGCTACCTATCGTAATAAAATATAGCCTATAACCTGGCCGGAGAACATATGTATGCTTTAAAAAAAAAAGTACGAAAATCGGATAAGTGGTTCTCCAGTGATAAGCGTACTAACGGACAGACAGACAGACAGAGATACGTTGCATTTTATATATATTATAGATGTAATAAAATATATACCTATAACCTGGTCAGAGAACATATGTATGAATTCTATTGTTCTCGAGGGATAAGAGCATTAACGGACAGACAGACAGACAGACAAACATTGCATTTTATATATATTATAGATATAGATTATTATTATTATTATTATATAACCAGAATATATGTATGAATTTAAAAAAAAGACAGGTAAATCGGATAAGTGGTTCCCGCGTGATAAACGCACTAATAGACAGACAGACAGACAGAGAGACATTGCATTTTATATATATTATAGATTATACATTGCAGATATTCTTTGCTACATAATATTGTTCCATATTTAATGGTTTAGGCTGTGTATTGCAAAGGCACGCGCTAGCGGCAAACTTATTTCCGACATCACTCACTATTTTACGTCACTGCTCATTCCTTATGCTACCTATCGTAATAAAATATAGCCTATAACCTGGCCAGAGAACATATGTATGTTTTTAAAAAAAAAAAGTACGTAAATCGGATAAGTGGTTCTTCACTGATAGGCGCACTAACGGACAGACAGACAGACAGACAGACAGAGAGACGTTGCATTTTATATATATTATACATATCCTAGAATGTTTTCAAAATTTCTTGATCAGTTCTTTTCGACGTAAGGGTAGGGACATCGATTTTTGGCTATTTTTTTAAAGTAATGCAAAGGAAATTGTGCACAAGTATTAGTTCATATATGTATATTGTTGAACTCGTGTTGTCAAAAGCCTGGTCATTTTTTTTTTCAATTCTGATTTCACCTAGCAAAACTAACCCCTTAAGGCAAAATTTAACTTTTAAAACTACAAGGCTCTGATTGGGCTAAATTTCAACTTAGTATGTCAAATAATTTCGCAGAAAATCGGCTGTGGCCGACGGACAGACACCGAAGTGATCCCATAAGTGTTCCATACGGAACACTAAAAATAGAAAGTTTATACTACCTGAAAAATCATAAATGATACCTACATTTTTTTAAATCTACTATTAGAGGTATAGATTGTGACATTTTCTAGAATAACTAAATAACTACAGACGTATTAACCTACTTTTTTAGTTTAATACGAGGTCATGCATTTTCTACGTTACAGAAGAACTCTTCTGAATGTCTAAAATATTATTAACAAAAAATTGGCCATTAAACCAATCTAGGTTGACACTGTATAAAGAAATGCTTTAAGTGTAAAAGAAAGTTTGTTCGAGTCTATTCTTCTTTTAGAACAAAGGCAAAAAAATAAAAGAGCCGCTAGGTTATACGCTACATTAACTCAAGGTCTTTAAATTTCAAAAGTTTTAAAAGTTACCACAGAAGTTTCTGTTTAATTGTCGATTTAAGGACTATTTAAAAGACCACATTTTAGATATTATTTTTTATTTTAACTTGCTTTCTAGATTCAGTATTTGAATATAAACTTAGGAATTATTAATACTGTAGTTTGCTTCCATCCACTAAAGGCCGGGATATGAAGGGTTAAAGTGTCAATGTTAAATATTTGGGAAATTACCTATTAACCAGTAATCCACTTTCAAGCACTCGACAAATCTAGATAAACGACCCCTCATTTGCCAGATGTCGTTGGGTTAAGTCGAATGACACCAAAAATACATGTTTTCATCTCCTAGAGGAGAGAAATATAAAGGGTCAAAATTCGAATAGGTTGGCGTTTCGCGCTGGATTGCATATGACCCAGACATAACATACGAGGCATGTTTTTTAAGTAAGTACCGTTTTGCGATTCCGCCGCCGCAGCGATACGGTCGGCGTTCCGCGCATGCGCGCTGGTAACCTACATCTCATGTCTACGCACTGACGCCATTACAGTCTGATTCTTCATTGTATACGTTGTTTACTGAGTGTTTAAGATGCCTCCGACAATCGTGAGTCCCGCCGATTGTGAAGTACGGGCTGTTATACGATTTCTTAGTGCTAAAGGCGTAAAACCGATCGATATTCATCGTGAGATCTGTGAAGTTTACGGACAAAACATTATGAGTGATGGAATGGTAAGGAAATGGGTGAGAGCATTTAAAGATGGCCGCACAAATGTGCATGATGAAGAACGGAGTGGGCGTCCTTCGGTCGTTAATGAAGATTTGGTGCAGAAAGTGGACGAAAAGGTGAGAGAAAAACAGACGCTTTACAATTTCATCATTGTGCGACTGCTTTCCTCAATATTCTCGTAGTGTTTTGTATCGCATTGTGACCGAGAACTTGAATTACCGGAAATTGTGTTCACGTTGGGTTCCAAAAATGTAGACGGATTTGCACAAAACCCAACGTTTAGGCAGTGCATTGACTTTCCTTGAGCGGTACCACAATGAAGGTGAACATTTTTCAGACCAAATTGTTACTGGTGACGAAACATGGGTGGCCTACGTCACACCAGAATCGAAACAACAATCCATGGAATGGCGACATTCATCATCACCAAAAAGTGAAGTTTAAGCAAACAATATCTGCCCGCAAAATCATGTGCACAGTTTTTTGGGACAGAAAAGGAGTATTGCTAGTGGAGTTTCTGCCTCGTAATGAGACAATCAATGCAGCGTCTTATTGTGAGACATTGAACAATCTGCGTCGTGCAATCCAGAACAAAAGACGTGGCAAGTTGAGTAAGGGTATCGTTTTGCTGCATGACAATGCCTGTCCACATGTGGCTAATCGGACCAAAGATCTCATCAAATCTTTTAAATGGGAAACTCTAGATCATCCTCCATACAACCCTGATCTGGCGCCCAGCGACTACCATTTGTTCCTGCACTTGAAGAAGCACCTGGGTGGTCAGCGTCTTCAAGACGATAACGAAGTCAAAACATTTGTGATACAGTGGTTAACAAGTCAGGCGGCAGAATGTTATGAGGAGGGTATTCAAAAACTGGTGCCACGTTATGACAAGTGCCTCAATATTCACGGAAATTATGTAGAAAAGTAGATTAAGGTACAGGCTTTCATGTAAAAATAAAATTATAGCGATATCTTTGCACGTCTTTTTTTAATTCCAAAACGGTACTTACTTAAAAAACATGCCTCGTAAAATTAATCTGCACTAACCAAAACGTTCCCTGGTTTTTTTTTCGATAATCAGCTAATTATTTAGACAGACAAATCCACTAGAAGGGTCAAAAACTTAGTCCCGATATAGTTGTAATGAAATTTACAAACTTCTAGTTGCCCAACTGAATTTTACTTTTGACAGTCTTATATTTTATATAGCAAATGTCCTTCAAGAAATGTTTTTTAAATAAAACTCTAGAACAGGTCAAAAAATTAATAATTTTCAGAAATTTATTTTTTAATTTTTTATTTTTATCGGTTTAAATCGAATTTTCGGGCCTGGTAATGTAAAGGTTAGTCTTAAGGGAAAACGTTTTTAGTGAATAAATCAGAAAATCTTTATAGTTCAGTAACTGTAAATAACATTTCATTGTAATCTGCTTTTCCGAAGAAGTATGAATAGAGACAATACTGTTCAAAAATGTCACAACTTTATCCTTCGGCTTTCACATTCCGTATATCTTTAAAATATAATAAAATGGAGAAACGCATCCAATTTATTTCCTTTTCTGGCACTTTCCAGATAATTTTTTTGCTGTTATTTTACCTTTTTCTCTTACCCATACGTTTTATTTTTTTATGCATGGATTTAAACCTTATTTAAGATGTAATTTATTTAGGATGAACTTTATCGAGAAAAATTGGGCTTTACGATCCAATTTAGGTCCTTATGTACTTGATATATGATGCTAAATAAAAAAACAAATTAAAGGTTGTCAAACTGATGATTAAAGCAAGATATAAGGTATGTTCCGATGAACTACTACTACCTTTCAGTTTTCAGTTCTATAATTATTACTAGTGCACTTAGAAATTTATCTAGTATGAAATTTGGAAGAAAAGTAATTTTAGAAATAATAACTTTCATTAATAATGAGAAAGAATTATTTTACTCATTGGTTAAATAACTTGCCAAGTTATATAGTATCGAAACAAGTACTGAAAACGATCTTTGTTTCTAATATCAGTATTTAGTTTGTAATTATTTGTAAAAGTTCAGAATTTTGGGCTTCGAACCAATTTAAAGGATAATTTTTTTTTATTGTTTCTTATCAAACTACATGCGATTTTGGTGTAAATTTTAAATCGATCTGACCACTAGGAACTACATAAAATAATTTTTTGAAGTTAGCTAGTCGTCTTTCTCATTCAATTCACTTGTTCGGTTACTACATCACATACCTCATTCCTTTTATTACAGGGTTGGACTTGACGAGTTTTGCGAAAACATGTTTGCACTTACCCACAATATTGTTTATTGGTAAAGAATCCACGATATCATTTTTATTGGAACAGTGATAACTATCAGGATAGTCAAGTTCCGGAGACACTTTGACAGAAGTGGAAGAACGAGAATAGTGGATCTCATTACTGGAAACAGTTCCTCTGTATTGCCGGAGTCACTAACTCTGGGTTTGGTACGGATTCTTCGTTTTTACGACAGAATCCTTTCCATCTTTTAAAAACTTTAGGTGCACTAGAACGTAGCATCTCACAATAGAAAAGAAAAGAGTCTCAAATAAACGAGGTCAGGCTCCGGTAGCAACAGGTGGACAGGTAGCAAGTACACACATGTCATATAAAAACTTATTCGTCGGAATAGTTGGATATATATTGTAAAAACATAATAAATACTTTTTCTATTGTTCTGAACTCTATACGAGAACCGAGAACTAAGAAACAAGCACGAGACCGGGAATTTTTAAAAAATTGTTTGTCCTGAAAAGTCATGTTTTTTGAGACATAATATTTTTTTTCTATATCGTAGTAGGTATGGTAACAATTTTTTAGTATTAAAGATATATCCCTGAACAATTTGAGCGGTACAGATTTTTCAGTAAGTCAAAGAATTCCGAAAAACAAAATAATTGGAAGGGAAGAAATTGAGACGCATTTTAGTACTGTAGTTTTTTTGGAGCTGTAATTAGACGAAACAAAATTTTAAAAATTTACCATGCTTAGACTGTTTCCTAGTAATCGAGAACTAACTAAAAAAAAGTTGAAAATTGGAGCAGTAGAATTGTAGAAAAGGAACATTATGTGCAAAAAAAACTCAGATTTTCACACCGTTTTTACAGTCATGTTTCCTAGGTTATCACGAGCTTGAAAATCGAAATTTTTTGATGAGACTGGAGTTAAATTAAAACTTAAAATACACTGATTCTAATAAAACAAATTGCTAGAATCTATGCGATGGTTTTTAGACAATCGAGTTGAGAAAGGAGACTGGCATTTTCGGACGGGGCGCCAAGCGGAAGCGTAGTCTCCCTAAAGAGTTATTATTATTTTCGGTAAATTTGTTGAACTCTCAGTTTTATGGTTATTAAATTAACTAATGGTTCCAATCAATACATCTTTTTTTTTGGGTTTTCTAACTGTTGACGTTTAAAACAAACCATATATGTCCAACTAGGTGATTATTTCTATTTTGTATTATTAGATAGTTTTTTAGTACGTATTAAAATTCGTGTATAATTATAATTATCTCAATATCCTAACTAATCCTAACACAGTTTGTTTTTATGAAAACTCAAACTAGTTCTGCATTATTTCCTACTTTGTGATCGGTGTAAATTACAGACAGAGAAAAAATTTAAAAATATTTAACGTATGTGTCGCTACTGTTTACCAAGGTCTACACTGCTCACATATTAATCAGTTATCGTATACTAACTTCATTTTATTTGTCAATTTTTACCGTCTTTTATGTATCTAATCTCTTTCCTTGATAGCTTTGCAATTTTTAATAATTTTCGTTGCTGTTACGCTCACTTTAAGAAGGTATTACCATTATTTATATTTTTTATCTAACTGGCTGCACATTTTAATGCTTATAATAATAATTCAGGAAACGTTTGCTCCAGTGTTCTCTTTCAATCTTAGGCAGGCAAGTTGCACGTCATTTCCATTCGGCTTGTCTTGTTTAAGTTTCGGTCGAATTGTTGACACATTTTAACCGTTGTGAACTTTTTTAGTTATTTAAGTGATGACCTTATATACGCGTAAGTCGGATTTTTCATAAGTACGTTTTGCCGTTTTTTTCTTCGTGATATTCAAAAGATGCTCCTTTTTTTCAGATTCGATTTTTTTTATATCAGGAATGTAAAAAATTGGCTTCTCACACTGACTCAAGCATCCACAGAAATATGAATCGTATATAAAATAGACTTGCTGAGGATGGCAACCAATTGTCGGATATAATCCCATTTTGATTAAATTAGTAGGCAAGACTGAATATTTTCTTTCTTAAATCCACTTGCTTCACTTAGAGGTGAACTACTTTAACTAAATTAATATTTGATTGATATCCAGCAATTGAATCTAAAAATTTAGAGAAACCAACAAATATGATGAAAATGATACGTTGTGTTAAGGAAAATTCAAGCTTACCAAGTCATCATTCTAATTAAATTGTTTCATTCTCCAGATTTTTAAACAAAACATAGTTTTGGGGGCAACATTTCATAAACTCGACAAAATATCATTTAAAGGACGAGACCAAGTCGATGATCATGTACGGCGACTGAAAAAGTGAATTAGCAGCAATTTTTACTAATTTTTTAAAATCTGACTGGACCTGAATTTAGCTAATCAATTCAATTTAAAGCGTAAATATATATGTTGTTAATAAATATCAAATAAACTTTGAAGGTATTCTTCTTTTGAAAAATAATGACCTCATATGACGTCTCTATTTTGTTCTGGCACATAATACTTGAAGTAAGAAAGGATCCAATAGATTTTGAGCGGTTTTCCTGTCAGGGGAGGAAGGTAAAAAGGGTTATGTTCAATTGTATAATGACAATTTTTTTCTATTTTTTGGTGAGATGATGAACAAATCTTAAGCATAATTATTTACAGTTAAATATGTATAGAGGAAAGTACATACACGAGGGAGTTGCTTGAAATATATCTTGTTATACGGTTCTTTTAAGGTTTTCAGAGTTGAGGAATCTAAAAATTATGTTGCTGTTGCAATGCCTCTAATCATAATAGAAACAATAAAAAGAGTAAAATATTAGCTTTCATCAACAATCTCTGAAGCACATCCTTTGCTTATCATCTTTTTGTAATTATCATCTCGCCTTAGATTATCGATCATTTAAAATATTAAGTAATGCTTCGATTAATTTATTCCTTAGTCCGAGAAAGTCAAAATCAGTATTTATTTTCGAAGTGCATGTCTACGAGAAAATCACTTCACCAATTTTTTGACGTAGTTACTAATTTAAGTAAATAAAAACCGATCACGTGCAAGTGGAACTTGCGTAATTAGTGTTCCGTACCGTAATTGTCTTGAAAATAAAAAAAAATTCTTTAGGCTTCACAAAACACACCCCAAATAATTTTTCATGATGACCTCGAAATTTTTTTTTTTTATATATACCAGAAAAATTATCAAAGGTAATGCACTCATGATAATTTTTGTTCAATCTACACCTTGTGGAGAATATTCTAGAATTTTTTCAAAATTTTTTGATCAATAATTCTCGAGATATTGGAGGGCCAGCGATTTTTTCCTATTTTTTAAAAATAATACAAAGAAACGTGTGCGGAAGTATTAGATCATATATATTTTTGAACTCCTATTTTTACAAGCTTTCATTCGACACCCCACTCGATGACTTTTTTTTTTTCACCTCCGATTTCACCCACCAAAACTAACCTCTTAAGTCAAAATTTAATTTTCAAAACTACATAGCTCTAATGGGGCCATCAATTTCTATATTAATGCGATATTTCAACTTTCTATATCAAGTAGTTTCGAAGAAAGTTGGGTGTGACAGACGAACAGACACCGAAGTGACCTTATAAGTGTTCCGTACGGAATACTATAAATGAGATAAAAACTTACCATTTAGTTAATAGAAAATCTAGTTATCACAGAACTTTTTAGTTAAAAATGTGTTAGGTTTCAAATTTCTAGATGAATAACATTTTGAAGCAAATAGATCCAAAAATATAAATCCCTACCAATCAACATAAAATACGTGTATTTCTACCTACAACGATAAACGTTTATAGTATATCTACTAATGTTTAAATTATTTAATAACTTAAGTATAATTGTTTGTTTAAATGTATCATCTTTTTAATTTGTCATATTTTATAGTAGCTATAGTTGATCTACCGGATCCTTTTATTTCATAGTGAGTACATATTTTTTAGGGAAAACAGAACAATAAAGACAAAGCGCTTATAGAGGTGTACCTTTTTATATTCATAGAGACATGGTAGTATGACGGTTTTAAGGGGTCATTTTTACAGTAACAAAAAAATAGTGACCACGGGAGAACACTGAAATCAAAACAATCTCTTTTACAATAAAACTTAAAAACTTCATTCTCTCAAAATATTTAGAAATTATTTTATTATATTGGATAGAAGAGGAGGAAAAAGAAAACTCTCCTCATATAAAATTAGTTACGATATTTTTATATTCTTTTATGAAATGGTGATAATACAATTTCTACTTAGGGTTCTAAAATTTATCCATTTATTTTTAATAAAGGTCGAGATCACTTGAAGGTACCAGTAATATTATTGGTATCTTTAAAAATTAAATCCTTACAGATGATAATATTTTAGTAATTCCGAAGGGACTATATAATTTTCAGTTTTTAAATCAATCATGTACCATTTTCATTTCATTAATATATACTAAAACAGAAGTTTTACAACTATTGTTTTGGGCCTCGCTGTATGTAAATTGGATTATAGAATGATCTCTTAATAAAGTTGTAGATTTCCATTGAAGTTGTAAAATAACGACGCTTAATTAAGTAATTTCCTAACTAGAAATGATACTAAAATTAAACCCATATCACCTTATTTAATGAAGAAGGCTTGTTTGAAGTGTATATTAATTATCTTACAACAATGTAATTTTACGTAAACATTCCAAATTAAATAGACGAAATTATACATTTATATTTAGAAAATGATTAATAGAATAGTAAAAATAATGAGAGCTATAATATTTAAACGGAAAGAAAATTATTGCGGATCAAAAGCAAGATAGTGCTATATATGTTTCCAACTATTTGGTCCTTAACCGTAGAAAGTTGTCACGCTATAAGAAAGCAAATTAGGATGTTAAAATTCGCGAAAAAAATGGATCGCAGATTGTCAACAACAACCAATATTACCACGAATGTTGCACTAGTAATCTGTTTACTTCATGTAATACCGATTATTGTTAACAAACTAGTTGGCCATCTAACTGAAATCACAAAGGAGCTGGCAGGTCCTGATGATGAGCGTGTTCTAACTTTCAAGCTTTCCAACCCTTATTACGTTACGTTCTATTAATGGAACGTCACCGTTCACTGGTAGGATGTCCATGTTTATATAACTTATGACATTATGTTTCATACGTGTCATCCAATACAGATCGAAATTCAATAAAGAAAACCAGCCGGTCTTGCATAACTAGTGTTCCGTACGGTGATTTCTTTTAAAATAAAATAAAACCCTTAACTAGGCTAAATTAGTTAGGTCCCTGACATGTATATATCTTAAGATTCAAATCACGTTTTTCTTAGTCAATAATGTATAATTATCCCGTGGGGGAGCGGGATTGAATATCTCCCCCGGTACGTTCTGCATGTCGTAAAAGGCGACTTAAAGAACAACTTAGATGGTAGATGCCCTGATTCCACCAGGCATCACCCGGTGTAATACCATCGCATCGGCTTACGCTGCGTGAAGTTGCTTAACGTTTCGTGGCTGTGCCGATGCCCCGGACTGTGGGACCAAACAGCATGATGAGGCACCTGGATACAAAAAATTCCGGAGGTAAAATAGCCCCCCATTCGGATATCCGGGTGGGGTCTGGTTCAGGGGCGTCGACATGCAGAGATCATAATTTTAAAATAGATTTTTGCAACATACGAGGTTTAAACTCGGACATAAACTTAATGCACCAACACTTGCAATCAAATAAACCTCATGTACTCGGTCTCTGTGAAACCAAGGTCAGTTCATAGACCAGCACAGACAACTATCTTCATCCTGGGTACGACTCCTATTCTCGATTTATGCGTAACTTTGGAATCTGTCTTTTTGTCAGAAGCCACCTCTCTTGCCAACAAGAGGAGGCTCTGGAGCCCCGAAACTTTGATGTTATGTGGTTAAAAATAACGACTCAACAAACCACAAGGTTCATCTGCATTCTCTATCGACCCCCAAGTGATACACTTTTCGCTTCTCTTGCAGACACCATCGATCATTTACAAATTAACTGTCTAAATGCCGAAATTGCCATCCTGGGCGACTTTAATGTCCACAACATCAACTGGCTTAGGTATTCAAATACTACCTACGAACAAGGTCGTGAAGCTGAATCATTCGCAATCAGTTGTGGCTTAATTCAGCTTATTGGCGAACCAACACGGATCCCTGATCGAGACGGGCAGTTCGCCAGCCTTCTTGACCGGTTTTATCCACCAATCCTGAGATTTACCAGCGACCGTAAATCCGCCGTTAGGTTCTTCCGACCATAAATTCCTTTCGATATCGAGTATCCTACCAATCAGTGACCGACAGGAGTCTAAATCGCGCATGATCTATAACTCTTTTAAATGGGAAGAACTCATGGAATATTTTCGAACTTTCCCTTGGTTAGACGTTTGTTTTCGATCTGACGACCCATCTGACTCCGCCAAGGAGGTTTCCGATGTTATTTTGGCCGGTATGGAAGCTTACATCCCTTTTTCGAAGAAATGCCCTTCCAATGGCAAGCCTTGGTTCGATCGGAAATGAAAAGAAGCTGTTGCTTCTAAACATCTTGCCTATCGACAATGGCGTGGAAATCCTAACGCCATAAATCGTAACATCTTACCTCATGCCCGGAACAGATGCAAAGAAATTATCGACCAAACCAAGGAGGCACACAATCAATGAATTAGAAACAAACTTCTCGATTGTCCCAACAATTCCAGGTTCTTTTGGTCAGTCGCTAAGGCAGTCAGTCAAAATTTCACCAAATCCACCATACCACCACTCATACGGCCAGATAATTCTATTGCAAAAATATTTGTTGAGAAAGCGAACTTGCTGGCTGAACTTTTTGCTTGCTCAACGAAAAACACCACCTATTATTCCCATAGTGCACTTAAGGATGCCCGATATTGTCTTCAAACAGCGTATTTATGAGGCTAGGCACAAAAAAAACTTCCGGCGCTGACGGAATACCTGCTATAGTACTCAAAAACTGTGCGAGGGAATTAACACCCGTTTTCTGTAGACTTTTCAACCTATCCTACAGTAAGGGAATATTTCCTTCTTGCTGGAAATAGTCCACCTTTCAGCCGATTCCTAAAAAAGGCAAGAAGACCTTGCCAAACAACTACCGATCAGTCGCACTGCTTTCAGTAATATCGAAAGTCATCGAAAATACTATCAAACAGCATCTTCTAAAATATCTTGAAGGATTCAACATTATTAGCGACCACCAATATGGCTTTCGTAAACATAGATCAACAGGAGATCTTCTGACTTATGTAACACATGTTTGGAACAACGCAATTGAACACTTTGGAGAATCTCGAGCGGTTGCTCTTGATATATCCAAGGCATTCGACCGTGTTTGGCACGATGGATTGTTGGCTAAGCTATGCTCTTTTGGGATGTCTGAAAAGTTCGGTTTATGGCTCTCATGTTTCCTCAGAGGGCGTTCTTTACGAGTGGCAGTCGACGGATTTCTTTCTAACACCTCCACTATCAACGCCACTGTACCCCAGAGCTCCATACTGTCTCCTACTCTCTTTCTCATTTACAATAACGATCTGCTGAAAAGGACCAGGAAGTCATTCAACTTAACAAAGACCTAGAAGAAATTCTATCTTGGGGTGACAGTAACCAAGTGGAATTTAACGCTACAAAAATTTAGGCGGCAGTTTTTTCTAAAAAACTAACATCGCTGAACCCGACATAGTTATGTCAGGTCACTCCATTCCTCTAGCATCGTCACTCAATTTGTAGGGCGTTAATTTGGTGGCAAATATCGCTTGGTATGAACATGTTGCAATCATAGCTTCTCGAAAGTTGGGAGTATTATTTCGGACCAGAAAGCTTTATACTCCACAACAACTGTTAATTCTGTACAAAGCTCAAATTCGACCAACTATGGAATACCGCTCTCATGTTTGGGGCTCTGATTCCAAAGATATACTGCATTTGTTAGATTTTATTCCGAGAAGAGCTGTTCGTCTGATTGGAGACCCGGAATTGACCAGCGACCTTGATTCGTTGGAACATCGAAGAACCGTTGGCGACTTGAGTCTGTTCTACAAGTATTTTCATGGAAAGTGTTCGATGGGTGTAGTCGGCTTAATTCCTCCCAGAGCGGTGCTAGAAATACACGTCGCGCTAATACTTTACATCAGTATGAGGTTCAGCTTGTTACTCCTCGTACAACCCTTTTCAAGCAGTCTTTTATATGGAGAACCTCATCCCTTTAGAATAATTTGCCCAGGACTGTGTTTTCCACCGGGTACAATTTACAGCGATTCAAGACCAACGTGAATCGCTTTTTTCGCGCACGTGTCGCTCCTGTAGCGCTTTAGGAATTTCCTTGCAGCAGGTGTGCTAGACCCATAAAAAAAACTAGTTATAGCATCTTAGCTACTTAATAGCCAATAAAACAATCTAGCTCAATTTAGAATCTAGTAGTAAAAACGTAAAACAAATATTTACTACCTAAATATTTGTTTCATTATAAACAAATAAAATAAAATCCTTCTTTCTCGGTACAGAAGCGATGCGCAAGTAGTTATGTACTGAAAATTATATTACCAAAATCTTCATCATATTGTCAAGGAATATAGTTTTCATAGTTTTTTTTTATATCAGATAAATTACAACACGTAAGGCACTCGTAATAATTTTAGCTTAATCTACACTTTATGAAGAATTTTCCAGAATTTTTTCAAAATTTTTTGATTAGTACTTTCGAAATAAATTATTTTAAAATTAATGTAACTCGTGTTTTCACAGGCTTTCATTTGGCACCCTACTCGATAACCTGGTAAAATTTTTCTTTCACTTCCGACTTCACCCTCCAAAACTAACCTCTTAAGTCAAAATTTAATTTTCAAAACAATACGGCTTGATTGGGCCGTCAATTCCTATATTTTCGCCAAAATTTAACTCTCTGTGTCAAACAGTTTTCAGAGAAAATCGGGTTGACAGACGGACAGACGGACACCGAAGTGATCCCATAAGTGTTCCGTACGAAACACTCAAAACGTATTATTATTATTAGTTAAGTAAGAACCATTTGTAACAACAAATTTAGGTGAACCTTGAATAAACAGTTAAGTGTCAGTGCAATGAATCAGAGAGCCGAATGTACCGTCATAAGATTCCTAATTTTAAATCAAGTATTTCCTCTTCTTAATTGATATCGGCCCAAATTGTATAAAAAGTTTGTGTTTTAGATTATTATATTTCTTATCATCTCTCAGCGGTAATGATGATTTGCTTGTGTTTTTGGTGCTTTCTTTTTTGCGGACTTTTTTTTTACAATTGTTAAAAAAAATGACATTTTCTAATCATTTTTTTGAATCGAAAATAGTTTTTCCTGCAATAGGAAATAAAATACTTCTTTCCTTTCGACTTTAGCATATGATGAGATTAGACAAGCCAATAGAAAAAAAGGAGGAATTAAAATACTTTAGTAACTGTTGCATAACTTTATCAAGACAACAAAGTATTTTGTTACAGTTTGTGTCTGTCATATCACTTTTTGCATGTGTTAGCAATTATTTATTTATTTATTGTTTTTAATATCCATTTATACTAATGCACCAAAAATTTTCTCTCTGTGACTTTCCAAGCTTGTAAATGACTATTTTTCACATTTATTTTTTATTTATTAGTCTTCGTAAGAGAAGGAGAACGAGAAGTATATATTTTTATGAATTGCTAAGTAAACTAACAAAAAAAAAAATTATTAGCACCTATAATTACATTACGTACGAATAGCTAAAAAGTATGTGATTTTTATTAACAATTTTGTCACGAGATGAAGTATGTTTGGTCAGTCAACTCACCATGTCTACTTGTGAATGGAAAGGTATGTAGATGTGCAAATAAACAAGTAAGAATTTTCATAACTATTACATTAGCACAATGACTCTTAACAAAAGAATAAATTAGTATAAGTAGCGTGGAAAAAATAACACCCTGTGTGATTATCTAATTTATTTAATTATAATTATCTTTGTCAATATAAACCACCGATGCACAATTATGTAGTTTATGCATAATTGTTTGTTTGAATTTGAGATTTCCTCGCCAACAATAATTTCGACACTGACTAATAGATCGGCTTATTGCAACTTTTCGTTTGGTATAATATCTGTTACAAAAAACGCACAGTTGTAAGAAAGCTATGTGGAAGAACTAAGAGAATGGAAGCGATAATTTTGGTAGGACGCCTAATATATTATGTGTATGATCTTGTCCTTAAATGTGTTATATGTTGGATGTTATAAAGCATTATTCGTTTATCATTAAGATAGTCGAGGGGAACAAGGACGCGAATATTACCTATAATGCTAGATGTTTATCCGAACAAATCCTTAGATAACGTTTTATTTAATTTAAAGTTATGTTTTTAAAATTGGTACCTTTTATCTTTAAAAATGACGATACTTCCCATATTTCTTATTACTACTCTTCACCCAAGGGTAGGTATGGTTTCTATATTCTCCATTCTCTGAGAAAACTCAGCTAGGTTTCCGTAAAGGTTTCGTAAGTAGGTATTACGAAGTCGTTTTTTTTTTTATGGTCTAGCGCACGTGCTGCAGGGAAGTCCCTAAAGCGCTCCAGAAGCGGCACGCGTGCGGAAAAAGCAATTCACGTTGTTCTTGAATCGCTGTAAATTATACTCGGTGGGAAACACAGCCCTGGGCAAATTATTCTAAAGAGATGATGTTCTCCATATAAAAGATTGCTTGAAAAGCGTTGTACGCGGAGTAACAAGCTAAATCTCATACGGATGTGACGCACCAGCGCGACGTGTATTTCTAACATGCACTACTTTGGGAGGAATTAAGCGGGCTACATCCTTCGAACACTTTCCATGAAAATACTTGTAGAACAGACTCAAGTCGCCAACCGTTCTTCGATGTTCCAGCGAATCAAGGCCGTCGGTCAATTCCGGGTCTCCAATCAGACGGACAGCTCTTCTCTGAACAGAGTCCAACAAATGCAGTGTATGTTTGGGAGTGGAGCCCCAAACATGGGAGCAGTATTCTATAGTTGGTTGAATTTGAGCTTTGTAAAGAATTAACAATTGTTGTGGAGTATAAAGCTTTCTGGTTCGAAATAGTATTCCCAACTTTTGAGAAGCTCTCCTGGCTATGCCTGCAACATGTTCATGCCACGATATATTTGCTACCAAATTACCGCCAAACAAATTAAGCGACGATGTTAGGGAAATGGAGTGCCCCGATATAACTATGTCAGGTTCAACAACGTTAACTTTTTTAGAAAAAACTGCCGCCTGAGTTTTTGTAGCGTTAAATTCCACTTGGTTAGTGTCACCCCAAGATAGAATTTCTTCCAGGTCTTTGTTAAGTTGAACAACCTCCTGCTGTCTGCGGATATTCGCCTGAGCAGCCGATGTCCGAGCGTTCAAAACGAATGAAGAGACAAGCGTACTGTCATCTGCAAAGCTGTAGATTGGATTCCCGGTCTTTTCCAACAGATCGTTAATGTAAATGAGAAAGAGAGTAGGATACAGTATAGAGCCTTGAGGCACTACCGCTCTCTGAGAAAACATGAGAGCCACAAACAGAACTTTTCAGACATACCACAAGAGCGTAGCTTAGCCAACAGTCCATCGTGCCAAACACGGTCGAATGCCTTGGATATGTCAAGAGCAATCGCTCGAGATTCTCCAAAGTGTTCAATTGCGTTGTTCCAAACATGTGTTACATAAGTCAGAAGATCTCCTGTTGATCTATGTTTACGAAAGCCATATTGGTGATCGCTAATAATATTGAATCTTTCAAGATATTTTAGAAGATGCTGATTGATAACCTCTTCCATGACTTTCGATATTATTGAAAGCAGTGCGACTGGTCGGTAATTATTTGGCAAGGTCTTCTTGCCTTTTTTAGGTATCGGCTGAACTGTGGCACATTTCCAGCAGGACGGAAATATTCCCTTTCTGTAGGATAGGTTGAAAAGTCTGGTGTTAGTTCCCTTGCACAGTTTTTCAGAACTACGGCAGGTATTCCGTCAGCGCCAGAAGCCTTTTTGGTGTCTAGCTTCATTAAAATACGCTTTATGATACGCTGTCTGAAGACAACATCGGGCATCTTTGACTGCAGTATGGGAATAATGGGTGGTGTTTTTCCTTGGAAATCGATAGTAGAATGTGAAGCAAAGAGTTCAGCCAACAAGTTCGCTCTCTCAACAGGTGTGGTTGCAATGGAATTATCTGGCCGTGTGAGTGGTGGTATGTTGGATTTGGTGAAACTGCCTTAGCGACCGCCCAAAAGGACCTGGAATTGTTGGGACAAACGAGAAGTTTGTTTCTAATTCGTTGATTGTGTGCCTCCTTGGTTTTGTCGATAATTCCTTTGCATCTGTTCCGGGCACGAACAAAGGTGTTATGATTTATGGTGTTAGGGTTTTCGCGCCCTTGTCGGTAAGCAATATGTTTAGAAGTAACTTCTTCTTTGCATTTTAGGTCAAACCAAGACTTGCCGTTGGAGGGGCATTTCGTGTTTTAAAAGGAACTACTTTACAAAAAATGGAAAGGATTTGTAGATATCTTATAGATGATGTTGTGAGTGATGTGAGGTTTTGACTTAATTAATTCGCTTTTTTTTCACAGCTCTATTTAACACAAATATTAAAGTTAACACACGAAAAAAAAATTTCGCAATTTTAAAAAGCCTCTCACGTAATAGCAGATTATTATTAGAAAGAGCATAAAATCTATTTTTGATGTTCCTGGTCAAGATCAAACTTTTAAGGAATGGATTCCTAATCCGTCAATATTTCTAAAAAGTTGCTGCTGATACATAGTTAAATTTAAATTTGTCAGTAAATATCATTATGTCTAAACTTACCCCATTAAAAAAGGCTTTAAAACAACTTAAATTCAATATGATTCAAACAGGTGGATTATGTTGTACATCTAATTCAAAAACAGTTAGATTAGACTAAATATAATAATAAATTCATCCTAATATTTTACTACATTTCGGCAAAATTGAAAATAAAAATTTTAATTTCATTTTCCAATATTAGAAAAATATTCCCCCAAATATATAAAAAGGAGCTCATATCAACTCAGTTTTAGGTCACGAGCTTGCTTTCGTGTGGTTAAAGATTTCTTTGTTTATCCGTTTCTCGCAACACTAACCACATAGTTCTAACCTAAAACTTGTAGTAAATGTAAACAAATTGTAGACAAAATATTTATAATTGTTTCTTTAATGTGGTTTAGTTAAATGGAAGATATAGTTCCAAATTCACCTTTAAGTGAGCCCAATGATACAAAAAAATTTCCAAAAACATGTATTATTTGTTTTAAAACCAACAATTGTAAAGAACAAAATTACTTTTTTGAGTTGTGGCTGGCAGACACTGCACAAACGACTTTATTGGAGAAGTTACAAGCTTTTTTAAACGAGAAACTGGTAAATATCCACATTATTTATTTACAGTAATTCAAATGTAAAAATAGGTTACACCATTCCAAATATTTGTGTTTCCAACATATTGAGTGAAATCCTGAGTTTGCTCAACCTTACATGCTCCTTATTTCACATACTTCTTACACATGATAGGCTCTAATATTTTACTGATACATCTATATTGCAGATTTTTACTTATCATGTTCATAATTTTTATTAAATATACCTATTTTTTAGTGGGTCCAAGAATGTACAGTTCTTTGTGAATATTGCAGAATAGACCTTATTGAAGCTTTTAATTTTAGAAAAAGGCTCTTAAAATCACAAGAAATTTGGAAAACTACTTTTTTACCTACTTCATCTAATTCATCCGAACAAACACAGACGTCAAATGATTGCATAATTAAGGTTGAAGTAGATGAAGGAGTAAATGATATTACAGAAATTATTGAAATACATACAGAGAATTTAAAAGCAGAGGATCTTGCAAATAATTCACTGTCCTATTATTCATGTAAAAATTGTTCTGCAGTGTTTGCAAACAGTACAGAGTTCTCTTCACATAAATGTGAACAATCTGAAGAAACTGCCTTACTAGATACTAAAGAAGACTCAGATGTTGACCCAGTTTTCAAGACAGATGCAGCTAAGTCAACTAAAAATACTTTGAAGAGGAAACAAAAAGGAACAATTTTTGAATGTGACTTATGTGGTAAAAATTTTAAAGACCTTTATGGAAGAAATAGACATAAGGTAAAAGTGCATTTTCAAGAAAAAGTATTTTCATGTACTTTTTGTAATAAGTCCTTTAAGCAAAAGTACCATTTAAAAGAGCATCTTACAAGTCATACAGGGGAAAAAAATTACTCATGTTCAATATGTGATAAAACTTTCCAAAGGATATCTTCTCAACGTAGGCATATGAGATCACATGAAAGTGCACCTGGTAAAAAAGTAAAACAAACACCATTTTTGTGTACTGTTTGTGGTAAAAGTTTTCCTTTTAGTAATGGTGTTCAAAGACATATGAGGATTCACACTGGGGAGAGAAGATATGAATGTTACTATTGTGGTCGTAAATTTATGCAATCAACGCATTTACAAGTGCATATACGAACACATACAGGTGAAAGACCTTACACATGTCACATTTGTGGGAATTCATTTTCTCTCAGAGTTGCTTTGCGAAAACATTTGAATTGTCATAAAAGAGATAAAAAATAAAATATGTTGCAAAAAAATTTAGATACTTATTTTTAGAACAGTTAGTGAATTGAAGATGTTAGTGGAAAACTTGTCACTTATCTAAGAGCCTATATATATATATATATATATATATATATATATATATATATATATATATATATATATACATATATATATATATATATATATATATATATATATATATATATATATATATATATATATGAACATTTTATTTTTTCTTTTATTTGTATTCTTTATTATCAGTTTACTAGAGTTTTATTGTGATCTTGATTGTGATGCCTTATTTTAAAAATTTAACATTTTATTAGAAACATATGTTTAAAACATATTTTAATATATTTGTTTTTTTTTTCTTAAAACATACCTATTTTAAATAGTCTTTTTTGAAGCACAACAGAAAAAATAATACCAGTATTTTTTCTTTTTTTTATGTTGATATCTCAAAATGTTCATCTGGCAAGACTTCATTGTTAAGTAAATGCCTTTAGGTATAAGTATCAAGGTAAATATTTTTTGCAAGTACCCAGAATTTGATATTTTAAAAAATTATCTTGAGTAATGAAGAAACCTAATAGATTTTTTAGGTTTCTTATTAAACTTAAAAGGTAGTATTTAAATACTTTGGGCGCAAAACTTCTACATTTGACTGATTTTTTTTACTCTTTCTGGTCAAAGAAATATTTATTTTGGGTTTTTAATTTAAAATATTTGTTAAACCACAATACCTAATGTATTTTAGAAAATATTTTCTTAATTAGGAACTCTGTAAATCTTTATTAATATCTGAAAAAGGAGTATTCTGGAGAATTTTCATAAATTGTTACTTAATTAACTAAGGGTAATATTTGTTGTATAATTAATGGATTTGAAAAAGTTCAGAATTCTTTTATTAACAAAAACTTTAACCTAATGAAGTAATACTGGATATTTACTATTGTAATGATTCATATACATGGTGTGTCTCAAAAATAGGTTAAACATTTTTTCAAAATAAAATTTAGCTTATAGTCTTTACCAGTAACTTTTGGATTTAAATTTTCTTTTTCATCCCGGATGTAATCTGGGAATAATTAAATAATAATCTATTAAGATAATCAAAAAATCAGGCTTATTTTTAACCCTTATGTAAACTGTATTTTGGTACAAAACATCACAAAAAATCATGTTTTATGTGCTGAGCGTCCCTGAATAATATGCAGAAAAATGTCTCAGCCTAGCGGATGAAGACTGTGAGTAAGTTTTGCTCTTGTCTCAAAAAAATAGGAAGTCCAAAATACTTGCCTGCACCTCTGATTGTGTGTGTGATTTCGAGACTTTCTATGATGTTCACATATTAAAAAAAAAAATATTTTAAAAAATTTCTTAAAAAACCTTTAATGTAAACCCAACCTAAAGCAAGGTGTTTGGTAAATGTGGGAAATATAATAAAATATGTAAAGTTAGGTTCAGGCTTTCATTAAATTTATAAAATGGTGAATGTCTTATTTTATTTAAAGGAGTGAATAAATAAATGTGTTCTGGATAATAAACGTACAGCGGCCGATATATATATATATATATATATATATATATATATATATATATATATATATATATATATATATATATATATATATATATATACATACATACATATATATATATATATATATATATATATATATATATATATATATATATACATACATATATATATATATATATATATATACATATATATATATATATATATATATATATATATATATATATATATATATATATATATATATATATACATGTACATATACGTATACATATACATATACATATACATATACATATATATATATACAACGCAAATGTTAGACCTAAATTAGAAAAATACAAGGTAGTCTATAGTCATAGTGCCAACACACCGATAGAGGGACAGATCGACGCAAATTGGAAACTATGTTGTTCGTGACCTAATGAAATGTGAAAAATTATTGGCCTGTGATTTTTTACGAATACAATACTTATCTTTATCACAAGAAGGAAAATTAGGTGATGGCGAGCTTTTGTTAGAACGGAAACTAATAAAAAAAAGTAACATAATTTCCAGGTTCATTGACTTCGGGAATCCTGAACATCACGTATAAGATCATTTATTCGAAGTAACCTCTCTAACCCCTTATCTGTTTAACTAAACATAACTCTACTTAAAATTTGTTCATGATATTGACCAAAAACTAAAAAAATTCTCATATATTATTGGAACTATCCAAAATTTATCGACTTCGACCTTTTTCACCCCCTTTCTCTGAAATACATATAAATCTTGGAGAGCAACTTTTTCTGTTTAGGAAGGGATGTAAAAACACTACACTACCAATATCTAACTGAGTTATAATAGTTGAGAAGAAATGAAAAAAGATTCTTAATATTGTTTATTAAGAGGTAAACGATAATACCGTTTCACGAAATCGTGCTCAGTTTTATAATATTTAGTTGAAAAGTATGAATTTCTTATTCTGCGTGAGTTTAGATCTAATTTTTTTTTCTGTATTAATATAAACTTTTGTTAAGTTACTAATACCTTTAAGATATAGTATTTTTTTTAGATTTAAGGTTAAAACAACTAGGACCTGTCTTTACATATTTACTCACGCAATTTCGTTGACAAAGGTGTAATAGCACCATCAAAGTAATCTTCTAACTCAGATCAAAATCCAAGTTATTTTGAAAGCAATTTTGTTTACTTAAATGTGATCTAAAATTAATAATTTTGTGTTTTTTTCCCTCATCCGAAGAAATTTTTTTGAGTAATTGTATATATATATATATATATATATATATATATATATATATATATATATGTATATATATATATATATATATATATATATATATATATATATATATATATATATATATATATATATACATATATATATATATATATATATATATATATATATATATATATATATATATATATATATATATATATATATATATATACCAGGTGTACAAGTATGAAATGCGGATTTTTTTTTTTCTAAAAAAACATGTTAAATTCGGAAGAATGATAAAAACTGCTTTATTCAAAGTATGTTCCATCGATTGTTATACATTTTTCCCATCTTTCGGGCAATTTGTGAATACCACGCCAGTAAAAATCTTCCGTTTTTGCTGCGAACCATTCATCGAGCCATTTTTTCACATCTTCGTACGAACCAAAGCGCTGCTCAGCAAGTGCGTGACCCATCGATGCAAACAAGTGGTAATCGGAAGGAGCCAAGTGTGGTGAGTAAGCCGCACGGGGTAGAACTTCCCAGCTGAGTGCTTCCAAGGTGTCGCGAACTGGTTTTTGCCGTATGTGATGGAGCACTGTCATGAAGAAAAATGATTTTGTGTTGCCTCTTTCGGTATTCTGGCCTTTTTTCAAGCAGCGAACGGTTCAAATCGGTCAATTGTTGTTGGTAACGTTTAGTATTAACCATTTCCCCAGGTTTTAACAGCTCATAATAGACCACGCCCCTCTGGTCCCACCAAACACAGAGCATCGTCTTTCTACCCATGATTTTTTGCGCTTAGGATTCTCAAAATAAATCCACTTTTCATCCCCTGTAACTATACGATGCAAAAACGACTTCCTTTTGTACAGAGCGAGCAAAATGTCACACGTGTTTTTGCGCCTTTCCATTTGCCTGTCGTTCAACCCATGTGGTACCCATCTACCGGTCTTCTGAATCTTTCCCATCTCTCGTAGCCGATTGGAAACAGCTTGTTGACTAATGCACAATTGCTCGGCGAATTGTTTTTGTGTTTGCGAATCATCTTCGTCCAACAATGCTTGCAATTCCACATCTTCGTATTTTTTTTGGCGGTTTTCCACGTTTCTTGTCTACAACATCAAAGTCACCACGTTTGAAACGCCGAAACCATCGTTCACACGTATCTTGCGATGGAGCATGTTCACCATAAGCTTCTCGAAGTAATCGGTATGATTCAACAGCAGTTTTCTTCAAATGAAAACAAAAAATTAATGCTGTCCGCGAATGCTCTTTGTTCGGTATAAATTTCGACATATTGAACACAACAATATACACACACTTTTCCAATTTCACTCGTGCGCGTCTGATACTTGTTGATGACACAACAAAATGGCGCAGTCTCAAATCTTTATAGCACAAACTGCATTGGTGCACCATCTGTTGTCTGAAATCCGCATTTCATACTTGTACACCTGGTATATATATATATATATATATATATATATATATATATATATATATATATATATAAATATATAAATATATAAATATATAAATATATAAATATATAAATATATAAATATATATATATATATATATATATATATATATATATATATATATAAATATATAAATATATAAATATATAAATATATATATAAATATATATATATATATATATATATATATATATATATATATATATAAATATATATATAAATATATATATAAATATATATATATATATATATATAAATATATATATATATATATATATATATATATATATATATATATATATATATATATATATATATATATATATATAATTTAATAGCGCCTGTACATTTTATAATATTTTCTATGAATCAAAAAATTGATATATTATTGTCTCACTACTCCAGAGTCGTCTGTCTTTTCATCATTTCTACCGCATACACGTTTGTTATTTCGTGACTCTGTATATGTTACGAAAAATCCCTTTGTATTGGTGTATCTTTATTGTGTATGCAGATATATGCACGGTATATCAATGATTTAAGTAATAGTCGTACGTATAACTGAAAATTTTCTATTAGTAAAGTAGTTTTTTAAAATTCTTCTTTTTTATAAAACACCCTTTGTTTGTTTTTTGTGTGTTAAAAAATAATCTGTTTGTAAATCCGGGTTCTACTTAATATTTATAACAAATTATTTAATGATACGTTTGAGTGTGATGCCAGAATAGACAGAGAAACAGATAAAAATCGGTAGATGACTATATTGACATTTAAGTATTTCAAATAACATATATAAATTTTTTTTGCAAATATTCTTGTCGTCGTATCATCATCAGAAGTAATGTTAAAAATAAAACAATTCCCCATTTAACTAACAATGTTATATTCCAAACCAGTACTTCAATTAAATTGAAAAACTAAACTGTTAATTAATTTAATAATAATGACATTACAGCTAGTTATATTGAATAACCGGACAAGTGCAAGTTGAACTTGCGCAATTAGTGTTCCGTACGTTGATTGCTTTTAAAATAAAAAATGTAACGGAAGTATAAAATGATCAGTGACTTCACAAAACACACACCAAATGAGTTTTCAACAAAGTTTGTTTTCAATCTTTACTGAAAATTGATGACTTTGAAATTTCTGTTTTTTTTATATACTAGATAAATTATTACAGGTAATGCACTCGTGATATTTTTCGTTCAATCTACACCCCGTGAAGAATATTCCAGAATTTTTTTAAAATTTTTTGATAAGTACTTTTCGAGATAAGGCTGGTGGACAGCGATTTTTCGCGATTTTATAAAAATAATACAAAGAAAAGTGCGCGCAAGTATTACATTATATATATATATATATATATATATATATATATATATATATATATATATATATATATATTTTACTCGTGTTTTCACAAGCTTTCATTTGACACCACACTCGATTACCTAGTAAAAAATTTTTTTTTCACTTCCGATTTCACCCCCCAAAACTAACCCCTTAAGTCAAAATTTAACTTTCATGGCTCTGATAAGGCCATCAATTTCTATATTATTACCAAATTTCAACTTTCTATGACAAATAGTTCTGGAGAAAATTGGGTGTGACAGACGGACAGACAGACGGACGGACAGACAGACACCGAAGTGATCTTATAAGTGTTCCGTACGGAACACTAATTATAGTAAATTCTAATACAAATTAATTACTTTAAATAGAATATCATTAAATATAACTGAACTGTTAACTAATATAGTTATTGGTAATCTAATGAACTATTAAGGAAACCTCTTTTTAGTGTTCCGTACGGAACAGTTAGGTGATCACTTCGGTGTCTGTCACACCCGATTTTTTTCGAAATTATTTGATATAGAAAGTTCGGATGAATTGGAAATGTAAAAAAAAATTTACTCGGTCATCGAGTGGGGTGTCAAATGAAAGCATACTTGGGCACGCTTTTCTTTGTAATATTTTTAAAAAATAGCCAAAAGTTGCTGCGCCCCCCCCTATCTCTAAAAGTACTGATCAAAAAATTTTGAAAAAATTCTAGACCATTCTTTATAAAGTCTAGCTTGGGCGAAAATTTAAATTAATTAACTATTTGGTTTGACAATATGGTGGAGATTTTTTTAACATACTAACATATCAGTACACACACTGGTAAACAACCGATAGGTATCGAGACAAAATAATTTTATTTTATTTGTTTATTATTAAGCAAATATTGAGGTGGTAAATATTTGCTTTACACTTTTATAACTAGATTCTAGGTTGAGCTAGATTGATTTATTGGCTATAAGGTAGCTAAGATACTATAACTATTATACATTAGTTATTAAAAAAAACGTGAAAATACATCAAGATGTATACATGTCAGGAACTTTTTGTTGTTGTTTTATTGCAAAACTCATTTAGGGTGTGTTTTGTAAAGTCACCGATCATTTTATACCTCCATAACAAAAATGTTTATTTTAAAGGCAATCACAGCACTTGATCTTGGATTTTTTATATATATCAGCTTTCGCTAGTTACAACCTCGTCCATAATAAAGTTTTATCCGGGTTGATGCTTAATCCCAAATATCCAGTATGAGAATGTCAAATGCGGTTAATTTATTGGTAACTTTTCAATTTTCTTCATGAAAACTGGCCTTTCAATACAATAGTGAAATAAGCTATATATTACATCGGTGGTAATTAGAGAAATGTACTAACGTCCGTGGTATCACTACCACGTGGTCTAAAAGGTACCGTGCAATGCGAATGTATGTTTGGAAATTTGGATAACGTTGACGAATATTACAATACCTTCGCCAATATCCGTAGGATATGGAAAAAAAGGGTAAACAATTTCTATTCAGGAGGGACGGTGAACAATAAAAAAATATATCTGGTATGAGCGTTCTTCCCTACACGCCCTCAAGTTTTAGAAGCTTGGTTAATATAGACTACACGGAATTTAACACGGTATTAAAGAAAAATAACATATTAAAACCATGCAAAATTTTTGCTACTCATTCGTTACACAATACATAAGATTATTTGTATTTAGAATCACCACAATATAGATCCACTGACACAGATGCTTTCTTTGTTAAAATTGCCGATTGAAGCCTTATATAGGGCAGAGAGTGGCAAATCGGTATTAATAAATTTTCTAATTTGAAATCTAATTCTATATCTTACTTGGATCACATCATCATTTAAAGACTGACTCAAACTTACAATTTGAATTCTTATTCTGTCGT
>CM032447.1:98507726-98530226 GCA_019049505.1 Pachyrhynchus sulphureomaculatus
TTCCAGAAAATTAACCTAAAATTCAAATAACGCTATGAGGTAAAGCTCTTATATAGGATATTTTTTTAAATTTAAGTTCTAGTGCTAATTAAAATAAGGCACTACTCTGCTTAAAAAGTTACCCTAAAATGGTACTTAGTATGGGTGATTAATAATAAACTGATCGGCCCAAATGCGCTGGCGTACTACTACATAAAAGGGTAAACAACGATCTAATAAACCATAAAAATAAATATCTTGGTAGTATTTACAATTTCAGTAACCTATTACAGTAACTAACATATTTAGTTTTTCAGGGCCACAGTTAATATTTTAAATAATTTTAATAAGCTGTATTGTTCAACTTTTATATAGGTTATATTTGACGAAATGCTCATTAACCTGGTAAAAATAGCCTAACCTAGAAAACTCCCTGTATTTTAATAAAATAGTCTCTCAGTAAAGTAAAAAGGGTAAGGAAAATGAAACAACACTGTCGGCTCCATTTATTTAATTGAAATTAATAAATTAACATAGTCATGGATATGTTTTAGCATGACTTTAGATTCACTTAACATCCGCCATAGACCTGACAACTACGTGGGAGTATATAGCCCAGAAAACAGAACATTTTATTAAATTAATTAGTTTGGGCAAACAGTGCAGCTCTATTTAGACTTACTTTTTTGTGTTTATTTTAGATCAACATAAATTACCACTATGACGTAATTGTACATGACTCTTAGAAAAAGTTTGGATTTTTTATATTCGGAAGTTTAGTAATATGCTAGGGTAGTCGTACTAAAGCTCAGTATGTTGTCAATTATTTATCGCTGGTGCTCATTTGCATCTCGGAAATATCAACGAAAACGACAATAAATTAATGATTTATTAGAAAGAGTTTAAAATATCAGTCATACTACCTTTGAGTTTATAGAAAATAAACTTCCAGTCATGAGTAATTTTCAAATGAAATGACACCTCAATTATACAATTCCAGTCATGAGGCCTTCGCTATGGCATATGTATACCGATTTAATAGAACGGTTAGACCATCTGTCTAAAGAGAAACTGATTTTTTAATAGAGGATAAAAGAAGAAACAAGCATTGGTAAAGTTATAGATTGGATTCCTCGTATTTTCCTACAGATCGCTAATGTAAAGGAGAAGAGAGTATGAGACAGTATAGAGCTTTGGGGCATACCGGCGTGGATAGTGAAGTTATTAGAAACCCATCAACTGCCACTTGTAAAGAACATCTGAGAAAACACGAAAGCCATAAATAAAACCCCCCGGACGTACCATAGGAGCGTAGCTTAGCCAAAAATTGATCACGCTAAACGCAGTCAAATACCTTAGATATACCAAATGCAACCGTTTGAGATTCTTCAAAATATTTAGTGGCGTTGTTCCAAATAAGAGTGACCTAAGTTAGATGTTGATTTTTTGTTTACGAAAGCCATATTGACGGTCTCTAATAATGTTCAATCCTGCTAGCTATTTTAAATCGTGCTGATTGATAGCATTTTCCACTTTTAATATTATTGGAGGAGCACAATCGACAGAAGTGTGGCAAACCATCAAAAATATGAAAAGGAACAACAAAGAGAGGGCCGTAAATTTAATACTCCTGGAAGAATGGAAAAATTATTACGAAAAACTAACCCCTTAAGTCAAAATTTAACTTTCAAAACTACATGGCTCTGATGAGGCCATCAATTCCTATATTATTACCAAATTTCAACTTTATATGACAAATAGTTTCGGAGAAAATCGGGTGTGACAGACGAACAGACACCGAAGTGATCTTATAAGTGTTCCGTACGCAACACTAAAAATGGAGGTATAACCATGTGGAGAACAATAATTAGCTTAATTAATAATAGTATATCACAAGGAAGAACACCTACCGAATGGAAAAAAGTTACATTTCATCAATCTATAAGAAAGGAAATAGAAAAGACCCTAATAATTATAGAGGTATATGCATTACAAGCACTATGAGCAGACTGCACGGTAAACTATTGCAGAATAGAATAAGAGAAACAATTAAAGGAAAGATATCCGAAAACCAAAGCGGATTTACTCCGGGCCGGTCGTGTATAGAAAACTTGTTTACTTTAGAACAATTGATAGAAAAGAAGATCCAAAAAGATGACGAAATACATATGACCTTTATAAATCTTAAGAAGGCATACGATAGTGTACCGAGAAATAAACTTTGGCATGTCTTGAAAACAGTAGGGATAAAAGAAGGGATGATAACAACAATAAAAGAGTTATATAGTGAAAATATAGGATATGTGAAACAAGGACGCTATCTCTCGGCAGCTATCCACATTACAAAAGATCTAAGACAAGGGTGTTGCCTTTCACCAATCTTATTTAATATATTTGTAGACAACGCTCTAAAGAAATGGAACCGCACTTGCCAAAGCACGGGCATCCCCATTAGTGATAAACACCTATTATCGTTAAACTTTGCAGACGACCAAGTAATAATAACACAAGATGCATTCGATATGGAATATATATTGAAGAGATTATACACAGACTACAAGGAATGGGGACTAGAGGTGAGCCTTGAAAAGACGGAGTATATGGTTATGAACTCGGAAATAGAATTTTATGTCTTAATTAACAACGATACACATGTCAAACAAGTCAAGGAATTTAAATATCTAGGAGTACTGATTGACAACAAAAATGGTATAGGTAAAAAGGAAATACAGAATAAAATACAAAAAGCCAGAAGGATCATAGGAGCTCTTAACTCAATATGGTGGGATCAAAACATAACTACACAAAACAAAAAGAAAATTGGAACAGCAATAGTAGAATCGGTTTTAAGTTATGGTAGTGAACTGTGGGTAATGAAAAAAGAGGATAAAAGAAAAATAACGACGATAGAGATGGATTACCTGAGAAGAAGCGCCGGAGTTTCCAAATTCCAACACATAACAAACCAAGAAATACGCAACAGAACAGCAGCAACAGAAACAATTATACAAATAATAGAAAATAGAGGATTAAAATGGTTTGGACACCTACTCAGAATGAACGATACAAGATGGCCCAAAAGGTTCTTGACATGGAAACCACCGGAAAGAAAATAAAAAAGGACGACCACGTAGATCCTGGAATGAAGATATGAGACAAGCCATGAGGTCACACAACAATTTAGTTGTATAATTGTTATATATTACTTGTGTATATATACAGTTAAACCCAAATATATATATATATATATATATATATATATATATATATATATATATATATATATATATATATATATATATATATATATATATATATATATATAATATTATTGAAAGCAATGCGAGCGGTCAGTAATTATTACGCCAGTTTTTTGTCTTTTTTCTTTGTTAGAAAAATTACAATACTTTCCGTGCTCTTCATTTTTACCTTTTAAAATTCGTTTTACGGTTGTTTGTCAAAACACTTTGATACTTATAGTACTATAACAAGGCATCTACTAAAGTAAACTATTAAAAATAACTGAAACAGTATTAATGACAGGAATATGCAGGGTGCTCCATATGTATGGAATAATGATTCCACAGCATTTATTAATCAATGTATCAAAAAAATGTTTAAATAAAAGTTATAGGGTGTTATATGGCGCGCATGCTGACGTTGACAATAAAATATTTTGAACTGTCCGTTCGAAGAAATTACGCCATCTTAAATTTTTGTTAAATGGAAAGCCCTGTATATTATTTTATTTTTGAGTCCTACTAAAAATTTTAGATATTATTTGTCTAACATACCATATGTCTAAATTGAACTGTTTTGGAATTATTGATATTTGAAATTAAGATCAATTTAAAAAAAAAAAAAAATTAAGCTGACTTGTGTCAAACATTTACTGTCAGGTAACGACTTAACGCGTCAAAAAATGATTTATTGACGAAAACGTTAATTGCTGAATTTTGTGAAACTACAATTTAAGCTTAATATCATAATGGTACATTTAATAGAAACTAAAAGAATCACTTTGTTAATGACGATTGGTTACGGAGATCGTAGGAAAACACAACAGGAGGTGTGTGATCTTTTTAAGGCAGAATATTCAAATCGAGAACCTATTACCCAATCCGTAGTTAGTAAAACATTAAAACGATTTAGACGATTAGGTCATGTTAAGGATCCTTTTAAATTTGAACCTCCAAAAGTTAAAACAAGCGATGATAAAAAGGTAGATGTTTTATTGGAAATTACAGAAAATCCCCATACAGCCACTCGTCAGTTTTGTCTAGACCACAACATAAGTAAAGGTACCTTAATTCGTATACTGAATGAAGAAAAATTGCATCCATACAAACTTATTCTATTGCAAGAATTATCTGAAGATGACTACGATAGACGCGTTGAATTTTGCGAGGTCATGATGGAATGAATCAATAATAATCCTAACCTAATTCATAATATTATTTTTTCTGACGAGGCCACTTTTTGTCTTAACGGAAGTTAGCAGGCATTACTGCCGGTACTGATCAACTGAGAATCCCCACTGGATAATCGATAGTCATGTCATTGGTCCCGTTTTTGTCGATAGAAATCTAACAGGACAGCGGTATTTACAGTTACTCTGAGAGCAAGTTATTCCAACTTGTGCAGGTTTTTTTTCCGATGAAAACAATTTGGATACCCCTAACAGGAATCTGTGGTATCAACAGGACGGAGCACCTCCTCACTGTGAAATAAATGTTCGTAGATATTTGAATGCGATTTTTCCTAATCGATGGTTAAGCAGAAGAGGTGCTGTAGAATGGCCTGCAAGGAGTCCCGACCTTACGCCACTGGATTTTTATTTATGGGGTCATTTAAAAACCAAAGTTTACCGAAGTCGACCTGAAACTGTAGAAGATTTACAACAAAGAATTCAATATGAAGTAGCACAGATCACCCCGGAATCTCTGCAAAACTCTGTTCAGGCTGTTTATGACAGATTGGGTCATTGCCTCGCTGTTAACGACATTTTGAGCAATTGTTACCTTAAAAAATAAACCTAGAGTATTTATTAATAGTTTTTTTGTCTTTTTTTTATTTTAAATTTCAAATGGCAATAATTCCAAAACAGTTCAGTTTAGACATATGGTATGTTAGAAAAATAATTAATCAAGAATCATTATTCCATGCATATGGGGCACCCTATATAACAGCTGGCGCTACTATTTTTGCTATTTTCGGAACGTTCGGTTTCTTTTGGGAGAACGTACGAGTATAAGGACATATTGTTATAAGGGGTGGTACACAGTCCCTTTAGAATTTTATTTAACTATCAGAAAATATGTTTTATCTACCTAAATAAGAAATTAGTGACAGAGATATTTACCCAGTAAATAAATAAATTGCCTAGTAATAACATAGCCTCCTTGCAACGTTGTAGTTTTATTGCTTTGGGGCAAACGATATACGTAACACAAATATAAAAAAATAAATCGCGAATGAAAGCCCTTCACCGTGTTGATTTTTTTCATTCTTTTTGTTTGACTAATATTTTCTGTATTGTATTTACCAGTAATTTTCCTTCATTACATATTGGTTTTTATATACAGAATTTAATTGGGTTCGATTAACTTCTTTTGCAGACATTTATCGTACTCATTACAATAGCCGGTATTGACACATAACGTCATATTGGAGAATTCATGTATAAAAGGATTTGCAGAATTTGTTTGAATATAGTGAAATGAGCCATAATGTTTACTTCTCTTGTTACCTGATATACCACATATTTCTATTTTTTTTGCGTTTCCTTTGGTAAGTGCTTTCACCGTTACGAAGATTTGCAATCATCAGGGATATACATAATCTCGAGACTATCGATGTAAATAGTTAGTTTGTTGTACAGTTACGCCAGTCTTATAAGTTCAGCAATCATGCGGCTAATGGTGCTTCTCTCCCTTCATAAAACACTGCCCAAGTACTGCAGTTTTGTTTGCTTGTATAGAAAAACACTCAAAAACAGATAGAATCTGAATAATCTTATCTTTAGTTCTAGACTAACAGCGCCACTCGTTTCATCCTCATGAAAGTTACCGGTACCTGTGTTATCCTAATGTTTATTTCCTCAGAGCAGTCATTATTTTTGTTTATAATTGTGTTCAAATACTTATGTCCGTTAACTTTTTTCTATAGGATAGTTATTTACATATGGTCTTTATTTTGAATTGATTTTCGAATTAACATACAGGGTCTGTCCGGAGAGTAACGCGACCAATTTTTTTCTGATCTTTCTATTCGCCAGAGCACGTGTTGTCTGCGCGAGATCGGTGGGAGGTCTGACCTCTAAAATGCGCCCAAGTTCAGTTGTTTCTGAGCTTTCGGAGGGTAAGGCTCTCTAGTTAAGTGGATCCCAGTTTCGTAGGTCGGTTACCAATCGCGATGCAGCGTTCCGTTGAGCAAAGATACGCCTTCAAGTTTTACTTGGTACTCGGCAAATCCGCTTTCGAGATATTTCCTATGCTTCAGTTGACGCTCGAGGAGGATTGCCTATCAAATTCCCAAGTTTTGAGACTGTACAAGATGTTCAAAGTCGGCCAAAAAGTCGTCGATGACGAACCGTGTACTAACTTAACAAGCAGAAATTTAGACAATACGGATCGTGTGCGTGAACTTTTGAATGAAAACAGTCGAATGAGCGCATCAAGAAAGACGTCGTCGCTACCTATGTGCTTCACCAGGACAACGCATCAGGCTACAACTGCCCACGAGCCAAGGAGTCTTTGACCCAAAACAATGAGGCGACGCTGTTCTAGCGGTCCTATAATTCCAATCTGGCTCCTTCAGACTTCTTTCTGTTTCTCCGAATAAAAACCTGATTGAATATCAGTTTGGGACCGTCAACAACGTCAAAGCTATCGGGACGAGAGCTCTTAAGGAGGTTCCGGAAGATGTTCTCTAGGATGCTTACAATGCATAGAAATCGCGCTGGCAAAAGTGTGTCGACGCCCAATTTTGGAGAATTTTAGGTACTTGTACCGATATGTTCAATAAATTATTTTTATGGACTTGGTCGCAGTACTTTCTGGACCGACTTTGTATATTAGTATTTCTTACATTTAGTAAAAGTCCATATTCTCCCCTCGATTCCGTTACATTATTAATTGGTATTTGTAAGTCATTTACATTGATTACTATTGGAATTATTTCATCCTGATATGTGTTGTTGTGGAAGGGCACTTGATTGACTTTTACTCCACTTCTTTTTTCCTCTCAGCGTTCTTTTCATGATTTCATCTAATTATAGGTTAAAAAGTCTCGGTAATATTACACATCCTTCTCTGACTCCCCTTTTAATTTCCATTTACTCAGTACTGCTTTCTTCTATTCTTAGAACCGTTTTTTAATAAAAATGATGACTAGAATTCTGGAAAATTTTCAATAAAATAATTTATATTTCAAGGATTTTTGATCACCTTGTATTTATTTGTTGCCGTGATAACTTCTGAAGAAAATAATATATCTATTTTAAATTTGGCGTCATATTGTAATTTAAAACAATGAATAATAATGAAGGATAAGTAGAAGCGCAGTAAAGTGTTTGAGGACATCGATTTTTTGTTTACACACTTAGGTAATTCTAGGAGTAGTTTCTCCTAATACATAAGACAAACAAGAGGTGAAAAAAAGATGGAAATGAGATAACTTTGAGAATATTGTATGTCAATTTTACGGTGGTTGGTATCGAAGAATTAACACCTAATTTTACCTAATTTTATCATCAGTTTCCACCTTAAAGTTGTCATATTTTGAAATATCTAGTAATATCATTATTTTGATATACGTATTTCAGCATGAATAATTTTATTAATTTTCTTCTTTTACACATTTATGTTTCGTATAAATTTTCGATTGTTTGACAGACTGATGGAAAGTTAATTTAGCGATATACTTGAGACAGTTCAATATTTATTTGTCTTATTGAAACTTTTCAAAATTAATCGTTATTTCATTAGCTAGGTAAAGAAAACAATATTGGAGTTAGCATCGCCTGACAATTAGAATGGATTAATATTAAACTTCTATCAACCACCTTTATACTTTAATTATAAATCTTAGTAAAAGAGCAAACTACTAAATTTTATAATTAGCTTTTAAACCCATCTTAAGTTCAAAATATCTGTATCTACTTTATTATGGTTATGAGGCATGTTCGTTTTAATTTACCATTGTCTGCTGTATTATAACTAGGAATAGTGCCGAGCAGTCATCAATGGGAATATCTTTTAGTAATTTAGTAATTTCCCTTCTAGACTTCTACATCTCATTGTTCCAGTGGCGTAGCCAAGTTCAAAGATGGAAGGTGGCCGTATGAATATATATATATATATATATATATATATATATATATATATATATATATATATATATATACATATATATATATATATATATACATACATATATATATATATATATATATATATATATATATATATATATATATATATATATATATATATATATATATATATATACATATATATATACATATATATATATATATATATATATATATATATATATATATATATATATATATATATATATATATATATATATATTTATATATTTAAGAAAAGAAAGAGCTGCTTATAGACGGGGGAGGGCATCAAAGGACAACCGAGGGAAGAGGAGAAGCACTTGATAAAAAAAATCTTGTACTGAAACTCTAAAAGCTAGACCAGTCCTAACATAGCGGACGGAAGAAATGAATATTTTTAACACAAAGGAACTCCTTCATGTAATTTTGAAAACTTACACTCACTACCACTCATACGGCCAGATAATTCTATTGCAATGACACCTGTTGAAAAAGCGAACTTGTTGGCTCAACTCTTTGCTTCACATTCTATTGTCGATTTCCAAGGAAAAACACCACCTATTATTCGCATGGTGCAGTCAAGGGTGCCCGATATTGTCTTCAGTCTGCGTATCATAAAACGTATTTTAATGAAGCTAGACATCAAAAAAGCTTCTGGCGCTGACGGAATACCTGCCATAGTTCTCAAAAACTGTTCGAGGGAACTAACACCAATTTTCTGTAGACTTTTCAACCTATCCTACAGAAAGGGAATATTTCCTTCCTGCTGGAAATGTGCCACAGTTCAGCCGATACCTAAAAAAGGCAAAAAGACTGCCAAATAACTACTCACCAATCGCACTGCTTTCAATAATATCGAAAGTCATGGAAAAGGCTATCAATCGGCATCTTCCAAAATATCTTGAAGGATTCAACATTATTAGCGGTCACCAATATGGCTTTCGTAAAAATAGATCAACAGGAGATCTTCTGACTTATGTAACACACGTTTGGAACAACGCAATTGAACATTTTGGAGAATCTCGAGCGGTTGCTCTTGACATATCCAAGGCATTCGACCGTGTTTGGCACGATGGGTTGTTGGCTAAGCTACGCTCTTATAGTATGTCTGAAAAGTTCTGTTTGTGGCTCTCATGTTTCCTCGGAGAGCGTTCTTTACGAGTAGCAGTCGACGGATTTCTTTCTAACACCTTCACTATCAACGCCGGTGTACCTCAAGGCTCCATACTGTCTCCTACTCTCTTTCTTATTCACATTAACGATCTGCTGGAAAAGACCGAGAATCCAATCTACAGCTTTGCAGATGACAGTACGCTGATCTCTTCATTCACTTTAAACGCTCGGACATCGGTTACTCAGACGAATATCCGCAGACAGCAGGAAGTCATTCAACTTAACAAAGACCTGGAAGAAATTCTATCTTTGGGTGATAGTAACCAAGTGGAATTTAACGCCACAAAAACCCAGGCGGCAGTTTTTTCTAAAAAAGTTAACATTGCTGAACCCGACATAGTTATGTCGGGGCACTCCATTCCTCTAACATCGTCACTCAATTTGTTGGGCGTTAATTTGGGCGCAAATATGTCCTGGCCTGAATATGTTGCAGGCATAGCAAGGAGAGCTTGTCAAAAGTTAGGAATATTATTTCGAACCAGAAAACTTTACACTCCACAACAACGGTTAATTCTTTACAAAGCTCAAATTCGACCAACTATGGAATACTGCTCCCATGTTTGGGGCTCCGCTCCCAAACATACACTGCATTTGTTGGATTCTATTCAGAGAAGAGCTGTTCGTCTGATTGGAGACCCGGAACTGACCGACTGCCTTGATTCGCTGGAACATCGAAGAACGGTGGGCGACTTGAGCCTATTCTACAAGTATTTTCATGGAAAGTGTTCGAAGGATGTGGCCCGCGTAATTCCCCCCCAGAGCGGTGCATGTTAGGAGTACACGTCGCGCTAATACTTCACATCCGTATGAGGTTGAGTTTGTTACTCCTCGTACAACGCTTTTCAAGCAGTCTTTTATATGGAGAACATCATCCGTTTGGAATAATTTGCCCAGGACTGTGTCTCCCACCGAGTACAATTTACAGAGATTCAAGAACAACGTGAATCGCTTTCTTCGCACACGTGTCGCTCCTGTAGCGCTTTAGGGACTTCCCTGCAGCACGTGTGCAAGACCAATAAAAAAAAACTATTGAAAATCTCTTTTCTCTTTTCTACAGTTGAACTCGAAAAGCTTATACCGATAACAGGGGGGGGATTTATCATAAGGAAAAAAAAACCTTTTCCTATGGTGGAACTGCACTCAATCAGGTGTTTAACATTGACGGGTCACTGATGTTTTTAAAATGGAAAAAATTGAATATCGTGCAGTAATTTGGATGGTTTAACACCAACAGAAATTCATCTGAAATTATTAAAAGTGTATAAGAATGTAACACCTTCACTTTTTACTATGAAAAAATGGGCTTATCGTTTTAAATTTGGTCGTACAAGCCTGATCCACGCGAAGGTCGTCAAAAAACTTCTACAACACCACGAATCATTTAACAAGTCCATGATATGGTGTTAGATGATCGTGAAAGTGCGTGAAATAGCTGAGACCATAGGCATTTCAAAAGAATGAATTGGAAATATTTGGCATGAAGAATTATATATGAAAAAGCTTTGTGCAAGATGGGTGCTGCATTTGCTGACAAGTGACCAAAAACGCATTCCAATACGTATTTTTCAAGCGTGTTTGTATCCTTTTAAGCAAAATAAAATGGATTTCAAGCGTCATTTCATAACTATTGATGAAACTTGGATCCATTATTATACATCAGAACGAAAAGAACAGTTGAAACAATAAACTGAAGCAGGGGGAAGTGAACCAAAAAAGGCAAAGATGGTTAGATAGTTTTTTGAGATTACAAAGATGTTTTGTTGATCGATTATCTTCAGAAAGGTAGAACAATTGACTCTGAATATTATTGTAACCTTTTGGATTAGTTGGTTGTAAAAATTCCTGAGAAAAGAGCTACTTTAAAGAAGAAAACAACCATTTTCCATTAATACTTGCATGTGTTCACACAAGTGTTTTGACGATGGCAAAATTCTACGAATTAAAGTACGAATTGCTTAAACATCCATCATATTCACCAGAATTGGCTCCCTCTGACTATTATCTGTTTCTAAACCTAAAAAAAATCCTGGCTTGAAAGCGTTTTACATCAAATGATGAAGCTATTGGAGCCATGGACGGAGATTTTGCAGACCTTCCGGAATCGCACTTTAATGATGGTATTGAATTATTGGGATAACGTTGGAATAAATATATTGAGGTTTCAGAAGATTATATTGAAAAATAAAACATATTTCACGTCAAAAAAATTTTCTTTCATTGCTAGGCCGATAACTTTTCAGACAGCCCACGTAAATAGGAAATACCATACTTAAGTTATACTAACGAAAACAAAAATAAAGAATATTGAATAATATATTTAATTTGCAAATATGGCTATGGTTTGCAAAATCATTGGCTTTACTGCAAACCGCAGCATGTACCATATCAGTCACACTTGAAATGAACCCTTATGTTAGTTTTAAATTTCTACTATATTTTGTGCCTTATGACAACTGTTTCTGTACAGAGTACCTTCGTCAGATAATCGGTGACTGTTTTGTGTCACAACGCTAGCTACTTCGAAGTATGCAAAAATACGAATGAATAAAAACCTAAAAAATTATTTATTAAATTTAATGATGATTTTTATTGGTTTAGATAATGTGTGAAAAATAATAAAGTATATAATTAAATCGTCAACAACATTTCCTAAAAGCGCGGATTGTTAGTATAAAACGGAACAATTTAAATTTATAGTACATTAGAGAGATTTTGACAATATCCTTTTAAATCCAATTAAATGTATTTCGTTTTTAAGTTTTTGATGGAGTGAATGAAACATGCAAGTATATGTTTATTTCTCTATGAATGAGGGATATAATCATATTCTAACTCAGCCTGAATATAGTTTATTAATTTATTATAACGTTATTGTTTAAAGCGTTACTCTTTATTTAATTGAGTAAAACCGCCTTATAGCATATATCTAAGTATTATCTTATTATTTCCTATTAGTCTTATATAATTTTAGACTACCAAAATAACGTAATATACAGTATGTAGAATTTGCCAGAAATTGCGCTAATAAATTGAAGTCCTTACACCTTCTAGAAATTTTTATTCCCTGTTGAGTAGTCTCCATTTGATAAATAACATAATTCGTTAGTTTATGCTTCTGATAAAGGTGTCTAATAATAAGAACTCAACAGTATACAAAGAACATAGTAGGAGAACAACATGTATTAAGGTAAAAATAATTTTGAGTATTTGTTTTTGTTAACTTTCCAGTGGCTTAGGGGCGTTGTCATAAGTTACACCCCATGCGACTACTATAAAGCAAGACAGATTGAACTTGTACAATAAAGAGATCACTTGCCTGACACAATTTAAAAGCTCCGAGAGCTTTCTGATTGTCTTGTTAAACTAAGTCCTAATATAGTACATTAATTTTCTTTAAGACGATAACTGTTTAACGCATGATATACGAATTTTTTTTGTAAAAACATAGAAATAGGGATGTATAACCAGCAGCCTTGATTCCTTGGAACATCGAAGAATGGTTGGCTCCTTGAGTCTATTCTACAAGTACTTTCATGGAAAGTAGCATGCAAGCATGCTAGGAATACACGTGGCACTAACACTTCATATTCGTATAAAGTTCAGTTTGTCGCTCTTCGTACAACCCTTTTCCCGCAGTATTTACGTCGAGAATCTCATACCTTTGGTATGATTTGACCAGGACTATGTTTCCCACCGAGTACAATTTACAGTGATGCAAAACCAACTTTAATCGCTTTTTTCGCACACGCCTCGGTCTTGTAGCGCTTTAGGGATTTCTCTGCAGCACATGTGCTACACATATAAAGAAAAATCGTAGAGAATATTTTCATCCTGTGTTTTCTAGACTATTAATAAAAGCTGTCATAAAATAAGTCATTGAATAGATAATTCTGGATGATAATACCTTTCGAAATAGTAGGTTTTACTAACTCTTCAGTTATTAATTCTTTGCTCCAATGCGAGAGCCGCCTTTTAAGTTTTTACAAACGACCACAGATGGCGCTATTGAGATGTGACATTACCATTGTTATAAAATTTGACATTTGTTATTGTTAGAACAGTGGCAGCTCAGAAATTGGCCGAGTAGTTTGTTTACAGTGAGCGTTTAGAAACAACAGTTTTGTAAACAAATGAAAATTTCACGTGAAGGTTTTCGTTTGATGATTTTAGCAAAGGCCTAATTCAACGACAATGTCCCGGAGCGCTTCGTTCAACTTTGATGAATGGTCGTGCTTCCGTCAGCGATGAATTTCGTAAAGGTCGACCAAAATCGGTTGTTGTTTTAAAAAAACATCGATGCTGTGCGCAAGTTGATTGAAGAGGATCGGTATGTAACTTATACCGTGAGATAGAGGCATCTTTAAATTTACCATAGATGTAAGAAAGATCTGTTTCCGTTGGCTTCCGCATAATTTTACCGAAACTCGAAAACAGGCTCATGTCAATTAGTGTAAGGAAGTGCTCAAATAATTCGACCGAGGACATGCAAAATCCCTACAACATCGTAACAGGAGGCGAGAATTGGATATATTTGTACGAGCCGGAAACTAAGCAACAGTAAACTGTTTGGGTCTTCCAAGATGAATCGAATTCAACAAAAGCGGTTCGTTCGCGAAGCACTTCCAAGAAAATGATCGTTTGTTTCTTTGGTTATGGTATACTGTACATGTTTCAACCATTGCCTTAGAGGATCGAAGAATAGTTATTGTTAAACGGTATACAACAATTTCTTTACCAAAAGTCATCGATGAAATCAGGAAAGACAACCGAAACCATTAGTCGTCATCATGACAATGCCAGCTCTCACACAAACAATTGATTATTTGACAGAGAAAACATTAATGTTTTATTGCCCGTATTCACCTGATTTATTGCGACTTTTTTTGTTCCCGAATGTAAAAAAAATGTGTGGACAGCCATTTTAATCACCTTAAGAAGCTGTTGAATCCTTCCAAAACCATGTTTTTGAGGTACCAACTTCCAAGTGGAAAAACGTTTTGAGAATTGATTCGAACGCATGCAAAACTATATAAATTTTAAAGGTGAATATTTTGAGAGCCAATAAAACAATTTGTAACAAAAAAATTTTTTCTTTCATTTTTTTTGGTGAAATTTAAAAGGTTGTCAATTTGCAAGAAATGTACATATCTACTGGTGGGTTATTTTTGTTGAAAATATAAGCCAGCAAAAAATAGTTTTAAATCTGAATGATATTTTATTTATAACACAATTTTGCAAACTTGTGTGATATTTCTTTTTATAACAGGGAAAGCAGGTATTGTTCACTTAATAACTAGTGATCCTCTCTAACCGTACATTATCTATTTCTATTTATACTGGCGCGGTGGGAAAATATATAGACATTACTTTGCATTACACGGGAACATATGTATTTACATAGATGCATATATGTACGTTGGGTCTGCTTTTGAAACATTGGCCTCAAGGCAAACGATATTAGTGTAGCGTTTATATATATACTTAGGTAAAAATTTAAACATTAACGTTTTCACAATAAAATGTTATTGTACCTAGTCTTTAGCTACGATCCAGTGTTTTAACTAACGAAACAAATTATTATTTTTTTTATATCGTGATATGCATATTTTTTATATTGCATGCCAAATTTGTCTATATTGGTCAGGAAAAAAATGCGAAAAATTGAATGAAAAGTAAGCTAAAGTTATTAAACAGGACTTAAAAAAAAAATGTTAGAAAAAATATATTTTATTTTGACGCGAAAGTTTTCATTTACAGGTAATGTTTAGTTCGCATCAAGCAACGGTAAATTTAAGTTCTGAATGGCTTTTTCCTTCACAATAGACTGTCTATATTAGTTTTTATATTCAATATAATCCCTTTGTTTTTATAATATCTTCCATATTATGTTATTATATTTAAGCTATTTTTAGTGTTCCATACGAAAAACTCATGGGATCACTTCAGTGTCTGTTTGTCTGTTTGTCACAGACGATTTTCTCCGAAATTATTTGGTAGAGAAAGTTAAAATTTGTCATAAATATAGGAATTGATGGCCCAATCAGAGCCGTATAATTTTAAAATTAAATTTTGACACAACGGGTTAGTTTTGGAGGGTGAAATCTGAAGTGAAGAAAACAAACAAAGCTTGTTAAAACATAAGTTCAAAAATATATATGACCTAATACTCTCACAAACTTTTCATTACTCCATTTTAAAAAAATGGTCAAAAATCGCTGTTTCCCCACCCTATCTCCAAGAGTACTGATCAAAAAATTTCGAGCAAATTATGGAATATTCTCCATAAAGTGTAGATTGAGCGAAAATTATCACGAATGCATTATGTTGGATAATTTATATGGTATAAAAAAGTATTTGACTTGACAATATGGTGGAGTTTTTTTTCGTGGAAAATTCCGAATTTAATCGGGACTAAGAGTTACGCAATATCAATACGTATTCGGTGCAATTAGTAGTATACTCATATATTTTTCAGTACATTACTGCTTTAAGCATTTGGACAATCACAGATAACATAACTTTCCATGATGATTGGTGACCAACGGATAGGTACTGAGACAAAATAATTTTATTTTATTTGTTTATAATTAAACAAATATTAAGCCAGTAAATATTTGTTTTAAAATTTTACTACAAAGATGTCTTGGTAATTTTTATATCGAAGATGAATGTGTGATGAATTTCATAGAATACTTCAGCAATCGTGCTACGGAACCCTAATTGTGCAAGTCCTACTTGCACTTGGCTATTTTTTTTTTATTAAAATATGATGATAGTTTAATATACATTTACTTAAGTTTTTTTATGTAATATATCAAAATGTTAGGATTTTGAAGAGTCTAGATATTTACCTTTCTTCTTACTTGAGGGTTGATTTCTTCAAAATTGCTGATGAGAAAAACTGTCTATAATATAGATAGTAATATTGTTAACATTCTAAATTGAACCGTTTTAATAAATAAATTTGGAATCCTAGAAATTTGTAAAATTTTGAAAATAGTTATTCAAATTATCTTGTTTACTCCATCAGCTTATTAGAACCATAACGAGAAATAGTTATTCCGACTGTCGTTAAAAGAGGGTTTAAAAAGTCGTACTGTATAAAATGTTCAGGTTATTTTATTTAAAATAAGAATGCGAAACTGGAATTAGATGTAAATTTTTTTTTCTATCTAACACAAGCATCTACTTTAGCTATTATATTATACTAAATAAGTGATGATCCTAGAGCACTTGAATGTCCCGACATAATTATAACAGGTTCTGTATTTTCAGAAAAATTAGAAAAAACTACTTAGTTACCGTCATTCCAAGGCAGAATTTCTTCAAGGTCTTTGTCAAGTAGAATAACTTCTACGGACATTTGCATGGGTAGCTGTGGTTCGACGGTTCAAAGTAAATACTTTCTGGCTGGCTGGCTTTCTGATTCTTTCCAGTAGATTGTTAATAAAAAGAAGAGAGTTTGATACATTGTGAAGCTCCGGGAATTAATAATGAAGGCGCCAGTTAGAAGTCCGTTAAATACCACTTCCAAAGCATGATCTCTCAAAAGTCGTGTTGTTACAAAGTGTTGTGATATAGGTTAGAAGAACTCCTGCTCACCTTTTCTTACGAAAGCCATATTGTCGATAATAATATTGAACATAATTTTCGATAACTTTTGATATTACTGAAAACAATACGTAGTTGTTTGGTTTGGTCGTTTGATCTGGTTTAGGTATCAGCTAAATTCGAGCGAGCTTCCAACAAGTAGGAAATATTCTTTTTTAGGAGGATAAAGTTAAAAGACTGCCAAAAACTGATATTGGTTCTCTGCCACATATTTGGGTACGAATAGAGGTACTTTATCAGCACCAGAAGGTAGTGTCTCATTTTATACGTATTAAGGCAAGCTTTTTCGAATCAACATTTCTTATTTTTGACATCGGTAATAGTAAGTGGTATTTTTACCCTGAGAATTAATAGTACAATGCAACGAAAAGGGTTTAGCTCATAAGCTCCCTTTTTGAAAAAGTGTCGCAAGAGTTTTGTGTAGCCATCTAAGTGGTAGTAGTGGTAGTAAATTTAATTAAAATTTAGTGAAATTTCTGCCTAAGCGACCTATCGAAAAGTTCTTGAACCATTAGAATAAACAAGAAAATTGTGTGCCTTCGGTTTCAAGCATTAATAAAGATATTACGGTTTATAACAGCTATGAAACTAAATCAAAAGATCCACAAGTTCTGACGACAATAAAAAAATACGTCATGTTTTAATTTGTAAATATTTCACATAATTTATAGGTACTTGTTTTGCAAGTTGTGGTATCCGTGTCTTTTTAAACTATATTTTATAAAAAAATATATTTACTACTTATGTGTACCTAATGAAAATTTGAATCAAAAAAATCATTTAAGAGACTCAAGTAAAAAGTATTTAAATTCAAATAAAGTGCTTTGGTGTTATTTTTCCAAACTTTAAAGCTGATATCGGCTAAATTAAAGCAAGCTTTTGTATGACGTTAACGTTTTTACGAGCCTCACACATTTACAGTTCTGGTAAATTAAATGTAAATATTTGCCATTTTTATCCATTATCCATCATTTTACTTTGTAACTTTTATAACAAAAGATACTGATTTTCAAAGGTCTGCTTTTTAATAAAGAAATATTTTTTCAGACTGATTAGATTTATCATATATAAAACAATGTCATTTTTAATAGTGTGATACAATGGGGACATGGCAAAGGTATACGAAAGGGTAAATTTATGTGTAGGCGGTTCTAATACTGAAATAATGGGATAATCCCTTCGCATTAATAAGAGTTTGTAAGTTAATTTTTTGAATAAATCTAAATTAAAATCACACACAAAAATTTGAATATCAAGTTATAAGCGTTGGCCTATTTCATTTCGTCATATTTTAGCTTCTCTTGTTAAAAGAAGTATTATATTAATTAATTACCCTCCAAAATGTTTGCATGCATCTAGCTAATACAATCGAAAAAATTTTGTAATTTTTTTATCAATGTATGAACCCATAAAATATACTGTAAAAATGCATATTTTAAAATAAAAATTTTATACGAGGGTCAATTGAAGAGTCTTGTAAAAAAAAAGATAAATAACATTTTCTTGCAAAAACAAAAAAATATTTCTCAGCATAATCTCATTGAGTTTAATATATCTGGTCCAGCGATTCCAATTTTATTATTCCCTCTGAAAAAATAAAAGTTTCGAATTGGACATAATATTCGTTAACAATACAGATAACCTCTTCATTTTACGAAAATTTTATACCCCAATAACAAACAAGGTCACTTGGGGCCAAATCTGGGAAATAGGTTGAATGGGCAACTAATGCGACACCCAGCTCGAGCATTTCTGCTATTGTAACGTTGCATAATAAAAGTCAGTCAGTGATTTACTCTTTTCTAAATAGTCATTTATGACGAGTCCGAAAAAATAGTGGCCATTACTTTTCCCTGCCGTTAAAACTGTTTTTTTTCGGTGCCTGATTCACTGTTTTGACTGCCGTTTTATTTCTGGTGTGTAATGGTGGATTCACCTTAGGTCTACAGTCACAAAAACACACTAGAAGTTCCTTCAGATTAAGCTGCAACTTTTCTAAATATGATTTTGAAATATCATTTCTTATGCGTTTTTGATTTAGAGTTAACAAATGAGTCCTCCATCATTCAGCTTTTTCATTTTTAAAACTTCATGGGGAGTATTACGTACCCACTTATATGAGATGTCTAACATATCTGCAATCTCACAAAACTTAATGCGTCTATCTTCCATCACGCTATCATGATTTTTATCAACCATTTCTTCAGAAGAAACCTCAATCGGGCGTCCTGAACGTGCACTATCTGCAGGACTCGTACGACCACGTTTAAATTTATTTATTCAGTAATAAATGGTCTTCAATGCAGAGTCCCCATGAACTTTCTTCAACTGGGTTTTCATCTGAGTTGCAGTCGACTTTTTTAAATAAAAATGTTTCATCGCGGCCCCATACTCGGCTTTATCCGAAACGTATAATACCGACGGCTTACGATAGCTGCCAACCAACAACTGCGCTACACTGTGAACACAACCGTTACAAGAATCACGGTTATCAACTGTCAAACCGCTTAACAAAATTTCCTTTCATTTCGTAGAAATTTACCAAATTTGTCAATTCACCCTCATATAATTTAAATACTCAATCGACATTAAAAATTATAGACTCTAATATTTTAAGTGGCCTAGATGGTATCATTAACATGGAAACACCATTTATAATGATAAACTAAAAGTGCAATTTCAACATAACAGTGATGTAAGATTTTCAACAGGATTCAGAAAATATTCGTACATTGTCAACAATTAATCAATATTGGTTAAAACCAAAGTGCAGACATTGAGTACACCTAACTTGTTTTATAAATAATACATATTTTGACATCAGAAACCTGACTTCTTATTTAATAGAATACAATTTAGAAATAACAGTCATAATCATCACATAAAAAATCAAAATAATTTAGAAGAAATACAAACACACATTTAAATATAATTATTCAATAATTTTTATCATCTGATCCAAAAAATTTAAACTGTGATACCATTGAAAATAACTTTAAAAATTATCTGCGATGAATTAGAAGAATGATTAATTATGAATTAGAACTCTACCTATTTGTGCCAGCTAGTGAATTACTATCATTTTTGTCTCCTTAGTAATGTTTTAATAATAATTATTATTACATTAGGATTTTAGTTTATATATTATTGTTATTGGCATAAATAAAATTCTTTATAATTAACATCCCTATTATGGTTAGAGACGTTTTACGACCCCTAGATCAGGAAAACATAATTTCCAATTTTCGTCAGTTGGTCGGTCTGTCAGTCTGTTTGTTAGCATGATAAATACATAGTATGAAATTAGATTGTGATTTGAAAGTTGGTATACATGTAATACTCGAAATAGCAAAGGAAACCTAGAGTTCTTGCTTTAGGAATATTAGGGATAGTCAATAAATTTTACTAGTTTTTGGGTGGATAATGAAAAATTTTTAAGTATAAGTATTATAGGTAAAAGAAGCTCAATGTGTGGATGGGAAGACAAATCTTATCAGAATTACTAGGTAGAGGAGATTGTGTTGGTTCAGTTGTGAAAATCTGTCTACGCTAAAGTTTTTTTGTGTGACCAATATTTTCTAAGTACCTATAATTAAGTTATTCTTTAAATTTTATATTTATTTTAGAGCTGCCTTGTTGCGACGAGACTGGGTCAATCACTACCGATTTCTTAATCAATAAAATAGACCGATATTAATATTTTGGAATAAAAATAAATGTGAATTGGATTCCTCAAACTTAAAAATATTCAGACAATTAGTCTTTGCAAACTATCTATTTTTAAGAACAAGAAAATTAATTTATTTGCTTGGTTTGTGTCTCTACATGACATAGTAAAAAAATGATACTCTTTTTCTTGTCTAGTCAGTTCAGTTAAAATAATTAGGTAGATTATAAATGCCTGTTATCATCGAACAATTAAAAGGGTCAATCTTTATACAGGGTGCCCATTTAATGTTACGTAACAGTCAATCATCGCTCCTGATGATGCTAACATGGTTAGCAAAACACCTGTCGAGTGCAAAAATAAAGAGTTTCTAGTGATGATAAACTGTTCTGTAGTGCCATTGTGCCAAAGATTTCAAAATTTCAACTTAATTACTATTTGATCTAAATTATTACCTATGCTTCATGTAAGTATTATATTTATGTTCACCGTATAAATGTTGGAACTGTATTTTACATTTTGATCTCTTAATGATGAAATGTTTTATTTTTTTTTTGGAATGTTCAGTTTAAAATCATGTTTGAATCGGTGGTGAGTTTTACGTAAGATTGTAATTTTTTGTAGAATTTTATATTAATACTATAAAAAACTTTAGAGTTATTTGTTTGGTTTATTTTAATTATCACATTTCCTTGTCATGCCATTTAATAAAACATAATTTACATATTTTCAATATAAAAATGCCCTTAAATAATGGAATTCTACATAAATTTGTGGATCTCATTACATATTTTTGTGTAGTATATTTTATATATCTATTAATCTTGCTTACATAACATGATGAAAACTTACGTAAAGGCTCGGAAAGGTGCAGAAATATGTATAATTACATAAATGGTTATAAATAAACCAGGGTTATCCACCTAATATTTTCACGTTTTCTGTTAGTCAATAATGTGGAATAGTTGTATCATTTTAGCTACCTAATAGCCAATAAATTAAACGAGCTTAATCTAGGTTCTAGTAATAAAAGTGTAAAATAAATATTTGTACTGGAAGGTATATTAAAATAACCTCCACCATATTATCAAGTTATTTAGTTATTTTGTTTATACTAGATAAATTATCAAACGTAATGCACTGGTGATCATTTCCACCCAATCTGCACTTTATGAAGACTATTTCAGGGTTTTTTCAAAATTTTTTGTTTGGTATTTTTTGAGCTAGGGTGAGGGGACAGCTATTTTTGGCCATTTTTTAAAAATAATACAAAAGTATTATACATATGTATTTTTGAACTCGTGTTTTCACAAGCTTTTATTTGACACCCCACTCGATGATTTAATAAACAATTGTTTTTCACTTCCGATTTCATCCCCCAAAACTAACCCCTTAAGACAAAATTTAACTTTCAAACCTATACGGCTCTGATTAGGCCATCAATTCCTATATTTGTGCCAAATTTCAACTTTCTATGTCAAATAGTTTTGGAGAAAATCGGGTGTGACAGACGGACAGATGGACACCGAAGTGATCTCATAAGTGTTCCGTACGGAACCCTAACATATATTAAAAAAAATTAATCAATGTTGATTATCAAGACCTCTCGAGTAAGTACTAAACTACATTATATAAGATAGTTCTTACATTCGCAAGTATTTAAAATAAAAATAATTACCTTTAAAAATAATAACTTATAGATTCTAATATCGTT
>CM032447.1:98532726-98620226 GCA_019049505.1 Pachyrhynchus sulphureomaculatus
TCGTTAAACTTTATATTGGATAAAGTTCTTCTAGGTTTTTGTTTTATCTAAATCCTCTCCTAATTGACCAAGCGGCGTGTAATTAGAGGATTAAAAATCTCTTAAGGATATTTTATTATATATTTTTTTATTTATTTCAAATAGTGTCAAATTTCTTTCCTACGTTTCCCCAATGAATGCTTGTAGCATCTTTTTCTTTTTAAATTTACTGGCATCTTGGAATCTTCAGTTTACCAAAATCCTACTCATCTAGATCGTGACCTGAATGCTGACCCGCACCTTTATACTTCTCGAAATCCGTCTGTCATCAACCCATTAGTATTGGGCGCTCTATTAGTGTAAGATAGATATTCTATATCATTATAAGCAGAAAAACTAACGAGTACTCTAAATAGTAATAGATATTACAATGACCATATTATAAGTTATTTAATTCGTTTTAAAAATTCAACTTGTGGAGAAAATAGTAATAAGGACCCAATAATAGATGTGTGGTGGATAGTGTGGTTTTACCCTACAGTCATGGTACTATAAACAAAATGGTGATTTTAAGTTAGTTATACCTCAAGAAATATCTCCAACATTTTAAGTTCGATACTTTAGTCTCACATATCTAAGTTTTTATCTGATTTATACAAAATCATTACCTAGGCTAAGTTAATTAGTTTACTGACCTGTACATATTTTAAGACCCAAATTATATACCTTAGCCCTACCTATTTAGCCAATAAATGAAATTTGAAAAGAAATCTGCGTTCCCCCCTCCCGGAGAAGCACCTCGGCAGTCTCATCTGGTCCGAGCGGCCTCGCAATAGCATGCCTTTTACATTAATGTTGGTATTGAGAGTCCGCCAATGTCTACTTGTTACAACATGACCTCAGCCAAATATACTTGAATAAGTACTGGCCTGGGGGATCAAAACCGAGACTCTGGTAAGTCATAACTATGCCATCGAGTTAAAGCTGCTACAAGAAGATTCATTACGCTCATACTTTTCGACACTTGTAAGAAAATTAAGGCACAATTTCTATATAAATTGAAGTGTGTTTATCAACGTCCCCGTCGATGTGGTACGGTGTATTTAAAAAAAAAGGAATGATCGATATTCATTAAAATTAAGGAACATGAAATACATATCTATAAAAAAAAACAAATTGCATAATTAGCTGTGGCAGAATATCCTTTAGGATATCCCATCAATATCAGAAAAATCAAAAATCTTACCTTATTCTAAATTTTTCAGAACCGAAAAATTAGGAAGTCTGTCGAAATTTATAAACGCCCAAATAACATCAAAAAAGATGCGGTAAGGTCTGCACCACACATGGAAACCGATGATTGCGCTGGGACACGGTTTTGTATATACAAGGTCGATATAACACTTGGCACACTCCAAACTTATTCAGTGTTCTTATCTCTAAGAGTAAAGACATACAATCGCAGGTGAAACATCGGAAAGTCATTATTATTTAATACGGTTAATTCAAACAAACATCTAACCAACGCTGTGCAAGCTTATACAAATTGTATGTCCTTTCAGCTTAACCAACGAACAATAGTTAAAATGACGTCAAAATGGTTGTTGGACCTCTGGTATCAGATAATTTTCGATTTTGTATGTTTTTCGGTTAAAAATAAGTCATCAATAGAAATCGAAAAAAACGTATACTAATAATTTTTGCTTATTTAATATCCATTTTTTCATATAGACAGTAACCTATAGCTAGGTTAGTTGCAACTCCTGTGTTTGGTATGGTAGGGTTTCTTCTGTTTACTCTAACAAATAGATGCTTATACTGCACTCTGTTGGTGACTTACTAAGTCTATTCAAGCAGAGCGGCACAGCACTGCTGGCAACTTATTGCAGAAACGCACCTTTTTTGAGCTTACTGCACGACGGCATAGATGGCAGTATTGGTATAACTAAAAACGAAAAAATCGTATTTTTAGAAATTACCAAAGTGTTCTTCGTATTTGCTGAACCATCCCAAGACGCGTTTCGCCGTATCACGGCTCATCAGCTGGGCTAGGTTCAGCAAATACGAGAACACATCTTTAGTCCTTTACCCAAGTAACTAACGGAAAACTATAACAAATAGATGCTTATACTGCTTGGGATGGTTCAGAAATACGAAGAACACTTTGGTAATTTTTAAAAATACGATTTTTTCGTTTTTAGTTATACCAATACTGCCATCTATGCCGTCGAGCAGTAAGCTCAAGAAAGGTGCGTTTCTGCAATAAATTGCCAGCAGTGCTGTGCCGCTCTGCTTGAATAGACTTAGTAAGTCACCGACAGAGTGCAGTATAAGCATCTATTTCCGTTAGTTACTTGGATAAAGGACTAAAGATGTGTGCTCGTATTTGCTGAACCTAGCCCAGCTGATGAGCCGTGATACGGCGAAATGCGTCTTGGAATGGTTCAGCAAATACGAAGAACACTTTGATAATTTCTAAAAATACGATTTTTTTCGTTTTTAGTTATACCAATACTGCCATTTCTTCTGTTTAGGTTTCTCGAGATATCGTTCTTTGCGAATGGCGGTTGATAACTTTACTATCAACGTCGGTATATCGCAGGACTTCATACTGTGTCTTACTCTGTTACTTCTTCACATTAACTGTTGGAAAGGTTAAAAAATCTAATCTATAGCTTAGCCCAAGGCAGTGTGCGTGTTTTTTTCATTTATCTCGTACCCAAACTGCTCAAACAAGTATTCGCAAATACCAAAAAGTTAAATAACTCAATGGAAACTTCTAAGAAATTTTGTTTTGAGGTGAAAGTATCTAAGAGGCTGCCGTTTTTCTATAACTTTTACCCTTATAGAATTTTAGATAATTATGTTAGACACTCCAACCATCGCCCCTCGATTCGCTAGGCGTTAAGTTGAGAGCAAATGTGTCTTGGCGTGATCATGTTGCATTCGTAATAAATAATTTTTTTCAAAAATTGACAATTATATTTCGTATTAAAAAGAGAGATTCGACTATTGTTGAAATACTACTCTCATATTTGAGGCTCTGCTCCCAAACGTACTCTCCATTTGCTACATTCTAACTGAACGTGTGCTAGCTCTTCGCCCGATACAGGACCAAGAAATTATCAGAAATCTTGATTCTGTGTAACATCGAAGGAAAGTTGGTAACTTAAGTTTATTCTATAAATATTAGCATGTGAAGTGTTCAATAGATATAGCATGCTTAATTCACCCAAGAGCGCCTCCTTGCACTACTCAAGAACTCGTTTATATGGAGAACCTTCTCTCTCATAAATATAATTTCAAGCGAATACAACCTGCAGCGATTCAAAAACATCGTCAATCGCTACAGCTACTCACACGCCGCTCTTGTAATGATTTAGGAATCTTCCTGCTACGCCTAATCGGAAGTCGTTTTATACGACCGAAAAAATAGAAAAAAAAAATTATGCGGATTATGAAAAACGTTCTTAAATTTTACGTTACTTTTGTTCCTTTCTGTATAATATATTATTTTTGAATGCACATAACGGCTTCATTATCAAAATCTAAGAAAAAGAGATTTTCAAAATCTCAAAACCATATCAAGGCTGGCTAAGCCGTTTTGGAAAGCTCATTTAAAATGGTGCTAAAAATACAATTTATTTTTTATATCGAATCTGTTCAAAATTCAAGGATGTTATGCACTCGTGAAACTAATTTTATTAGACTGGCATACAACATTAAACTTATTTCATTACAGTTTAGTCCATGTAGATAAATGAGATAGGTATTTGAATTTCCTATTTAGATACATGGGCTGTCCAATAATGAACCAAGTTTAATGGTTTGTATGCAACAAGTTCTATGAAGTTTATCCGGTATGCCGCTCACCTAAAAGTGATTATACTCTGAAAACTTTATACGCTTAAAACACAGACATGAACTTCGTGGCTTTAGAATGGTTTTCTGTTGTTTGATCGCTGAATTATTTTTATTCTTTTAATTCACTTATATCATTAAAAGTACTTTTATTTTTAGTTTTTTTTTTATATGTCAATATGTTCATTGCTGCAACATACGGAAAAAATAAATGATGATCTAGTCAGCCTTCAATTTCGTACTTAGTGTATTTTTATAAAAAAAAACTTTGGTTAGCACGAAAATGCTATATAATAAAAAAATTTTAAATTTTCTTCGTAGCAAAGAAAATTTTAAATATTTCACAATATAAAACTTTTACTTACTGAAAAATCGTATATAAATATAAATATATTTTCTATTTTCCCAAATTTCTTAAGGAAAATTTTAAGAAAACCAACTATAAACTCGGCGGGCCATGGCTTTTCACTTGTGACATTCTGATAATGATGAAAATTATATCAGTTTATCCATCACATAAAAAAGGAATATATTTTTACCCCTCAGAATTTTAAACAATTTAACAATAAAATTGTCGTAGATGAAAAATATGATTGCCTCGGTAATGGTGTGGGTATAGAGCGTACCAAGTGTACCGTTGGTCGCTGGTTCAAATCCGGCACTATCGGCTGGGTGTTATGTCCCAGATTTTAAGAATTTACAAGCTCGTAGCTAATAAGTTAATAAAATAGAAAAAGATATCAATAATTAAATAAGTTACTCTTCAAAATAGTTCACATCTTATTTTGTTTTGGGCTAAAAGTCTTGTATTTATCTTATCAAGCTAAATTCTTTTTAAAATTGCATAGATATTTTCATTTCTCTTTACGAAAATCTCTACATATTGTGTTGTTCTTATAAGTTTAAAAATAAGAGACAAAGCAGGTGCTTTGTTTTTTAAACATATTAATATTGTTTTATATATATATATATATATATATATATATATATATATATATATATATATAAAATATACACGTAGGCTGCAAAGTTTTTGGTCTAGCTACTTAAAACATTTTTTTTGCAAAATTCGACTTTATTCATCAGTTTCCTTCAAAAGCAATACAATCAGTCCAACGCTTCTCGAACATTTCTATACTTTTCTTGAGGAAGGATTTGTCTTTGCCTTCAAAATAGGCCTCAGTTTCGGCGATAACCTACGAATAGATAGTCGCTGGGAGCCAAATCTGGAAAATGCGGTGAATAAGGAAGTAATTCGACCTTCAATTCATGCAATTTTGCCATGACTATTGACTTGTGACACGGTACATTCATTGTCTTGATGAAAGAGCACTTTTTCTTGTTCATTTGGGGCCGTTTCCTTGCGATTTCTACCTTCAAATGCACCAATAACTTTATATAATGTGCGCTATTGATGGTTTTTCCCTTCTCAGTATAGTCAATGAAAATTATTCCATGCGAATCCCAAAATACAGAGGCCAAAACTTTCCCAGCAGAGTGTTGTGCCTTTGGTCACTTCAGGCGGTTTTCACCGGCTGCTGTCCACTCAGCTGATTGCCGATTTGATTTCGGTGTGTAGTGGTGGATCCATGTTTTATCCATTGTCACATATTGCATGAAAAAATCCTTTTTATTGCGCTTAAACAGGTCTAAACAGCGCTGGGAATCATCAACACGTTGTGGTTTTTGGTCCTCTGTGAGCAAACGCGGTACTCATTCCGAACAGAGCTTTCTCATGAACAAATTTTCATGCAAAATATGACCAATACGTTCTTTTGATATCTTTAGAGTGTCAGCTATCTCATGCTATTTCACTTTACGTTCATCCAAAACAATTTTGTGTATTTTTTTGATCTTTTCCTGTATAACCACCTCATTTGGGCGTCTAGAGCGTTCAGCATCATTTGTATCTGTACAACCGCGATTAAATTCAGCATACCAGTAAACGATGAGTAATTTTCTAGGGGCAGAGTCCCCGTAACACTTATCAAGGGTACTTTTTCCCATCAAAAAACAGTGTTTAATCAACACACGAAATTCGATTTTTTCCATTGTTTTGAAAATAGCTAAAGTAGTGTCAATAAAACCACTGTAACTTATAAACTAATTATCGAAATGTCATGAAATTTTGACACGTATCATTTGAAGATTGGTACTTCCTAAAAATCATATGGATTTTTTGAAAAGGGCGACATCTAAGTGTCAGACCAAAAATTTTTCAGCCTAGGTAGCATCAGCAATTTTTGATTCACTGAATCTGTTTTCCTGAAAGTAGCGTACCTAAGTTAATTTTTTTCTCTTCTAATGCCTTATTATTAGCTTCTGTTTATGTTAATATGCTTATATTTAAATATCACATCCTCTAAATGTAATTTTCATAATTTATATACGTTACACAATTTCGTGTTATATGAATTTCAATAAAAATTCCAAGTGTTTTATTTAAGGGTAAGTATGAGTAAGACTTCGTTGGCTAGTCAAAAAAAATTATAAATTTCTTGGCTTAGTCATAGATAAAGGTCTTGAGTTTGACGAATATGTCTTGAGCAACGATGTATCTTCGGTTTGTTTTGTGGTGAGGATTGATGTTAAAGCATTGAATGTGCAAAAATGGATTTTTTTTTTCTGTCGAAGTCTCACATTCTGTCGTCTGGAGGACAGCTAACGATCACTTAATAAATATAATAAATAAATATAAAATATTATTGGTAGCGCAAAGACGCACATTAAGTTATATTTGCGGGGCTTGAGCCAAGAACTTCTACAAATATTATTTTATACAAGAAAATAATTATACACTACTGTGTTTTATTAAACAGAGCCTAAGATTTAGAACGTGATGTTCTCTGGATTTGCAAATTTCGATAAATTAGTTTTAACGAAATATTAATCTGTTATAAGGCGTATAGATGTACTACTCTGTGGCCAGAAAACATTTACAACGTGTTGACAGCGCAAATTTTACAGGATCGGATTCTCATGATATTGTGATATTTTAATTTTCTTTATTAATTTATTAAGGTTAAATTAAGATACTTATTACTCTTTTCATTATTTGACATGTATTTATATTTTTAATTATTTTATGTACATTTTTCATATTTTCGTTCCTTCTATATTTTTGTGAATTGTTTGTTTAATTCCTTCGTTAATTACTATTTTTTTTTGAGTTTGTATTTTCTGTCTCTATTATGTATGCTTATTGGACAAAGACAGTCAGTAAGCTTTATCTCTGCATTAAAAGTATGAAAGTCTAAGAATAATTAACAACTCAGGCCTGGGGTCTTTTATTCACAAAACTAGAACGTACCATGTTTTGCTCAATTTTGAAAACCATCAGCTGACCTAGATGAAGAGGTAATCGCAACACAATCACAACTGCGGCGTATATATAAAAGTTATTAGGAGCCAATAATCTTCAGCGCATCTGATGTTACCTGCCCCAAAGTTCTAAATATTTAGAGGCAACGGTAAAAATAAAAATACCAATTTAAATAGGAACACTGCCGACCCGGTTTAAAGACCGATATGAATCTTTGTAATATTGCAATTTCAGATAGGATCGTACTGTCCATATTATGTCCATTACGTTTTTACAAAAATAATGAAAAAATAAAAAAAAAATTGGTACAAATCGTTTTATTGTTTCTCAAAATATTCGCTTTTAAGTTTTATACACTTTTGCAGGCGTTCGAACTAATTCTCGAAACATTTTTTCCACTTTGAAGTTGGAACTTCAAAAACATGGAAAGATTCCCTTTCATCAGCTTCTTGAGGCGATGATAATCGCTGTCCACGCATTTTTTTTTTTTGTCATTCGAAAACAAAAACGACTTGTTAGGCGATAAATCAGGTGAGTTCGGGCAATGAGACATTAATTGGATGTTTTTCTCGGTCAAAGAATCAATTGTTTAACGTGCTGTGTGAGACCAGGTATTGCCATAATGAAGAATGATGCGACGTATTCGGATGTTTTTCCTTATTTCATCGATGACTTCTGGCAAACAAACTGTCGTATACCATTCAGCATTAACTATTCTTCGATCCTCTAAAGCAATGGCTGCAACAAGTCCGCTATAACCAAATAAACGAACCAATTTTGTTGGATCGATTCATCTTGGAACACCCAAACAGTTGATTGTTACTTAGTTTCCGGCTCGTACGAATATATTCTAGTTTCGTCTTCCGTTACAATGTTCTATACGGATTTTGCATGTCCTCGGTTGAATTTTTTGAGCATTTCCTTGCATCAATTGACACGAGCTTGTTTTTGAGTTTCGGTCAAATTATGAGGAATCCATCGGGAACAAGTCTTTTTCACAGCTAAATGCCTACGGACGCCTGTACCTTCCGGTAAGTCGCATGCCGATCCTCTTCAATCATGTGCGCCCAGCATCGATGTTTTATGGAACAACAAAAGCTTTTTGTCGACCTTTACGAAATTCATCGCTGACGAAAGCACGACCATGACGAAATTCTGCAAACGAATTGTAAACAGTCTTTTCTAATGTTGAGTCGTTAGCAAAAGTTCAACGAAGCGATTGGCGGCATTACTGTTAAGAGGCCTTTACTAAAATCGTAAAAAATTATCCAACGAAAACCTTCAAGTGAAATTTTTATTTGTTCACAAAACTGTTTTTTTTTAAGTGCTCACTGTAAACAAACTATTCGGTTAATTTCTGAGCTGCCACTGTTTTAATAATAACAAAAGTCAAGTTTTACAACAATGGTAATATCTTAATAGCGCCATCTAGTGGTCGTTTCTAAAAACTTGAAAGGCGACCCTCATACATGTAGTCAGAAAAGTTATAAACGAAATATAAGTTAAGCGTCCATGAAAAATGCACAGCAAAAAATAGGTAATGATTTATTAAATAAAGATCATCAGTAAGTTTTGCCCTTGTACTAAAAGTTACAAGTGTAAAGCTTACTGACGGTCGTTGTCCGATAAGCCATTATGTCTTTTTTCTGTGTATTTTTCAAAGGTACTTATATTTCGTTTATTATTTATTTAATGTCCAGGCTTTATTCTTCGGTATAAGTTTCAAATTTTATGCTTAGTCAAGCTAAAAAGTTTTTTGAATTTTAACTTATAATATTTCAGAATTTTCAGAATAAATGAAATTTTTTTTCTATCGATATACAAAAGTCCATTTAACTGTTCTGGTAAATTTTAGCAAGGCAACGTGTCCGAAATGATCTATCTACCTGTTGCAACTATAGCCGTTAAATACAGGCATTTTACCAATATTGATCAAATTACTGTCCACTCGCCATATATGGACTGTCAGGATAATAAAGCAAGTGGAAATTTACGGGACATTAGTCACAATGGTACGCATAATAGTTCAATAAAAAGAGTATAGTAAACTTCAGGTTTTTCATTACGTCATTACATGATAATTCTGTTATAATAAGGCAAGGTAGAGAAACTCAATACTATCTGTAAAAACATATCTCGGTGCTGACGTGCCATCAGATCATAATTTACTGGTTGGAAAAATACGGACGCAATTCAAACAAGTTAAGAAACCTAACAGAACAACGATAAGGATGGACTGTGAAAAGTTAATGACTAGAGAACTCGAACCAAACGATCTTGGTTGATAGAAGATATCCTGACCCGGATGGAAGAAAGAAGGCATTATAAAAATAACACTCAACAACACAAAACCATACACAGAATTCGAGAAGAAAAAATCCAGAAGTAAAAACTGAATGGCGAAAATAGAGAGAGAGAGATAGAAAGTTATAAAAGTAAACACAACCTCTCTCATTTGCGTAAGAAGCTAAAAGAAGTAGCTGGTATTAGGTAGAATTGTCATCTTAAGAATATAGAAAACCGAGATGGAAATAGAATACTTGATATCGAGGAGCAAATGGAAAGATGGAAAGAATATGTATCTGAATTATTTGAGGATGAAAACAGAAGTCAAATAGGAAGGTCCGATACGAGTCATGGGTCTCCAATAACACACGATGAAGTAGAAAGGGCAAAAAAAATGATCAGAAATGAAAAAGCGACAGGCCTAGATCAAATCCGCGCTAAAACTTTGCTATTGACAGCTATTTGACAAACGGAGTATCAAAATGCTCACAAAACTGTTCAATCTAATATATAACATAGAAATAATTCCAGCAGAGTGGCTCAAATCAACCTTTGTGGTAATACCAAAGAAAAATATAGCCACAAAATGTAGCGATCACAGAACGATTAACCTAATGAGTTATATTTTAAAAGTATTTGTAAGGATTATCAACGCCAAACAGTTGGAAAAACACAATTTGGATTCAGAAACGGCCTAGGCATACGCAAAGTACTGTTTAGCACTTATATCTTCATACAGAGATGATGGCGTTACCTACAACGCGCATATGTGGTCAATTGATTTATAGAAGGCGTTTGATCGGGTAAAACATGACAAAATGATGCAGATTTTAAAGACAACTGAAGTAGACTACAGGCATATCCAAATAATAGCCAACTTATATTGGCATCAGTTAGCGAATGTCCGAGTAAAAAACCCGATTACAGAAATTTAAAGAGGCTTAAGCTAGGAATGTATTTTATCGCCTCTACTCTCCAACTTATATTCTGAATAAATCTGCAAAGAAGGTCTTGATGATATTGACGCCGATATAATAATCAATGGACCAGTGATCAAGATTATCCGATACGTTGAGGAGTCGTTAATTTTAGCAAATTCTAACAAACAGCTACAATCATCTAATCATAAGCAAGCAAGGTATTGCCCAGGATGATGGAATACAAATTGATGGTACAAACCTCGAACGAGTAAATAAATTAACCTATCTCAAAACTATAATTAAAGACCAATGGGGCCTAAGTTTTGAAGTTAAGAGTGGAATAGCGAAGGTACGAGTAACTTTTGTAAAAATCAAACAAGTTCTATGTAACCACGACCTAAACCTCCGAGTAAGGCTGATTAGAAGTTATATTTTTTCCTGTACTGTTGTACGGAGTAAATGTGTGAGGTTATAATTAACCTCAAGTATGATGTATAGAATTTTGCCGAATCTGAATATCGGAGCAATGTTCGTATTTTTGAAACACACATGTTCAATGGCCTATTAAAAGTATTCATAAAACAATAAAAAGCATTTGTTATTATAGGAATCTTTAAAAAACACTTGGCAATTATTGGATTATATTCTTGTGTTTAATTAAATTTCGTCGATCTTATGCCGAAACCACGAAAATCAAATTTGCATTTTTCATATGGCTATGATAGGCATTATATTTTAAGTCGTAAAGATAATTGGAATACTTTTCAAAATCATATAAATATTTACTTCTTTGATTGTATTAGCCGATACTTGTTGGAAATTCATAATAAAATTATATAATAACAACACTATGTTTTAATTTCCAATATTGAATTACTTCTGAAGAAGCCATTGTATGGTGAAACAATTGTTAAGTGACTTTAAATATATTGGAAATTAAAACATAGTGTTGTTTTTATATAATTTTAATATTTACTTCTATAATTTATGTTATAAATCATTTAAAGTGACTCCCAAACTGTCTTTTTTGCATGGAAGGAGAGTGAAGTAATTTTTTACATATTATCATGAAGCACTGAAAGTTGATCGGTTGCAATTTAGTTTATTGTTTTCTACTTGCCCTTACGTAACTAACTGAAATTTTCAATGACTTCTTAGGCGGAATACAATTTTATACACATAATTAGGTGGATATGAAACGTCTATTGTTAGTACTAAAATTTAAAAAATAAAAAACCTGAACTTTTTCTTTAAAACACTATTAACATGTATGTTGAAAAGTTTATGGTCTGACACAAAGATGTCGCCCTTTCCAAAAAATCCATATGATTTTTAGAAAGAATCAACATTGTTTTTAATGGGAAAAAATACCGTTCAAGCAAAACAATGGTTTGCTAAGTGTTACGGAGACTCTACTCCTGGAAAATTACTCATCATTTTATGGTATGCTGAATTTAAACGCGGTCGTATAGACATAAATGATGCTGAACGCTCTAGATGCCCAAATGAGGTAGTTACACCGGAAAACATAAAAAATCCATAAAATTGTTTTCGATGGCCATAAAGTGAAATTGTGTGAGATAGCTGACACACTAAAGATATCAAAGAACGTGTTAGTCATATGTTGCATGAACATTTGGGAATGAGTTCGAAATGGGTACCGCGTTTGCTCACAGTGGACCAAAAACAACAACGTGTTGATGATTCTGAGCGCTGTTTGAACCTGTTTAGAAGCAATAAAAAGGATTTTTTCATGCGATATGTGACAATGGATGAAACAGGGATCCACCATTACACACCGAATTAAATAGGCAGTCAGCTGACTGGACAGCAACCGGTGAAAGACAGAACAGTCGCACAGTGTCTCGACTAGTACAAGCTAGCGGGACAATATTATTTCTTCACTTATTTCAATTGTTTATGTATATTCCAGGTATCTTAAGCTATTTTAAGAAAAAAAAAGTTGAAAAATGTGTTCTGTATGTGTATTAATCGAAATATGTAGCTGCAAGACGGAAGTGGTTTACTAACGTGTCTCATTTGTTCACTATTGTCGCTAATTGTTCTTTAATTAGCTACATCCGTCTACCTACTCATTATGTGTGAAAAGCACAATCATGTTTGTTTACAAAGAGATTTCTAGGAAAAAAATAAAAATCATAATGATAGTACCCACATTTATTAAGTTACAAAATATTATTTCTTTTAAAATAAATTAGTACAATAACAGTATCTATATATCAATTATTTACAATAACAAGGTGTATAAGTAAAAGAAATATAATATTAAATAACTTATATACTAAGGCATGAATTATAAGCAACTACAACACACAATAAAATAAGAATAATAATTACAATAAAAAAATACTTAAACCTACTAATCACCATCAGATGAGTCGTCATCACCGCTCTCCCATTCAGTAGAATATTCAGAGAGTAAATAATCCTCCTCATTTAATTCGTGATGATGACTTACTGATGGTGTTTCGGATGGCAATGAAGGTGGGATAATCAATTGCAGAACCTCCGATGGCAAAGAAGTAAATTTTCTTCGCGGTAATTTCTCTATACGAGTTGATAACAGGATCAGACGTAATTAAAAGCATTCTCAAAAGATCTGTATTTGTGGTAATACGTGACCGCTTCCTGGTGTGCCGTTCACGGAATCTACGACAGTCTTTATTTCTTGCCTCCTGGGCTACTTCGGAGAGTTGTCCAATGGGAATACCACGAATACAGATCAAGGTATAATTTTCTAGTATCAATACAAAACTTTTCGAATTCTATATAATTTATGTCATATCCCGATGACAAAGTTCTTAAAATTACATGAAATCTACGAATAAGGTTTACGTCTAATCCTGTAATTTCGCTGCTCAATTCAGCTTTGGAAAAAAATCTACGTGCTATGTTTCCATCGTTTGTGTTACCATACCCAGGTTTTGGTTTATCTACAATGAGACCCATACGATCTTTAAACACTTTTTGTATCTCTTGTGAGCGTTGCTTCACAATAGTTTTGTCGTTATCTCCCCTGACTTGCCACTTTTTTATTTCTAAATTTTAGCTGATGTGAAGCAAACATTCAAACGAGGATCCATGCATGTAAAGTAGATAAACCAAATGCAAGGCGTTCTTCGTTGCTGCGATATTTCTTTGACTCCTCGTTCATAGTAGACGGGGTGGCACCGCAAATATAACACTTTTGTGTTGAACTTGTGTCTGTTAAGGCATTGCACACTTTGCCATCAGTCATTGTCAACAACAAATCGTGTTTAACAGAAATTTGAGATCCAGCCACGTTACATAATGTTGAAAGAAGCTGACTTACTTCATCTAAAATTTTAGAAGTTTCTTCTTTCGTAAACTCTTTTGTCTCCTTGGCAAAAATAAACTTAATAGGACGGCAATATAAAGTAGAGGAAGGTCTTGGATTTTGCCAGATCACAGTTTCGCCATCAAGCAGTCTCGAAGGGACAAATGAGTATACGAACAAAAATCCGTCTGTAGCGTTAGTGTTCTCAAATTTCTGCTTATACGTGCTATGCCCCGAACTCCCATCACAGCCCCATTTGCTTACCAGCGTATAATATGAACGAGGTAACACACTTCTAATGACTTCTGTCTGAGCTTTAACTAATCGTTCAGCCGTTTTATCCAAAATCGCGTGAAGTTTAATTTCAGCTCGAGATTCAGTCAGTCAGAGAAATATATTCGTCAGAAGGACAACAAGAAGCTTTGGACTTACCTAAACTATAAAACGATGGATACACTTGATGTCCCGCTTTCATTGACCATTTTCCTGTTTGTTTATATGAGTGAGAGGTCGATTTCGAGTTCACATAATAAGCTAAAGCTTCGTCTGGTGTTAACTGCCGACTTTGTTCAGAACACTTATTCTTTTCTCTAGTTTCACTGACCGCGACGTTATGGATCTGTTTAGCAACACTTCGATGCCCTTCTTTTCGAGTAGCTAACTCAGCTGCTGTAATAAGCTCACTTGCACTTCGCGATTCCAAAAGATCTTCTACTCTCCGTCTCTTCGTTTTCGTTGATGAGTCTTCAAATGATTTTCTGGGTCGCCTTACAGAAAGAGCCGCTGATGATGTTGAAGTGCACGGCTGGTTAACACATCTTTATTTCGATTCCGGATCCCTTTAACCAATCTTTATGTTTGATTAGAAACATTTCTTTGTTACACTTTAAAGAAGTCCACTTTTGATTGAATTTTGCTGAAAGGCTTGATATTTTCATTTTGAGTCGTTTTAGAGAATCGTCAGAAACATCAGACATATTGAATTTTTCACTTATATAATAAAAAATGCCACTGTTTCGTTCAGTTTTGTCATGTTTTAGCCATTCTTCAAAAAACTCCATTTTCGTCATAGTCACGACTCGTTCTGAAAAAAATAAAATAATTTTACTTTCGGGGCTTTTCGGGGTCTATAATATATATGAATCTGTGCCTGAATGTTGTAGGTATTACATTTAGGAAAATCTAGGTGGATATATGTGGATAAAAAAAGTTGCTACTTTTAAAGTTTACAATTAATGTAAAATTTGCTGGATTTATCTATACATTTACAAATTGATATTACACCAAAAGTATACATATTTTTTATAAAAAATATAAGTCATAAAAGAGTACATACCTTCAACAAAATATTCCATCACAAAAAACTCGTTTCACTTTGCTACCAATTTTAAAATATGTTATCACAAGTGTGCATAAAATGCAACTGATTTGCAAATGAAAATGACCTCTCTTATAAGGGTTACTTTGACCCCCTGATAAGATACCTTTATGAGGTGATAAAAAAATTATTTCTTGGAATTCGTTAAATGGGGGGGGGGGTTGTTTACAAGTCGTTATCAGTGGTTCCTGGAAATTACGTCATGAATATTGTCCCGCTAGCATGTTCTTGCCGAATCACTGTGAGTCGGCTTGGAAGGTTTTGGCCTCTGTACTTTGGGACGCGCATGCAATAATTCTCATCAGCTATGATGAGAAGAGAAAAAACCATCAATGGCGAATATTATACAAAGTTACTGATGCGTTTGAAGGCAGAAATGGCAAAGAAACGGCCCTAAATGAACAAGAAGAAAGTGTTCTCTCACCAAGAAAATGCACCGTGTCACAAGGCAATGCTTACGATGGCAAAAATGAACAAATTAAAGTTCGAATTGCTTCCCCATCCACTATATTCTCCAGATTTAGCCCCCAGCGACTATTATCTATTCGAAGACCTCAAAAAAATGCTCGCGGGAAAGCGATTTTAAGAAGTTATAGCCAAAACTAAGGCCTATTTTGCAGTCAAAGACAAATCCTTCTACAAGAAAGGTATAGAAATGTTAAAAAAGCGTTGGACTGATTGTATCGCCCTTGAAGGAGACTACATTGATGAATAAAGTCGAATTTTGCAAAAGAATGTGTTTTAAGTAGCTAGATCAAAAACTTTTCAGCCTACGTTGGTTATGTAAAAGTCACTAATTCCGCTTTTATAATTTTGACATTGGATCGTCAGTGTTCAAATTCTAATCGAAACGTTATACATTTCAATTTAATAGTTTCAGACACACTGAATTCATTAGAATACAAGCAGATGAATAATCAATTGAATTTATTTAGACCACTCCTGTATTGTTTAAAATGACGTTAAACCGATCGGAAAAAATAGTGAAACATTAAATCATTCTTAAAAATACAGTTATTCAAAAATAATTCATATTTAAGGGGGACAAAAAAACTTGCATAAAATTTATTTTAATTTACAATATATCGAAAACGGAAACAAGTGTATAAAATGAAAGCTCTTAATACTTTTGATATTTTTCTCAACAAGAAATAGATATTTATAGGATCCTTTTTGCGGGCTACAAGGTAATTATATATAATTTGTCGAGAAGATGGTAAATAATGTGATCATAACTTTTAATTTTAACATGTTTGATAAAATGAAAAAAAAAAAAAAACAATTTCTGTAGTAAAATCGGTAAAGTGGTTACCGTGTAAACATGAACTTGACTTCTTATACTAAACATTAATTTAATCTAAGCATTATATAGTAAGTCGATAATTTAAATGATAAAATATTCCTGTTAATCACAAAAAAAGTGAGAAGAGGATGAGCTTCAGAGATATTTTCAACTAAAACCAGAGATTTTCCTGAATAAAAACATATAATACAATATACATGAAGCAACCCCTTTAATCCTTTCTTGTACCTGAATAACCCCTTACTGCTTGAATATAAATAATTGAAAATAATGAAAAAATATTTCAATTTGATATATATTACGATATATTTGTTGCTAAAACATGCGAACTTATAAAACGCTTTCCCAAACTTTTAACCCCAGATATGTTTGACTGTAAATAATTATATTTAAAATTTATTTATTATATGAACCATAAACTAACAAAAATTCTCGTAATATTATTGGACATATACAAAATTTATCGACTCCCACCCATTTCACCATTTTTCGTCACATCAATAAAACTATAGATTCCATCCGTATCTCAAGTATTACATATATATCAAGATACAGAAAGACAGATAGAGACCTAAAACGTGATTTTTCTGCCAATATAATATTTCTCTTTAGCAAGGTAAGTAAAAACTATGACAAGAACTAAGAAATATGACCTTCAGAGACCTTGATGCAGCTGGAAATTTTCCTTCTTCAGGTTCTCGAAAATATTTAAAAACTTAAAATTGATTTTTTCAACCCCTCCAAAATTGTGCCCGGCAGAATAAAATTATTAGTACAGCACACTTCGTGATCAGATTAGAAGTCATAATAGATGAGACTCAATTTATGATGGATCGGAACATTAAACAAAAATGTATCAGAGAAAAAAAAATTCTAAACAAGTAAGTGAAAAAAATCTGGAAAAGTTAGTGTTGCCACCAAATTTTATTTTGATGTAATGAAAATATCAAATACAATTTTATACAATATTAATGAAAAATCTGTTGTTTTCGATAATAAATGTAGACTTACCTGGTGCGATCCAAAAGTTCTCGGACTAACGCAATATAGTAAGAGGAACGCGAAATAGTATCGACTCTTACCGATAGGTCACCGCGTGACAAGTTTCACCTTGCTGGCGAATTCAATTTATTCTCTATAGATGTTTAACTAAAGATCTAATTATTTCTCTCTGCTATTTTTGCAATGAATACGAGAGGAGAGTAACGTGTTTGTGTATTTGTTTTTTAAACAGGAGAATTAGCGCTACTAAAATGTATGAAATGATTCGGAAAGCATTAGGGGACGAAGCACTAAGCCTTATGCAAATTTTCGAGTGATTTTCACTATTTAAGGCCAACCGAACTTTAGTGGAAGACGATGGGAGAAGATCTTCAGCTGCAACCACACCTGAAATCATCGTCAAAATTCAACAAATCTATCGTGAAAACCGTCGTTTGACAATTCTGAGCACTTGCTATTGGTTATGGAACATGGCAGCCGATATTAGCAAAAATGGGCCAAAGTTTTGGAGCGAGAAGAATTTCTTTCTGCACATCACAAAAATGCATCAACCAACAGTTTTCTGTATGCAACTGTTCCATGACTGTCATTCTCCACTCTCCTTTTTCGCTTGACTTGGCATCCTGTAACTTCGGGCTGTTCCCGCATATAAAGATGAAATTAAAGGGGCGCCGCTTCGAGACGATAGCGGAGATATAATGGGATTCGCAGGCGGGGCTGGAGGCAGTGCAAGCTTGACTGTAACGACATCGGATTTTTATAGCACCCCGTATAATTTAAGCTTTGAAATTCAACTGCTGCCTATTTAAAATTTCCCGTAAGCCACGGTTAAAATTTGATTCAGGCAAATGTTATATTTTTAGTAGCTATTAAATTAGGGGTTGCTCTATATTTGTTGTGCGCGTTATTATTAATGTGTATGCTACGTCAAAAAAAAGTACTAGGTTGTATCTTTAACTAAATAAACTTAATGAAAATGAACTGTTTATGCGAACAATAAAATTATTTTCGTACTTTTGAAGTTCAAAATCTGCATAAAAGAGCTGTCAAAACTTCAATAATAAAAATATAATGTTCTATTTTGTACATCAATAAAGGAGAAAAACCCTGAAAAGGATGTTTAACAAGATATTTTTCAAGCCACGTCTCTAAACCTGTGTAACTCCATATAAGTTGGACTATAAATAAGTTTATGCGCTGTTCATTGCGCTAAGCAAGAAAATCAGGAAAAATTCTACTATTGAGATTATACAAGATTGATTGATCCCGACCCGTTTCATTTGCTTTCTCTAAAGCGATGAGGCCTAATAACTACAGGTTCTATTTGTAAACCAAGTATTAGTTGCGTATCAATTTTAAAATTGATAGCTTATTTCGTTCGACAGTTATCGCACACAGTCAGACATATCGACAGACAGACTGACAAAAATTAAAAACTATATTTTTGGTGATGTCGGGACTCTAACATGTGAAGAAATCGAAGCGTGATTTTTTCAAGAATGTTGTACTTCCCTGTAGCAAGAGAAGTAAAAATTGGTAACGTGATTTACTCAGCAATTCTCTCGTAAAAATTGGTATGTAATAAATACTGAATTTGACTGTCTCTGTATGCTAATTTATTTTTCTCTTTAATATCTATCGAAAAATCAAAGACTTAACTGTTGAACGGAGAACGAAATCAAATGGACGGATCATCAAGGAAACGTTGTTATCGATTAAGAAGAGAACGTGAGGATATGGCAAGACTATATTACAGAGATATATTTTCTGATGCAAGACCTGATCAGCCACAATGCTCAATAGACTTGTTTGGACCCTGTATTACCATCGATGATCTATGCATTGCAATAAATCAACTCAAAAATGGAAAAGCCACCGGTTCCGATAAATTTCATGGGGAGTTTCTTAAGCTCTTAGATGAGGATGGGATTAAGTGGCTTACGGTGATTTACAATAAAATTTATGATTTAGGCAGAATACTAGAAAGCTGGTTAAAGTCTGAGTCTATAACGATCCCAAAAAATGCAGGCGCTAAAAATGCGGAGAATATCGAATAATTAGCCTCATTAGTTATCTCTTAAAAACATTTCTGAAAATCATTCACAGAAGAATATACAAGTTGTGTGAAGAAAACATGTCAGCTACACAATTCGGTTTTCGTGATGCTATGGGAACAAGAGAGGCCTTGTTTTCTATGCAACTTTTGATTCAACGATGTAGAGATCTCAATTGTGACGTATATTTGTGCTTGATCGACTGCCAAAAGGCCTTTGATAGAGTCAAACCTTACAAAATGATCAAAATTCTGAAAGACCTTGGGCTAGATGGAAAGGATCTGAGGATTATTGGCAACCTATACTAGAACCAGATGGCATGTATTAAAGCAGAAGGGGAGCGCTCAGAAGCAATATCGATTGAGCGTGGAGTAAAGCAGGGTTATATTTTGTTTCCACTATTGTTTAATATATACTCTGAGCAAATCTTCAGAGAGGCACTGGAAGAGGCTGATGAAGGAATACTGCTTAATGGGGAGTGAATAAATAACATTCGTTATGCTGACGATACGGCGGTTATGGTTGATAACTTAAAGGGTCTACAATATCTTATGTCAAAAATAAACGAAGTCAGTAATCGATATGTCCTCGAATTTGGTATCAGCAAAACAAAGTACATAATAATCAGTCATAAGTCTCCGGTTCCTGTTACCTTGTAGATGGTTAACAATTAACAAATACAAAGAACTACACAATATCCATATCTAGGTACCATGATAAACGAACAATGGGATCATTCGCAGAAAATTCGTTGCCGCATTGAAAAAGCTAGAGCAGTGTTCCTTAAAATGACATCACTTTTCAAAAGCTCAGCAATAAAATTGAACACGAAAATGAGACTCCTAAGATGCTATGTCATCAGTGTCCTTCTTTATAGTGTGAAATCTTAGACGCTGACTGAAGTCACTTCTAGAGACTTGAGGCATTTGAATTATGGCTATACGCCGAATTTTGAAAATTTTTTATACTGACCATATTACGAACGAGGATATCTTACGTCGCATGAACAATAAACTGGAAATTATGGAAATTGTTAAAGTAGGAAAATGGAAGTATTTAGGACACATAATGAGCAATCCCGACAGATATGGATTACTACATACATACACCAAGGAAAGGTATTTGGAAAAAGGGGACCAGGACGCAAAAATCGTATTTCCTGGCTAAACAATCTACGAAATTGGTTCTTAACAAATACTACCGGTCTTTTCAGAACTACAGTGGATAAAGTAATAATAGCCAGAATGATTGCTAACATTCGAACCGAATAGGCACTTCAAGATTCAAGATATTTTTAGTGATATATACTTTTTGGTGAGATGACAAAAAAAAATTAGAAGGAAAACCTCCTCAGCAAAATTTACACCTCGAACCTAAAATTATAAATAATGAAAAATAATTCATTTCTCTAACGATATAATCTGAAATGAAGAAAATCACCATTCGATACCTCTAATAATAAAGCAGTTAATTTTAAAAATAGTGCTACGGGTTTTAACATGTAGTATTATCATTTACTGTATATAGTGGCATGTATGAGACTGTTCATACACATCATAAGGACGAAGCTTAGCGAATAATCTGTCATGACAAACACGTTAGAATATCTCGGATGTAAGTGCAACCTCTCGAGATTCTCCAAAATGATCAATTGCGTTGTATCAAACATGTGCGACATAAGTTAGAAGATCTTCTGTTGATCTTTGGTTACAAAAGCCATATTGATGATCGCTAATAATATTGAATCCTTCTATATTCTAGAAGATGCCGATTGATAGCCTTTTTCATAACTTCCGATCTGATTGACACCCGTGCGACTGATCGGTAGTTGCATGGCAAAGTCCTCTTGCCTCTTTTGGGTATCGGCTGAATTGTAGTACATTTTCAGCAAGAATAAATATCTTTTCTGCTTCGAATATATCGTGTTCAGGTTTCTTTTAATCCAAAACTCTGAAAATTAGGTCATTTTCTCACTATTTCTAACTTTAACAGAAATAGTCTATACAGGGATGTCTATAGAGTGACCTAAAAGCATATATTAACTTGACAACCTTTTTCCTTTTTTACGTACGATGTAAATTTAGAAACATATTTTTTTTACATATACGTGTAAATAACCATATAATAATAAGTGGAAGTTGGACTTGCGCAATTAGTGTTCCGTATGTTGATTGCTTTCAAAATAAAAATGTTTGTGACGGAGGTATAAAATAATCAATAACTTCACAAAATATACCCTAAATGAGTTTTCAATCAAGCTTTTTTTCCGAACTTTAATGAAAACTGATGAGCTTGAAATTTTTGTTTTTTTTTTTATATATCAGATGAATTATTATTAAAGGTAATGTACTCGTGATAATTTTTGTTCAATCTACACCATGTGGAGAATATTTTAGAATTTTCTCAAAATTTTTTAATCAGTACTTTCCGAGATAAAGGGGGGACAGCGATTTTTAGCGATTTTTTAAAAATAATACAAAGAAAAGTGTGCGCAATTATATTTATTTTTGAACTCGAGTTTTTACAAACTTTCATTTGACACCACACTCGAGACCTGGTAAAAAAAAAATTTCACTTACGATTTCACCCCCCAAAACTAACTCCTTAAGTTAAAATTTAACTTTTAAAAACTACACGGCTCTGAATATCAATTCCTATATTGGCACCAAATTTCAACTTTTATGTCAAATAGTTTCGAAGAAAATCGGGTGTGGTACGCAGAGAGGCAGACAGACGGACAGACAGATGGACAGACAGAACACTAAAAATTATTTTTTAATCCAACGCCGGTTTAAAATTATTGCTTATTCTTTTGTTTAAAATAAAAAAAAAAACTTTAAAAGTTAATTTCGTCCAAACAGGCGATTTTGCAAAGCAATTTTTTTTTTATTTTATCCTAAACTCACTAATAACAGTTTAATTCTACGTAACTTCTGGATTTTTTTCCAGACAATAAATATATCTTTCAACGAAGTCAAATCTTTATCAAATACATCTTATCATCTTACCGAGTGGGGGCCGTAGAGTTTTACGAAGTTTCAACCAGTTTCACGGAAATATAATTGATGTAAGGCTTGTAAAGAGCCTCTTCTAAAACGGTTAATTGCCTGCAACCTGTGAACTTGATTAAAAGAGGGCTATGGCAGACACCAGCCTGGTAATTGAAGTTTGTTATCCTGGTTAAAATTAACGTTTTAAAAACTTGAAATTTGACTTCAATTTATTTTAAGAAAATGAGCTTGCTGCGAACTGTTTGCTTTCTGCATTAAAAATATATTCTTAGAGCTATTTTTTGGTTTTCTGTTTATTTAGTGAACTCCTCAATAAAATAGTATATTTCATGAAAAATTTACTCAAAATATTTTTATTTATATAAATTAATTTTATTGAGTTTTTTGAGAAAGAACGAATTTTTCAGTTTCCTTTACACATTGGTTAAATAATAATCTATAATATGGAAAAAAGAATTGGTCAAACCATATTTGCTTTTACACAAAATCATCATCAGACATAAAGTAACAGAAAATCCCACCGTTCTTATTATTTCATACAACCCACCTATTTCAGTCTCTTCAAAGTCTGTAAATAAAAAAAGTATTGCGGTTAAAGTAACGACTTCATCTAGGTTTAAAAATTTAAGAATAAATTGTTGCAACACATTATTTGTTAATCTTACGACGAATGTATACATGGGCTGTAAAAGTTTTGATTTATAGCCATTTCCGACCAAAATGTGACTAAAATCTGACAATAACTTGGAAACGATATCCTAATATCAACAAGGTAAATACAAATTCGAAGTCAGCAGGTCAAAGAACATAAGAAAAGTGTACCTGGACGTTAATTTGACTAAAAGATATAAAAAGGGGCAAAAAGAAAAAAATGTCATGATGAATAAATCGCATGGATAAATTTATAATACGGTACATATATTGATTTTTGACATTTTTTTACGGCAATTTAGCGAGATTTTCCCTTTTTCCAGCAAAAATTTGCATAGTGCGCTGTAAAAAAAAAGTTCTTATAAAAGTCGTGTTCAGCCATGAATAATTGTTTCTGGAGGTCCACGGAACGATTTAAATCGAGTCTAATGAGTGTGACTTTCGAGAAAAATTTCTCTCTTTTTTGAACCGCTAACATACCAGCAATTTACTCAAATAAACATGACAAAACTTTAAAAAATAATTTATCGGTACAAACCCTGTAATTCAATTAAAATAAGTGAGAGGCAGGTGTTAACATATTATATTTCAATATTGTTCACGCAAAAACCATTTAGCGTTACAAAATTTCTGCATATCGTAACAATGAACGCTACGACTTATAGGAATAAAAAGAAAAAGACATATCTTACACACGTAACATGTTCACTACATAGATTTTCACAAACATATTAAAGGAATAATTTTAAAAAAGTATTGCTAATATAAAGAATATATAAAATAATATAAAATAATAATTTTGTGATATTTTGTATTATTCAAGTACGGATCGAATTATGGGCAAAATAATAGTACCAAAGATTGGGACATATTTATTTAAATAATTTTTTAGAGTTCAAAGAGTATCAATAAGTTTTGTTGAAAGGTCCGTTAATATTTTAAAGTGATGAGATTGTGAGAATACAATCTTGATGTTTTCCAAAATTTCCACTACTCCAAATTGTTTGACTTGTTTTTCAGACTAGAAAAAGGTTTGGCAAAGATGACTCATAAGAGTCCTATTATAATTGTGGACGTTTTTCCTGGAGCATTATGCTTCGACCATATCGTTCTTGTAGTAGAATTTTTTGTAAGCATAGCATCCCCCCAAAAATTCAGTTCACTCTAGAACAAGAAGCAGATAACAAAATTAACTTCCTAGATCTAAGCACCGTAAATACAAATAATAGTTGCACATTTAAAGTGTACAGAAAACCAACATTCACAGGTATAGCAATCCCCAAAAACTGATTCCACCCAAATCAACATAAAATGGCAGCATTCATTCAGCTCAATGATACCTAGAGCCCTTTCACTCCGGTTATCCAAAGCTGACCTAGAAGACGAACTAAATACTATTATAAACATTGCCACAAAAAATAACTAATAAACAAAAAACAAAAGCAACTTACTTTTTGCTTAATATACTCCAAAATAAAATCCATGGAACAACATACATACATAACAATATCCTTCCATGGCACGCTATTAGAAAAATTAGCCAATATTTTATCAAAACATAATTTGAAAATTACGTTCATATCGCAAAATACCCTATCAAATATCCTTTACAATGCCAAAGATAAGACGGAGTATATAAGTTAAACTGCTCGGATTGTAACAGCATATACAGTCAGTCCAAAAAGTCTCCATACACCGTCTGTTTTCTATACTATTTTTATGTTATGTTTAATTAATTGATTGGAACTACGAGAAAACATGTTTATTTTAATATTTGACACTAAACCAAACATCTATGGAACATTTTATTTAGAAGATACATCATTATTATAAGAATGTAAACAAAATTAATGTCAAAAAAGTCTCCATACACTCAAGAACTGCATTAAAAAAACACGTCAGCCGCATTTTATCAAGCTATCTATTGCTCGCTAAACTAAAAACAAACGAATAACTTTCGGTCATACTTTATATTCTGTCACTTATTGCTAGTAATTTCGTAGTGGGTTTTCAATGTAGTATTAAAAATGAGCGAGAGAAATTGTGAAATTCCATCTCAAGTTCGAAAGATCATAATTAATTCGTGAAAAGACGAAACATCGTACAGAAATATAGGAAAAAATTGTTAAAAAGTCGCGTGCTACCGTTCAGTACATTGTAAACCAGTATAAATCAACGAGTTCCTATAAAATTCGACCACGCTCCAGTTGTCCCAAGAAATTGACACCACGTGAAGAGGCCAGTATTGTTAGACAAATAATTATAGATCTCAAGAAAAGTGTACCAAATTAAGAAGTACGGAAACAATTTTCGAAAAATGTTTGTTCACAAACAGTGAGAAATTGTTTACACAGGACAGCAAGAAGCCGTTAATTTCGGAAGCTAATCGCAAAAACGGTTAGCTTTTGCTAAAGAATGCGTTACTAAACCCTCTGAATTTTGGGAATCCGTAATCTTTAGGGATGAAACTAAAATTAACCTTTTTGGGTCTAATGGCAGAACTAAAGTTTTGAGAAAAAAGAACACCGCATTCGATATTAAAAACATTTGTTTCACGGTGAGACAAGGAGGTGGAAGTGTTCTGCTTTGGGGATGCATGTCGGATGGAGAGGTTGGAAATTCACATATTATTAATGGTACCATGGATCAGCATATTTATCTGAACATTTTGAGAGACAATTTAAGAGAAAGTGTCCAAAAATTAGCACTCGAAAAAAGATACATTTCCCAACAGGACAATGATCCGAAACATACCGCAAACTTGGTGCGGAATGAATGATCCATAATGTGGGACAGCAGCTTCATACACCTCCGCAATCATTCGATGTTAACCCCATCGAACATTTATGGAAGGAACTTAAGCGGCGCGTTTGCAAACAGAGAAGATTTAAAAAACAGAATATTGAACCAATGGTAGAAGTTACTAGAAAGCTAGTTGCAAGCATGACAAAAAGGTTACACGAGATTATCAAGGCCAACGGCGGTCCCCCTAAATATTAGTTTAAACGAAGTTGTTATTTTCCTTTAAACTCCGTCAAAGTATTATTGTTAAGTGTATGGAGACTTTTTTGACATTAAGTTTGTCTACATTTTTATAACAATGATGTAACTTCTAAATAAAATGTTCCGTAGTCGTTTTTAATACTAATCCTCATTGGTAAAGTTTCAAATATTAATTTAAACATGTTTTCTCATAGTTCCAATTAATTAGTTAAACATAACAGAAAAATAGTATAAAAAGCAGGGGTGTATGGAGACTTTTTGGATTCACTGTATGTATATTGGGCAAAGCGGAAAAAAACTTTAAAACAACCAGATATACAGAACATTTTATATCATATAAACTACAAAAAACAGATTCTTCATTTGCAAACCACTGTACAGAAAATCAACACCCCTTTCGTAATTTACGTAACACCGAAATTTTACATTATGCAGAGGAAGGTTTTAAATTAAATATTTTAGAATCATTACAAATTTATAAACATTGGAAAAATCAAAACTGTGACCTGTTAAACGACTAACTAGACCTTTTTTATTAACCGCTATTTACCATCATAAAACCATAAAATTACTACCTACCACTTAAGATTAGTTGTATTAAATTATGAATTAAAAATAATAATGTTTCATATCACCACTTAAGTGTAATTTTAGTATAAGTTGTCTATGTAACTCAGTTTAGTACATAAGCTTGGTAATGACCGCATAGGTCGAAACTGCAGTCGTAAAATTGTGCCAGTGTAGTGGTAATAACACATAATAAGTGTTTCATTTCTTCCCGTCAGAATTTTTTGTTCTGTGAATGACAAAAGATCTGTTGTGGTCTAGTACCGCTTTATATGGCATGTAGTACATAATATAAAACTTTGAAAAACCATATCATAAAATGGTTCAGCAAATCCTTCATGACTATAATAACATTTAATCTGATTTCTATTCTAGGAGGTTCACCGTTATTTTGAGTAATTAATAATCTTGATCCAGATAGCAATGTCTACATTCTACCAAAGTACTAGCGAAAATGACTTACTTATTTTTTTATAGTAATGTACTTTATAGCGACGTTTCAACCAGTTTGAATGGAACCGTTTCTCCAGAAAATTCCTTAAGGATCCTTTGTTCATAGTGTTATATTTAGAACGTTAGCTATCTTGCCACGTCATTACATATATATATATATATATATATATATATATATATATATATATATATATATATAGGTATAGAAAAGAAATATATATCGGCCGACGAAAACCTTGTTTCTTGCTCAGTGAAAAGTACAGGCGTCTAAAGTTATGGACTATCCGGACGTACCATCTATAGATCACCAAACTAGGACATGTATGTTTTGTTCCATATCAGAACTCGTCATCCACCCTAGGTCAAGAGGTAAGTCGCAAATATCCGGTATCAGCAGTAGAGATTTAAAAGCTAAACCTCAACGCTCTCTGGTGTTAAACCGCCAAAACTTTTAATTTAAGAGCAAAACGCGTAGGTAAAAATCAGAAAGGTACTAAACTTTTGGTATTATAATTAAATATGGTTACATTACGCGTACTTTTATTAAAAAATAGCGATAAGTGTAAAAATAGAATACTAATACCATTGTTCGATGTTTACCGGACTTAAAAAAAAAAATGAAAATCAAAATAAGCGTAAACACTGCTGCTTTCGTATCTCTTTAGTACTTCACCCCCGGGATTTTTTGGCAAGATCGTACTTTCAATATCATTAGGGAAAAATGTATTACGTAAATACGAAATAAAGTAAATACTTATCATTATTTGATAAATATTGGTGTTTATATTCTCTTTTTACAGTTACTGACATCCATTTAATAACGGTATTAATACCATATTCCTTTATAATAACAAATACACTATCTTACACACATCTTATTTTACCTATGCGTTTGGCTCTTGAATTACAAGTTTTGGTAGTTTCACACCGAATGTATACTTTTTAAACCTCTTTTACTGATACTGGATGTTTACCTCTTTACCTAGGCTGGCTGAGGAGCTCTGATCTGGAGCGAAACCTCATGGAGTCGTCCGGTAAAGCCGATATATATGTGTGTATATATATAAATATATATATATATATATATATATATATATATATATATATATATATATATATATATATATATATATATATATATATATATATTGAACTAACGACATCCTTCAGGTATTCAGAACGCAAATGATATATTAACTCTAAATCTTACAAGATAGGGGAAGGAAATCAGTCTAAACCTTTAGCAAATACTAGGCTAGCTAAACTTTACAACTGATTTCAATTAGCAAAACTAACGTAAGATTTAACGCACGCCTAAACAAATCTTAATTAGGACAGCTCCTTTACACTGGATTTGACTGTGCCAATATTAAACACTACATACACCAGATTAAGGTAATTTCGTATGAGTTACTATTTAGTTTCCTTCAATACTAATTTAACATTATCTCACGTACCTATAGAAACATAAAGACTACTTAATATATTATTCTTTCTGGCGAAACTTTGCAACGTTTATTTTTTACATGCCTTTGTACTTGTCATTATCTCAAGCATGCGCAGTATTAACGCGAGGAAATTGCAAGGTTAGGTTACTATTCATCTTCTATAAACTTAGAGGATTTTTTTCCATCCATTTCATCGTTAAGCACACCGGTTATTCGTATTTGATGGATCAACCCAAGTTTTTAAATTAAAATGGTGTCTAGTGGGTTTCTATCACTTTCTTCATTAATAAGAATGTGCCATAATTAAAATTTCATTTGAAATTAGCACTACACACGCTGTAATGCAATTGTGACAAAGATTGCAAAATTCCAACATAATCTGAACACTAATTAACTGTTGTCAATGTTATTTGCAATAAAATATTATTATTTCAATTTTACTGTATTTTCTTAGTGGTTTGTATATAAAGTAGAAAAAAACATGCCCTACCATAGTAGCGATAAGAATAACGAATTTCCAATAACCTCTCTTATAAGTTCCTAAATAAGTGAAATCGTTATCCTTAATGAAGGTTTTACTTATTTTGTTTCAATACTCCGCAAGCTTCAAATGGTGAGCCATGCTTCAAATAGTGAGCGCATGCTTCAAATGGTGAGCGCATGCTTCAAATAACGATAACAGCTGAGTCCTTATATTTAGTTTATAAAGACAGTGGCCTACCAAGATAATTATTACCATACACTTAATTTGTTAGTTATTTTAACCACTGCTAAAATGCAATATTTTTAGGGTTATACATACCACATAGCCTTGAAATTCTATAAAAACTAGATTGGTTTAAGTTTTAGTATTCATCTCTAAGATTAAATTTATTGATATAAAGTTAACTCTAGCTCATCTAAGACGTTTTCATTTCGATAATATTTTTTGTGGTTGCAACTTACAGATAAACGATAACTAAACATTCATAAACCCGGCCTGAAGCATTATTAATGTAATGATACATTTTAGTCAGATATGTTGATTTTACTTGAAAAAAGAGTAAGCAAACTAAAGAATACATATTTAACTTAATGTATACACTTTTTCCAGTTTTATATCAATAGAGTATGCCTTCTGTTTAACAAATGGATGTCATCAATGAGTATTTTAAATTATATAATAATAATTAAAATATATAACTTTTATACCTTAATTTCGCTGCTTATGAAAAAATGAAAGTAATAATAACCAGGAAAAACCCTAATAAATAAAAGAAGTTGCGTCGACTCTAGAGTTGAAGTTACTCACTTCCAAATATTTATAAGATCGCTACTGACTCGTTGGCTCTAACTTGCGGGAATTGAAGTAATTTAAACTAGAGCTTTGTGGATTATATTTGAGGCCAATAGATTTATTCCAACCAGAATAATACAGAAATTAAATTTAGAAACAGTTAAACAATTTCTGAACAAAATTATAACTCAATATGTTACAGACATAACCAAAAAATTTTATTTGATTATATATATATATATATATATATATATATATATATATATATATATATATATATATATATATATATATAATACAACAAATAAATTGCCACATTCCACACAATAGAAAGGAATTAGAAACGAACAAAACCAAAACATGCCAAAAACTCACAGTGATCTAACAAATTTGTATCAAGGGAAGAACAATGTTATCGGAAAATTTTTTTAATGAAGTAAATCAATAAGTTTAACGGTCAATAAGGCTGCCTCTCCAAAATTTATGGTTTACATAAATTACATAGAGAAAATATCCTATTAGAATCCATTATTTTGTGTGTATAATCGTCATTTTATAATCAATCCAACTAAGTAACTAAACCTACATCAAATATCAGGAGTAACAATAATTACAATATTAAAAACCCTTTTACGTTTAAAAAAGTCTTTCTTTAAACATAAAGAAGAACTTGTATAAGGTGCGAAATTAAATCTGTCACAATACTTAAATCGAAACTGTTATTCATGTATAACTTATTTCGTCCTTCTTCTCTTTACCTGCGTGTGTACTTACTATGGAAACCCATGTACGGAGGATTCCGCAAAGGCGTGTGCATGGAGCGGTGAATGTTCGGTGTGTGATACTTAATGACAGAAGACTTAACGAAACTAAGCATCGACGTACAGAAGTCACAGATGTTATTACGCGCGTAGTTACTTTAAAATGGGAATGGGCAGGACACATTGCTAGACCTAGAGACATGAGATGCATGTGCAAACTATTGGAATGGGGACCAAAGACAGATAGAAGGAGATAACCGACACGTTGGTCAGATGATATTAAAAGGAGCGCTAACAACTGGTTCCAGACTGTGCTGACTAAACAAAGATGTAATTCTATGGCGGAGGCGTATGTCCAGCAGTGTACGCAGAGGGCTGATTGATGATGATTGATGATCAATATTCATTTCAAAGACTTTAATAAATTTCACGACAAATTATAGTTTACACTAGAAACAGAAGAATACAATAAAATATTTTGGTCATGACTCTAATTTGAATAAGCAACAAAATCATCACTGAGTGGTACACACAACCTACCTGTTTATCAATGTATTTAAAGTTTTATTCAGACCAATCACAGCTCAAAACAATCTACGAAGGGCGTCTCAAAAGTAAGGTCTCCATATTTTTAAAAATAAGGAGGAAGATTTTATTTTAAAACTTTTTACATCATTTTAATGCTTAACTATTCCTCTATTTTTCTATATAATCATTATTTCGTTCGATGCATTTCTCGAGGCTATGTGACAGTTTTTGTATGCCAGTATCATAGAAGTTCGCCGCCACTTCCTTTTTGCACATACTTTCCGATATCTCAACTTTTCAGTCAATACCCTTCAGCGACCAACCAAGACAGCTTACGTAGCTTTAAGCATGATTGCTTCAATCTTCTCGACCGTCTCGTCTGAAATTGATGGCCTTCCGCTTCTTTCGAGAAAGAATCTTAAAACAATTATGCTTAAAGATTGAAGGTGACTATCCGTGAGCTGTCTTGGTTGATCCCTAAAATTTTTGAGTCTACCATTCACAGGGTACTGATTGAAAGTTTGAAATACCGGGAAGTGTCTGCAAGAAGGACGAGGCGGCGAGTTTCTATAACGCAGGAGTACACAAACTGCCACATCGCCCAGAAAAATGCATCGAATGAAATAGTGATCATGTAGAAAAATAGAGAATTGTTTAAGCTCTAAAATGATCCAAATATTTTCTATTTTTAAAAATTGTGGAGACCTTAATTTTTGGAATACCCCTCGTATTTTATTGTTAGCTTAACATTTTGTAAAATAGCATTGACCTCTATTAAATTAAGATTAAAAGTGATAAAGTTAACAAACCTGAACATCAAGAGTAGCGAATAAAACCAAGCTTAAGACTTCCATTCACAAATAAACTCTCTGAAAATTAATATTTCTTAAACGATACAAGATAAAAGATGGTTTGCCGTAAATCCAAAAGTAAAATATTCTCTATTCATAAACCTAACAGTTGATTACTTATCCTGAATCAAATCAATATAGAGTATTCGATACAATGTTGCAATTGTCCAAGGACTGACAAGTAAGAATAAGAAAGATGAATCCACAATCCTAGAAAAATAAACAACAATTATTAACAAAATAAATTTTAAATAAAGATCATAATTAGGCTAATTTATTAATAAAATTAATAGTTGAATTAAAGAAGGACAAAATGCAGATTTAGGTATGAAAAGATTATCAGCTAAATGTATCCTTAAATGTCTGAAGGCCTAACAAAAACGACTGAGAGTCACAATATCCAAGTTGATTTATAGCCGCTTTAAAGAGAATTTGTCTAACTTTTGGGAACGAATGATATTTATAGATGAAACGTGGGTCCATATTTATAATTCAAAGACAAAAGAACGATCGAAGGAGTGGAAACATGCTGGCTTACCTCGCCCTCAGAAGTTTCGCTTACAGATATCAGAAGGAAAGATTTTCGCTTTCGTTTTTTTTTTTGAGGCAAGGATGGGATATTTCTTAGATTACTTGGAACACGGTAAAAAAGTGACTGGAGAATATTATTCTTTATTAATAACTAAACTTTGCGAAAAGATTGTAGAAAAAGGCCCAGGAAAACTATGAAAGGGTTACTGAAATGCAAGGCAATGCGCCTGCTCGCAAAGCACTGGTAGCCTTACAAAAATATAAATGGATTGTTACCAATTTCCAAAACTGAAAAGAAAGACATAAAGAATTAATAGATGTTGTGGAAGGCTCGTTTGTAAACCAAGATAAACAATTTTTTTTGATGGGTCTAGAGTTTGTTCAACGCATATTACTTATCAATATTCGTATAACACAAACACTTGGTTTCCATAGTAATGCATACAACAAGGCAAAATTTATATCCCAGACTAGTTCGACAGGGACTACTTTACAGATATAATAAGTAAATTTATTTTTTTGAAGAATCCACAAATATATATATATATATATATATATATATATATATATATATATATATATATATATATATATATATATATATAGGGTGTTATGGAATTTACTGCATATATTGGAATTAGCGCCTACTTCTAGCAAGATCTATTGCAGAAAATTTACCTTAAATAGTGGATCTTAATCTTCATCATCATCAATCCGGCCTTTTATAGCGTTCTTCATCTTCCGGTTCTCAGTTTCCATCCTCCTTATTCTTCTCAATCCACGGGTCTTAGATTTCTCTCTGGTACTGCCCTCTGAACACCTTCAAACCATGTCGCTCTTGGTCTCCCTCTTCTCCTCCTTTCGCTTGGTACCCACTTTAGAAGCATCTTTGTTATTCGGTGTTCTTCCATTCTTTCCACATGTCCATATCATACAAGTTGCCGTTGTTGAATTTCCTCAATAATTGTGGTTTTTACGTTCATTACATCCCTTATTCTTTCATTGCTAATTCTTGACACTCCAGCCGATCTTCACCAGTAATCCATTTCGAGTGTCATTAGTTTCTGTTCCAATCGTTTCGTCAATTGCCAAGTTTCACAATCGTATAACACGATGCTCTTAAATACTGCATTATACATGAGGTGCTTTCTCTGCGATTTTCTTCGACTACAGAACAGAGGTTAGGTGTCTTATGACCGCCTTTCCTGAACCATACAACTTTACAATATATTGCTTTATTTTATTACAAAATCGACGAAGGATTCGTTGTCGGCATCTGACGCTGACAAAAAAGGATTTGTTTTTTGCGTCGATGACTTTATCGGTAGCTATTTAGTGACTCTCTCTTTGGTTGGCGGTGGCCAAGTGGCAACGTTTACAAATTTTGCAATATGTCCTCGGTAAAGTGAGATAAATATTCAATGTTATTGTAGATTTCCATAGACTAATATAGTGGTATTAATTAGGAAATTTGTAGAAAGTGTAGAATATAGCAGCAAGTGTAATAGTGCGTATCGTTCGGTACAGTTGGTTTAGTTATAAATATGTCACGCAGAACCGAGGATATTTTATATGGAGATTAACTGCACATTTAAGGTACATAAAAATAATAAATAAATACTTTTTTAAACCTACTTTGTTTTTTCCCTTTAGCACTAACAAAATCTTTCATTTCTTACAAGAACAGCTATTAACATTAAAGTAAAAATCAATTGTTAAGGGGGAATGATCTAGTTGTTTTCACGCGTTACCAAGGAATTATTTCTTTTCAAATAGTTTTTAATAGGTGTGCGGTGTATTATCTATTATTATTTTCATTTTTAGGTTAACTGTAAATAAAATTTGAAAATCTGTAATTGTTGAGAAAAATTTTATGTCTAGCAACACAGCTTTCAGGTACGGGTTGGTTTAACGGAAAAATTTAGTTTTTTGTTTTGAATGTTTAAATATATGCAGTGAATTTCATAACACCCTATATATATATATATATATATATATATATATATATATATATATATATATATATATATATATATATATACTAGCCGTGCCCGCAGCTACGCTCGTGTGGACTTGATTTACTATTATCGTCGCTGCTTATTCCTTATGTTACCTAACGTAATCAAATATATCCTATAACCTGACCAGAGAACATATCTATTTTATAAAAAAAACACGTAAATAGGATAAGTGGTTCTTGAGTGCTAAGCGCACTAACGGACAGGCAGACACACAGAGACCTTGAATTCTAGATATATTATAGATTTTTTTAAAGAAATATTAAGTTAAGAATTTAAAAAAAAAAAACACGCAAATCGGATAAGTGATTCTCGAACGATCAGCACACTAACAGACAGACAGAGAGACGTTACGTTTTATATATATTATACGGATTATTATTATCATTATATAACCTGGCCAGAGAACATTTGCGTGAGTTAAAAAAAAAACACGTAAATCGGATAAGTGGTTCTCGAGTTATTAGCGCACTAACGAACAGACGGATAGACAGAGAGAAGTTGCATTTTATATATATTGTATTCTTTGTTACATGATATTGTTCCATATTTCACGGTTTAGGCAGCGTATTGCAAGAGAGTGCGCTAGAGGCTAACTTTTCTCCAAATTAATTCACTATTATCGTCACTGCTTATAATTTCTAAAAAAAACGCATAAATCCCATAAGAGGTTCTCGAGAGATAAGCCCACTTACGGACAGACAGACCGACAGAGAGACGTTGCATTTTATAACATTAAAGAAGATTATAGATAACCTGGCCAGAGAACAAATGTATGAATTTAAAAAGAAAAAACATGTAAATCGGATAAATGGTTCTCAAGCGCACTAAAGGAGAAACAGAGAGGCGTTGCATTTTATGTATGTATTATATTCTTTGCTACATGATATTGTTCCATATTTAATGGCAGACTTGATTCACTATTATCGTCATTGCTTATTCCTTATGTTACCTAACGTAAAACAATATATCCTATAACCTGGTCAGAGAACATATGTATGTTTTAAAAAAAAAAAAAGCATGTAAATCGGATAAGTGAATCTCGTGTGATAAGCGTACTAACGGACCGACAGACATATATACATATATATATATATATATATATATATATATATATATATATATATATATATATATATATATATATATATATATATATATATATATATATATATATATATATATATATATATATATATATATATATATATATATATATATATATTATTATATATATATATATATATATATATATATATATATATATATATATATATATATATATCCTATATATATATATATATATTGTGAAGGTAAAATTTTTATTATAAATCTAAATAATTTGTTTTTTATATATTGTTGGTAATATTTTTTGTTTTCAAACTCAGTGCACATATATTCCTGTAATTTCAAACATAAAACTGTCTGATTTTCACGTTGAAAAAAAGGGCGAATTAATTTGGGTTGACAGGTATTTACGTTTTCGATGACACGTGTTTTTGTTAAGCGTTTCAACAGCCTTTATTATGGTTAAAAAGTTTGCCTATTCCTGTTTTTTGCATGTACGTATTGTAAAGAGTAAAAAATCAAGCAAATTTTAGTGGTATTAAAGTAATTTAGTTTTTATTATTTACACAAATAAATTTATTTTATACGTGGTTTGACACTGATATGCTAGACTATATGCAGGTAATGTTATCTATAATATATATAAAGTACAACGTCTCTCTGTCTGTTTGTCCGTTAGTGCGCTTATCACTGGAGAACCACTTATCCGATTTACGTGCTTTTTTTTTTAAAACATACATATGTTCTCTGGCCAGGTTATAGGCTATATTTTATTACGTTAGGTAACATAAGAAATAAGCAGTGAGGATAACAGTGAATGAAGACGGAAAAAAGTTTGTCGCTAGCGCGTTATCTTGCAATACGCTGCTTAAACCATTAAATATGGAACAATATCATGTAGCAAAAAATATAATTTATATAAAATGCAATTTCTCTCTGTCTGCCTGTCTGCCTGTCCGTTAGTGCGCTTATTACTTGAGAACTATTTATCCGATTTACTTATTGTTTTTTTAATTCATACATTTATTCTCTGGCCAGGTTATCTATAATCTTCTATAATATATATATATATATATATATATATATATATATATATATATATATATATATATATATATATATATATATACATAAAATGGAACGTTTCTCTGTCTATCTGTTTGTCTACCTGTCCGTTAGTGCGCTTTACGTTTTTTTTTTAATTCATACATTTATTCTCTCTCCAGGTTATCTATAATCTTCTATTATATATATAAAATGCAACATATCTCTGTCTATCTGTCTGTCTGTTTGTCTACCTATTCTTTAGTGCGCTTATCACTCGAGAATCACTTATCCGATTTATGTGCTTTTTTTTTAAACATTTGTTCTTTGTCCAGGTTATGGATATATTTTATTACATTAGGTAACATAAGGAATAAGAAATGACGATAATAGTGAATCAAGTCGGAAAATAGTTTGCCGCTAGCACGTTCTCTTGCAATACATGTAGTAAAGAATATAATATGATATATATATATATATATATATATATATATATATATATATATATATATATATATTATATATTTTTATATATATAAAATCTAACGTTTCTCTGTCGGCCTGTCTGTCCGTTTTCTGATCAGTACTTTTCGGGAGAAGGTGGGGGAGGACAATGATTTTTAAAATAATATAAAAAAAATGTGCGCAAGTAATACATCATATATATTTTTGAACTCGTGTTTTCGCAAGCTTTTATCTGACACCCCACTCGATGAATTTTCAGAATATTGCTTCACTCATTCCGTAAGCACCATGGTTGTTAAATAAAATGAAGCATTTTAACTGATTACATAAACATGCTTTTTATAATAAAGATTTACATTTCGCAAGCAGTATTTTGTATGGAGAACCTCATCCCTTTGGAATGATGTGCCCAGGACTGTATTTCTCACCGAGTACAATTTACAGCGATTTAAGACCGACTTACTTTGAAACGGTATTGATCAAAAACTACAGGTTCCGTTCTTACTTCTAGAATTTGTGTAAACGAAATCCAATTTTTTCTCAAGGGAAATTTTGGAAACTACGTATTTTGTAAACTGGGGACGCTGAAAAGTATTTTTTGCTAATACAATATTTCCGTTAGGGAGTGAAGTTAGGATAACATTTATTAAATCAAAAATTCAATGAATCTAACAGACACTATTGAAAGTAACAGATATTTTATTTTATTAATTTTTAGGCGGTATTTATGTGACACGAATAATGAACAACAGTTCAATATGTACATCATGTACCGCCATATAGCACAGAAAAATATACTAATACTATAAACTTTGATTGACAATAATATATACGATGGATAGTCTTTAACAAAAGTATTTGCCACATAACATAAACCTAAAAATCTTAAAACTCTTTTGTTAAAAATCTATTAAGAAATCAATAATTGGTACAATTTCCTTTGGCTTTTATTACCGTGGGAAATAGCGTCCCACTCTTTGAACAAGGTGCATTTGAGGGTAGCTTTTGAAGTGATTGACTGTTTCCTGATTCTGTGCTTAAGGACCACACATGTTGTGTAGGGTTGAGATCTAGTGACTATGGTGGCCAATTTAGCAGCCTAATTTCCCGGAACCATTTCATTGTCGCTGCCACGTTGTGCTACGGTGCGTTCTCTTACTGGAAACGCATATTTTCTTCGTCTGGGCCACGATGTAATTTACAAAATGATGGTTCTAGTGTAGTATTTAGAACTCCTATATACTTTTGTGAGTTTATTCGACCCCTGCACAATACTATTTTGTCCACCCCACTGATTGACATAATTCCTCACATCATAATACCTCCGCCCCCTGTTTTACTGAAGATACTATGTAGTCGGAGTTATACTCCTCTCATATCCGACGCTTTACGTAAGTAGCACTAGGAATACCAAAGACCTACAACAAGGAAAAAGCAAGCATTAGAGAAAAATAACAAAAAAAAATCGGATTACTTATTTACTAAAATAAATGTTGTAAACAATATTCAGACCTAATAAACAGTACATACCTCGAAGTTAGACTCGTTAGACCACATGATATTACACCAATCCTTTTCGTTGAAATATCTATAATCGTTTTCTTCTCACTGTGCCAGCAGAAATGTTCTTTCTTCAAAAAAAATTGCTACATAGCTCAGAAGACATCTTTTTGTAATTTTTCAAAGAAGAATGGACCAACTGCCAGTCTTCTCTCCCATTTGTAATGAGTTTTCGACCACTCTTATTTAAGTTTTTGCGTATTTTTTTGCCTTTTTAAACTTAATAAAATTTAAATTACTGCTGAACAAATATAATAAAATATATTATTCATCGTCGAATACAATATGAATTACAAAGAATTTAGAAGTTTATGCAACTCTGTATTTCTTACTTGTAAAAGTAATTCAATATTTCCCTGAAAATTTATTTATAGGAAGTACAGAATTTATTTTCCCATGAGTCTTTGCAATTTAGGCTATCTTGCTCAGCTTAAGTGAGTCATTAAAAGTAAATAAGTTTTAAAGCGGTTGGTGTTGGATATTTAATTACTTTAACAAACTGTTATAAACTTCAGCTAATTGCTCCAGACCTGGGTTTCATCGAAAATTCAAAAGTCTATTTTGGAAATAATGTTGGTGGAAAATATTTTGATCTAAATTAAACACCGATTGGATATACAATGCTGATCTAGTCATGTTGTCTTACTTCCTTTGTCAAAAGAAAGATTGTATTTCTAAAAAATTCGCACAATGTTTACATTTTTTCGCGATTCAGAGTCAGATAATGAACAACATAGTTTCCACGTGAATAAAATGAAACATCGACTTTAAACTTAGTACACTTATAAGAGAAAAATGTAGCAATATATATATATATATATATATATATATATATATATATATATATATATATATATATATATATATATATATTATATATATCAAATTTTATACCATGATTGTGTGAACATTTTAAATTTTATGTTTGGTACCCTATGTAAATAAATAAACTTAACAAATTATATAGAAACTGATAAACTTTTTGAAGTGTGACAAAACCAGTTCGTTTTTAGGTTAGTTTTTATTCTACAACGGAGTATTCAGGCTCACTTTTGGTGGAATAAAATATATAAGAAAATCATAATTTAACCGAATGTACAAAATAAATTTTTTAGAGCTCACGTAAATCTATCTGATTAATTGAGTTACTTCCATTATTTTTTTGACTTATACGAAATTTCTTTATTGGAATACAGTAAGAAATTATGTAGCTAAAATTTAGCTAAGAACCTAATTATATTGCAGGTCATTCTGTAACTGCAACAATAATTTTAACAAAGATGCTATCCGAAAAAAAAGTTTTTCTGCCTTCTATAGAATTTCAGACATTTTTTATTCAGTATTGAGAGAGAGATTTTTTCACTTCTTCTTCCTAGTGTGCCTTATCTTCTAAGACCGTTGTTGATCACATTTGCTGGACTGATTTTATCTATTGCCACTCTAAATAGTTCAGTTGATGTAGCTTTTTAACCAGGAGTTGCGACGCCATCTTGGTCCTCTTTGACTGATTATTTTTCTTTCAACTATGAGTTGTAGGAGTTCATATTTTTGATTTAATGAAGCAAAAATATGTGTTTTTTCTTTCTTTAACGTCTGTAATTAATTGCTTTTCTTTTCCCATCCGGTTAATGTCCAAGGAACGCGCAACATTCGACGGTAGCACCACATCTAGAATGGCTCTATTCTCTTTTGTGTTGTTTCTGTGATCATTGCAGCTTCTATATCATATAATATGAACGAGAATACATAGCGTCTTAGCCCTTTTGTTCTTTTTTTAAGTTTAGTTTGCAGTCACAGAGTATGCTACGCATTTTTTTAAAGGAGCTTCGTGCTTTTTCAATTCTTGTGTGTATTTTTATAGGGTGGTCCCAATTTTTACTGATTACGCTGCCTAAGTACGTTATTTTTGTTACCCTTGCAAATATTTGTTGATGTATTTTAATGTTTATGTTTGTATTGGTATTTTTACCATTGTTTTTGTTTTGCTCGTATTCAGTTTCATGCCATATTCCCTATATGTATTAACAATTTTGTTCTTGAGTCTTTGGAAGCCTTTTTCACTATCCTTGATAATAGCGGTATTATTAGCATAATAGAGGTTATTTATAACATTGATTGTTATTCCATCTGTTACATCACAAAGGGCTTTATTGAAGATTTCCTCCGTGTAGACATTTATTTACTAAAAATACTTTACTGTTTTTATTTTGATACTATATTATACGGTATTGCTACTATACTTCCTATTTTATAGCCTTGACAATATTTATGAATTCAAAAAAATATTTAAGAGAAAATCAATTATGAGAAATCTGTGTGTAAAATTTACTTTTGGAATATCATCACAAAAAAAGGTTTATCGGCATAAAATCAGGAGTAGGTAGCTACTAACTTATCACCTTTTTGGGAAATCGATTTATTTGGCAAAATTTCTCTAATGACTGGAGAAAATGTGTTTGAAGTGTATGATGTTGCTACATCTTGCTGAAACTCGGTTCTGTGGTTATAATCACTAAAATTTTATAAAGTAAAAGGCTGTAAAATAATTTTCAGTCAACCCCACATATCACTCCGAGTTAGCAATTATTGTCCACGAAGTATGGGCTGATTATTTCACGTGATGATACTGCCATTCAAGAGGTTTCTTCAGAGGAATATAAAAGTTTTTGATAGGTACTTTAATTTTGTATTTGTCGGACCCCAATAATGACAATTTTTACACGAACGTACTGCACGTTTGTATCAATTTTTTAATGTTCTTGGTAACCCTGTCAAGGATTATTTAAAGTTATATTAGTTTCTTCAAACTTTTACGCTCATTTTTTTATTAGTTAAATATTTGGAAGCTTCATTTACATTGTCTAGAAGTTTCGCTGTGCGATAGTGATACTTATGTTCTCGTAAAAGTTTTACGCTCTACTCTTCTGAAAAGCTCTTTGGTACTCAAATTTTCAGTGACCGGGGTTACGCTAAAGAATCCTACTTTGCCCCTCCTGATGTTTGGACGCGCTTAATAAACTAATCAAGTTTGAACTTATTTATAAGACATCATAAAGAAAATTTAAAATAAACTGAAAATAGAAAATGGAACATCAACTCAGCTCTTTAAATGTTGCTTCAATGCTTTCTATCTAACAATTCGCTTAGTGGACTCTTGGAATACTTTAGACCTAAAAAAAAACCTTAAATATTGTGTACTACTTTCAACTAAGATGTTATGATTATTTATTAGATAATAGGGAAATAATAACAATTGTTCAAGTTATCAAGGTACAATGCAAAAATCTGGTTAAGTGATTTATTCATTACTTACGTTGCAAATACGCAATTCTAAAAACCATTATAACTGGGCATTTTAAATCATAGGCATTTTACGATGACATATTAATAAAAATAACAGAATACAAGCATTAAATCCCGATATTTTAAAAACGAAGCAGAAGTTTTTGTCTTAAAAAGGACGTATAATAGGACATATTCGAGGCAACTCCTCTACCACGCTACTCCATCCCTTTAATGCCTTAAATTTGACTATAAATAATTATACTTAATTTTTTTTTCATTATCTGAACTAAAAATTCTTGTATCGACTCCCATTCGTGAATTTGGGTGCTAGAGGATGGCTATTTTGACGTCTCAGATTTTAAATTAAAAATTATATATATACAAACGTCGTACCTAACACGCTATGTTCGTGTGTAACTCCTTTTCCGTCCGGCGATATCGCTCGAAAATATTAGTTTTATTTCTATGTCAAGTTTTATATGTGTACCAAATTTGAAATATACAGCTCATTTCGTGTCACTATCGTGCCTTCAAAGCGATAAAATGACAGACCAACATAATAAAAGGAGTAGTACACTATGCTTTTCGTGATCCAGAAACCCTAAGACATGAATGAATGCAAAAATCTCCAAGGGTAATTTTTTCACGAATTTAGCAAGGGAAGTAAAATTATATGGTGTTTCGTCAAATTTTCAGCTTTATTAATTATCTTTAAATCAATAGAATCAAAGACGAAAGGATTTACTTCATCTAAGGGAGACTTTATTTTGTGTTTTATTAAGACTTTTTTTTTGCAAAGTTTGATTTATGTCTGCATAACATAAATACAATTTAACTTACCAAAAAAAGTATATCATACCAGGTGTACAAGTATGAAATGTGGATTTTTTTTCTAAAAAAACATGTTAAATTCAGAAGACTGATAAAAGGTGCTTTATTCAAAGTATGCCTCATCGCTTGTTACACATTTTTCCCATCTTTCGGACAATTTGTGAATACCACGCCAGTAAAAATCTTTCCCTTTTGCTGCGAACCATTCATCGAGCTATTTTTTGACATCTTCGTACGAACCAAAGCGCTGCTCAGCAAGTGCGTGACCCATCGATGCAAACAAGTCTGGTGAGTAAGCCGCATGGGGTAGAACTTTCCAGCTGACTGCTTCCAACGTGTCGCGAACTGGTTTTGTCGTATGTGATGGAGCATTGTCATGATGAAAAATGACTTTGTGTTGCCTCTTTCGGTATTCTGGCCTTTTTTCAAGTAGCGAACGGTTCAAATCGGTCAATTGTTGTTCGTAACGTTTAGTATTAACCGTTTCCCCAGATTTTAACAGATTATAATAGACCACGCCCCTCTGGTCCCACCAAACACAGAGCGTCTTTCTGCCAAAACGATTCTTGCGGTCGATGTGGATGGGTCTACCCATGATTTTTTGCGCTTGAGATTCTCAAAATAAATCTACTTTTCATCCCCTGTAACTATACGATGCAAAAACGACTTCCTTTTGTACCCAGCGACCAAAATGTCACACGTGTTTTTGCGCTTTTCCATTTGCCTGTCGTTCAATTCATGTGGTACCCATCTACCGGTCTTCTGAATCTTTCCCATCTCTCGTAGCCGATTGGAAACAGCTTGTTGACTTACCTCCAATTGCCCGGTGAGTTGTTTTTGTGTTTTTGTGTTCGTCCAACAATGCTTGCAAGTCCATATCTTCGTATTTTTTTGGCGGTTTTCCAAGTTCCTTGTCTGCACCATCGAAGTCACCACTTTTGAAACGCCGAAACTATCGTTCACACGTATCTTGCGATGAAGCATGTTCACCATAAGCTTCTCGAAGTAATCGGTATGACTCAACAGCAGTTTTCTTCAAATAAAAACAAAAAATTAATGCTGTCCGCGAATGCTCTTTGCTCGGTATAAATCTCGACATATTGAACACAACAACACAACACTATGCACACACTTTTCCAATTTGTCACTCCTGCGCATCTGACACTTGTTGATGACACAACAAAATGGCGCAGTGTCAAATCTTTATAGCACAAACTGTATTGGTGCACCATCTGTTGTCTGAAATCCGCATTTCATACTTGTACACCTCATATATGTGGTTTCTCTTAATAGGGATAAAATTTTTTCAACAAATCAATTACATTTTCTTGCATTATAACGATTTTTGTAAAATTAAAATTGATAAAAAAGGCTGTAAAACATATCCAACTAGAGATAAAAGTTACATATATAAAAACAAGTAATTCAGAATAATATAACTAATATGCTAACTAGATGAACATGCTCCTGTCTTATTACAGCAAAAAATTTCATAAAGCTTGAAATCATCATTAAGATTTTACTTCCTAAAAACCAGAAAAATATCATGTTAGTTAGTTCGACCTCAACAGCACCTTTATGGTCACTACTCTACAGGAGGCTAAACTCAAGCCCAATCAACCCATTATTTGTAGTTAGCATTAGATGTAGGTTTATTTTTTGAAATTGTTTTTTGAACTGTGTTAATAAACCTTTATTTATTTTTATTATTCGTCAATCATCATCAATCAGCCATACCCGGGCCATTTGTATCCAGTTACTACAAATTCTCCTGATGTCATCTGCACATCTAGTTAGGGAGCGTCCTTTGTTTAGGAATACCTCCTGCCTGAGTCACCATTTCAATAATCTCTTTTTTTTTTATAGGTCTAACACACGTGCGGCAGGGAAGTCCCTAAAGCTCTACGTGTGACACGTGTGCGGAAAAAGCGATTCACGTTGTTCTTGAATCGCTGTAAATTGTACTCCGTGGGAAACACAGTCCTGGGTAAGCCATTCCAAAGGGATGATGTTTTCCATATAAAAGACTGCTGGAAAAGCGTTGTACGAGGACTAACAAGCTGAACCTCATACGGATGTGAAGTATCAGCGCGACGTGTACTTCTAACATGCATCGCTCTGGGAAGAATTAAGCGGGCTACATCCTTCGAACACTCTCCATGAAAATACTTATAGAATAGACTCAAGTCGCCAACCGTTCTTCGACGTTCCAGCGAATCAAGGCCGCCGGTCAGTTCTGGGTCTCCAATCAGACGAACAGCCCTTCCCTGAACAGAATCCAACAAATGCAGCGTATAGTTGGAAGCGGAGCCCCAAACATGGTACCAGTATTCCATAGTTGGTCGAATTTAAGCTTTATAAAGAATTAATAGTTGTTGTGGAGTGTATGCTTTCTGGTTCGAAATAATATTCCCAACTTTTGAGAAGCTCTCCTTGCTATGCCTGCAACATGTTCATGCCAGGACAAATTAACGCCCAACAAATTGAGTGACGATGCTAGGGGAATGGAGTGCCCCGACATAACAATGTCGGTTCAGCAAGGTTAACTTTTTTAGAAAAAACTGCCGCCTGGGTTTTTGTAGCGTTAAATTCCACTTGGTTTCTGTCACCCCAAGTTAGAATTTCTTCCAGGTCTTTGGTAAGTTGAATGACTTCCTGCTGTCTGCGGATATTCGCCTGAGCAGCCGGTGTCAAAGTGAATGAAGAGATAAGCGTACTGTCATCTGCAAAGCTGTATATTGGATTCCCGGTCTTTTGCAGCAGATCGTTAATGTAAATGAGAAAGAGAGTAGGAGACAGTATGGAGCCTTGGGGCACACCGGCGTTAACAGTAAAGGTGTTAGAAAGAAATCCGTAGACTGCGACTCGTAAAGAACCCTTTGACCATCTTCCGTCTGTTCTCCTAGTCACGAGTCCGGAGCAATTCCATTTCAATATCGTGACTTTCTCCATGACATCGGCTATACCCGTCATTTGTAGAATGATGTTGTTGGGTATCTTATCTGTGAGGGTAACACCCAACATCGATTGTTATTATTAATTACTATAAAAAAGCAAGTACTTTTTTTTCTTTGAATAAGACATTACAAGCTATTAATTAAGCGAAAGATAAATTAGGGGTAAAGGTATATTGAGGTTTCGATTATTTAAAATGGTTTACAAAATTACTGTTTCTTAAAAAAACGAATTATTTTACTATAACATCGTTAATGATATATTAGATAATATTTATCTTCGTCAAGTTGTTTTTTCTTTTACTTTTGCTCTATGCGAAACTATAAAAATAAATATGTTGTTAAGAGGCACAAGAGTTATGAAAACATCTCTTCCCATGCTGCTAAATAATGCCCATCCCTTACAACTAATTTTTTTTTCAAATTCCCATGTGACGTGCTGTCAATCATAATATGGTACACACATATCGATTGCAAATATAATCCAAATGATACATGCAAATTTCAAAATTTCACATAGGATTCTGAAAGGTAGTGATTTGAATATGATATTAAGTAATAATAGCTTGTTTCGGTTATTTTAAAATATTTTTAGCATTAAATTTCATATTTCCATAATAATATGTTTTTATAACGTGAACAGTCTGATAAATCTTCGGTCTAACAATGAAAGAAAATTTTTTTGGCGTGAAGTATGTTTTATTTTTCAATATAATCTCCTGAAACTTCAATACAATTATCAAAGTGTGCAATAGCTTCGTCATTTGATGTAAAACGCTTTCCAGCCAGGAATTTTTTCAGATTTGTAAACAGATAAAAGTCAGAGGGAGCCAAATCTGGTGAATACGCTGGATGTTCAAGCAATTTGTATTTGAATTCATTGAATTTTGCCATCGTCAAAATACTTGTGTAAACACGTGCATTGTCTTGATGAAAAATGATTACTTTCATCTTTAAAGCAGGTCTTTTCTTACGAATTTTTGCATTCAACTGATCTAAAAGGTTACAATAATACTCAGAGTTAATTGTTTTACCTATCGCAGATAATCGATCAACAAAACACCTTTGTAATGTTGCCATAACCTCCCTGCGGATGGAATCGTCTTTGCCTTCTTTGGTGCACTTCCACCGACTTCAATCCATTGATTCGACTATTCTTTTAACTCTGGTGTATAGTGGTGGATACAAGTTTAATCAACAGTTATGAAACGATGTTTAAAAATCATTTTATATTGCTTAAAACGATGCAAATACTCTTGAGAAACACGCATTCGAATGCGGTCAATTGTCAGCAAATGCGGCACCCATCTTTCACAAAGCTTTAATTTTTCATGCAAAATATTTCCAATTCGTTTTTTTGAGATACCTATGGCCTCAGTTATTTCATGCACTTTCACTCGTCGATCATCTAATACCATATCATGGACTTATTAAATGATTTGTGGTATTGTAGTAGTTTTTGGACGACCTTCGCGTGGATCATCTTCGAGGCTTGTACGACGACATTCAAAAAGAGCAGCTCATTTTTTCAGAGGGGAAAGTGAAGGTGATGCATCCTTATATACTTTTAACAATTTCATATGAATTTCTGTTGGTGTTAAACCACTCAAAACAAAGAATTTAATCACTGCACGATATTAAATTTTTTCCATTTTAAAAACATCAATGACACGTCAATATTAAACAGCTGCTACTACTCGAAGGAATTCACAGATCGCAATAAAATCTTACATATGTTTATATAAAGGATGAAGTTTTCCAATACGATTATACTTTCACACTTTCTAACGCCATCTATGTGTCAGGCCGAGAACTTTTCAGAGAGCCTAAGTAAAATATGACAAAAGATAGTTAATTATATTTTGATCTTATGATTTCTAAGGCAACATATTTTATGAAAAGAGGATTTAAACGATTGCTAAAGTTAATTACTCAGTAAGTTCTTGACAAATACAAGTTAAGAAGGCACTATATGTTTTAGGGTTACTCTATAATTACGTTTTTATGCATACTAATTCTCTGAATTCACTACCTGGTAGTGATCGGAAGTCAGAAAATTTATTCGACCAGTCAAAGCAAAAATTCACTTTTTTTTTATAAAATATTTAAAAATTTATAGGGCATTCTATTTTAAAAAAATTTTGAACTATGTCGTCTTATTGCGATGAGCCATCAAATATAATTAGAAACATTCCTAAAACTAAATCAAAGTTATTGTGTTTTCTATATGTAATATCAAAGAATTGCATTTTCATGTTAGAACAATTTTAAAATTTCTAGATTATTGTATTGTATTAGATTTTATATAAAAATTACATTAATTTTATTATGAGACGATGAATAAATCACAGTTGTTTTAACTCTGGTTCTGTTGAAACTGAAACGAGTGGTTTAATTGAAACTAAAAATAAAAACATTTCTCGATTCACAAAACCATGTCAATGATATACAATATAATATTTTAGTACCTAGAAAAACAAAATAAACTTTTGTTTTGACAGATAAAAACGACGGAAATGAAAGAGTGTTGTTTAGTTCTAAGTATTCTAAAATGTGAAATACAAAACTCTTGATAGTTGATATTTCCATTGATAAAATAGGGTCAGTTTTCATTGAATCACTGGAATATCACAATAGTTAAAACAGTTGTATCAAAGCATTTCATTGAAATGCTGCTAAGAGTAAGGGTATTTGTGTTTTTGTAATTCCAGCAACACCATTAGTCATATTGAAATTGGTTTGTGGGTAAATTTTTTAACATGTTTTGAGAGGTTTGTGAATTTATGCAACTGTTATAATTTATACAAATTAACTCTTTATGGCTCATAGTTTATGATTAAATTCTGTTGTTGTATATATATATATATATATATATATATATATATATATATATATATATATATTTGTTTATACTGATTAAATGGTATCAATAATTGTTATAAAGAAGGCTTGAGGTTTTAATTGAAAAAAGTGGACGATGGTGGATAACTATTTACTATAATTCCTTTTTTCCAATTAAGGACAAAACAAAGACATGATTGAGGTGGAAATCCCGGTGAGTATGTAGGATTAAGAAAGAATTTTCTATTCTAACTTTTCTAATTTCTCTACAGAAATTTGTGACATACAGAAAAATTACATTTATCCAATCAATCGGTTTGGATTATTTTGCCTTACAACTCTGTGAAGTTTCTCCAGTTGTTAACAAAATTCTCGCTATTGATCGTTAACTTGTCGAATTTTTTGATCAGGATTGGCTACACAACCATGAACAGTTTCATCTTTTAATGGAAAGATTTCTTTATACAGTTTCTTAAACCAACGACATTTTCGATTGTTAACAGCACAAAAGGTAGTGATTAATTGTTTTTCTTTTAATAAATTGTTATATATTTACGTTTTACCGACAGTTCGTACGATATTATATTATGACATCTGCAGTTTACAATCCAGCTTAGATAAAAAAGTGATTTATTGGAAATCTAGCGTTTATCAGCTGCTTTGCTCATATAAATTTGAAAATAACACGCAGAATTAGGATATGAAACGTTTGTGTAAATTGTATTTCCTGTTTTAACTTTCGCTTTTAAGTTATAGAAGACTATTTAACCTTTAAAGTAAGATGCCAAGAACAAAATTATTTATTGTGTAGTAAATTGTATGTAGAAATTTTTCCGAAAATCAGAGGAAAGTTTTCTAGTGTTTAACTCTACAATAGTTATAAATAAAGATCTGAGGAAATTTTATTATAATTTAGTAACTATAAGTATGTACATGTGTACATGTGTACATACAGATACGTGACACTGAGGAGAAAAAGTTCGAATTTATTTTTCACTTAATAAATAAAATATAACATAATTAAAAATTCGAAAAACATAAACCAAAATTACTTAATAATTTAATAATATAAAAAAAGATAATTTTAAAACTTTATAGGCAGTTCTAATAAGCCATGCAGGCTGTCTGATGTGAAAACGTTATAATTTTTAGTAAAAGGTCAATAGTGAATCTACTACGACAAGGTGATAAAAATAAATAACCAAAAATTGACGAAATTGAAATGCAGGGCATGTGAAATCACCTGGGAATTTATAGCAAACTCGCCAGTACTACACAATGTCGTATAGTGGGATCATTTTCAGATGCCCATTTTAGGATTTGAATGTTTGTAAAATAAATAGTGGTAAAATTTTAATACAAATTATATGGCTTTGATATGCTTATAATGAAAAAAATTATCATTTTTTTATCACCAGACAATCTTATGTTTGTTACTAGTAGTAACTTAAAAATATTATATATATATATATATATATATATATATATATATATATATATATATATATATATATATATATATATATATATATATATATATATATAATTTACCTGTGCATGAAAAAAATTAATGGTCTATAGACATGTTAGAAACATAAAATTATTTATTTATGATCATTTGATACAATTTTGAAGCATATGATCTCCGATTACATATTAAAAATCATGTGAAATAAGCTATTTATTAAAAATATAAGTACTTTCCGGTTTTTCTTTATAAGCTCAGCACAAGCCATGCATGATTGGTGTGCGGAGATATCGAGTAATATTGACCTTGAATAGCACTCCTTGAGAAATATAGCTTTGGATAGTTCATTCTAACAGAATAATATTCTTCATATAAAAGCATCCTTAAAGAACGTTCTGTATTGAACAGAAATACTATTTATTTTCAAGTTTCTTTATTATTCTTTAACGGAATGCCATGATTATACGTTTATAAGACATTGAACTATCACTACAAAAATTAATTATTATTTCTATTTAAAGGAATTATTATTAACACTATCTTAAGGAATTTTATTTATTTTCCAAAGTGGCCATATGATAAATTAAATATTGTTTTTTTACTATAATTGTGTCAGACTTAAACTTGTGCTAAAGTTCATTTTAACTTAAAGTATCAACATATTCTTCTAAATATAAACATTTCAGTATTTAGTACACTTTTTGCATTTTTTCTTAAGTTTCGGATTTCTTTGAAGATATACTCAAATCCTTCTTATAACCCTACATAAAGTCGATGGATTTTATACGACATTTATGTAAAGCATTCGTAAATGTTCAGATTTAAAATATTCAAAAAATGTAAGGCAAACGACCAAGAAGCAGTCATGAATAATAAAAACTTAACAATATTTCTGAAAAATGAATGTCAAATAAATGTTGGGACATCTTAGATTAAGAAAATATAAATTTACAAAAAATAATCCATAAAACTATTTTTGCGCTGCAGTTTTAAATATTTTGAATTGAGTAAAAAACCATTTATTTTCTTTATTGTTATTTAATAAAAAGTCGAACAAAAGAAAAACACGTGTGCCACAATTCTTATACATGTTGAACTCTGACAAGGAAACTTTAACTGTCAGTTTAGGCAATACATTTTGAAGATTTTAGTTTATAGTTATTTTAAATAGAAGATTATTTTTTCATCAAAACCAGTATACAGCATATTGTGGCTTAAGAAATAAAACAGTATAAGGAAGCATATGTAACTCTACTATAACTGTCACAGTTAGTAAATATTTAGGGTCCTAAATAAACAGGTTTATTGTTGGAACTACCTGCTACTTACAAATAAGAGGTTATTATTACAAGAAGTTTTAATTAATTTGAATATTAAAATGTTGTAAGAAAAGGGACAAAGTCAAGGCAACACATTCCGATGTGTTTGTTTATTTTGTAGCTCTAAACAACTTTAATAGCTTAACTAGAGCATTAATTCCAAAACACCACATTAGTCGCCTTAATCGTCCCTCTTGCGTAACTCACGACAGTTGCCACATAGCATATAACATTAAACAGAATGTGCTTGACATTGAAGTTAAGCCTATTCGAAATAATTATTTGATGTCTTTTCACCCATTAGTGCATATAATTTGATACATTGGATGAGAAATTTATGTCCCTTTTCGGATGAATTTGAAAAATATATTTAAGCACTAATGTTAATTAGGTTCTAACTTTTTTAAATTATAACTTTTCTAAAATTTACGTAAGCCTTATGCCAGTATCCAACTTTTATACCAACAATCTTTCTTTATACTCCATTAGTCCTGTCAAAATATAGAAGAGCTTAAAAAATTCAGGCTGCTCACAGTTTAGCAAAGTTTATACGCTACGAAAAATAAGTTTTCTTGTTAGATATAAAAATGCTATTATTGAGTGAAAAAAATTTTTGGTAATAAAGGTGTAACTCGTGTCGAAATGTGATAAATTGTTCTGAGAGAATTAGGAATTTTCCTTAACATGAATTTACAGGCATTTTGCGATCGAGCAATTTATTTTGGTAACTTCTTGTTACTGAAACTTACCTATGTAAAATGGTATTTTATATGTTGTAAAGAGTAGGTTCCGCCTATAAAACGCTGCTAAATATGTAGTTCTTTCATTACTTGGGCACTACCTATTTTATATGTAATAAGTGTAATGGCCTGATACAAAACTAGGAAACGCTAGGATAAACGTTATTAAATTAAAGAAAACTGGTGTCATACTAAATTAGGCAATAAAATAAAGAAATTTCGGATAAAATAAAGCGTAGATTTATTTATACATACTATTTACATCTGTAACTTCAGTCAAGTGCAAAAATATATATGTAAGCCGTTCTTTCTTAAAAATAAGGAGATATACAAGTAATTAAACTACTACCTGAACAGATAACTGTGGTCTTAATATATATTTTAAAAGAAAACCGTAAGTTTACTTAGTGAAAAATATATTTGAGAAAGCAAAACCAGTCCTTATCCTACAGGAATACCACACAGGCGATGTGTTTAATTGAGAGGTGTTCAAGCTATTACCAAGGTTTTGTACTATTCTGGTATAACTCATTAGTGTAATGCAAAATAAACAGACTGTAAAAAATTAACCAAACATTTTATTTTCAATGGGAATAAAACACTAATTTTTAGTAAAAGTTCCACTTTTATTAATTTTTATACTTAACACGTGTTTCGCTGAAACATTAGCTTAATCAAAAGTATGGGTATCGAATGAAATAAACTAGCGGCATACAATTTCTTTATACATAGACTAGTTAACATATCAGTGACAGATGATTAGAAATGACAATCTTATTAGATACAATTTTACGTAAAAAACAATTACAACAAAAAATTAATCTAATATATCCCAAAACAAAAACTATTATTAATAATTACGCAACATTAACCTATATAGGCCAAACAACTGAAAAAATTGCTAAATATCTAAAAAAACAGAACGTGACAATCACATACAGTACAAACAATAACTTAAACAAACATATCAACAACAATAAAGATAAAACCTTGAAAAATAATAAATCTGGTGTTTATCAACTTAATTGTGGTTCTTGTAATAAACTCTACATAAGACAAACAAGGAGAACATTCGAACAAAGCATTTCAAAATATAATAAAAGTTTTTAAAAAAGTAAAACTGATTCTTCATATGCCAAAAATTTAATAGAAGAGAATCATATATTTGATAATAATTTCAACACACATACAAACCCACTGTTCAGTGACCAACTGGACTTCGGAAATTCCTCATTGTTGGATTTATTTATTGAACAGATAATTTGTATAAATAATAAGTTTTGTTTTTATCCTTTAGTTACAAACTACCTGTAAATATTTACTTATCAAACCATCGAAAAATGTTTATTTCATTCCATACCCATACTTTTGATAAAGCTAATGTTTTAGCGAAATACGTGTCAAGTATAAAAATTAATAAAAATGGAAATTTTACTAAAAATTTAGTGTTTTATTCTCATTGAATATAAATTTCCATCAACTAATGGCTGGTTCAGTTATTTATTTTATTGTCATTTATTTACTTTTAGCTGTTTATAGTAAATAAATAACATAAACTATAACAGATGGAGAAAAAAAGTTATAGATAAAAGTTAATCCTCAATAATGGTAATTTCTTTAGCTCAGCTTACTTAATAATGGATGAAGACAGACACTAACTGTAAATTGATGGATTTCTGCATGATAGAGTGGTTTTAAAATACTTTATTAGCATCTCTGTTTATAATTTAGTACAACCACATTTGTTAAGGGAAATTTTAAAACTTTAACTTTTTAGGATATTAGAATAAATGATAAAACAAATAGTTTTTTTTTTTTTTTATTTTGCTGAATAGTTGGACTATCATGGGATAGAAAATTATATTTTGTATAAGATTTCTTTTCAAGTTATCCTTCTGTGTTGAAAAAAAAAATTCAAAAATTGGTAAACTAATTTATTCTTTACTTTTCTCCAAAACACGGTTTTTTAAAATGGTTTTGTTTATTTAAAGAATTACGAAAAAGATATTTACAACTAAAAGCTAATGTTTGTCTTAAGATATTATTTTTGATAAAAGTAAAAATAATGAAAAAATAACATTATTTTCATATGTATACAAAGCTCTCGCTTGCTTAATCTCTTCTATACTTGACTATAAGCAAGTATTGTCAAACTGTGTTTAATATTAAACCAAAAATCGGGTTTTCATAATACTATTGAAACTACACAAAACGTATCGACTGCACACTTTTCACCCCCTTCTTTTGAGTAATATCGCTCAAAAACTTTATACTCTTTTTCTACTCTTTGTAGTTTATATGTATACATCACAAAGTTTTACAAGAGATATTGAAAAGTTTTTTTTACCTTAAAAATAATCGGAGACTCATGTGACACAAAATTGTGGTGATGTACTGAAACCCTTCTATTTAAAAATATTGTCTCTTATCTATTTTAACGTAACTCATTTCACTGAAGAAATATCGTTCCAATAAACAGACATAACAACAGAAATTAGAAACTATATTTTTCATGAGGCGTGACAATATTCATCTAGGTTGGGGTACAAAAAATTAAATAGTGCACCAGAAAACTTAAAAACCATAAAGTTCTGTTCAATTGACTAAATCTGAATTTTATTTGTCGCTGTATAATCCTCCTAAATGAAGGATCGGCAATTAGTTTTTTCTTTGTCACTTTTTAAAATTTGAATTTTTTATAAAACTCTGCTAAAAACGGTGTCATAAAAAAAAATCTGTTTCTCTGATACTAACAGAAAAAAGTATTAATTTGTCCTTATTATCAACACAAATTTGATGGAAAAAATTCGAACAAATTAATTCGCTTAATTAAAAGAATATTTTAAATTTAAAATTTCTTTTTGAACAATTTCATTTTTAAGCAGTGGGTAAAACTGCCAAAATACGTTTTAATTTGAGAATAGACGGAATTTACTAGTGAGAAATACCTTGGTAAAAGCAAACTCCAAAGAGAAATGTGGTCAATTTTACATTATCTGATTGTTCTTGTGATTCCTATCTATTTTTTTTTTTCAACTTCACATAATATTATAATATTACATTTGCCCTGGGTACCTCATTATTTTGACTCACACTTATTTATATATTTGACCCGTGACACGTATTTCAAACTTTATCTTCTTAAACAAAGACAATTATTACGTGTTAGTTCATTTAAATATGAAAAAATCGTCAGAGCTGTATTCGAAGCCAATAGTAATGCTATAGTTTAATACCTACTTCATATTTCAATAATTATTATTTTTCTTAAAGCATCGGAGTCAACAATAAATTTTGTGTTGCGTATTTCTCCTATTAATATTTTAAACGATGCAAATAAAAATTTCCATCGCGGAAATAAAATGAAAACCGGAAAATTAAAAGTAATGACATTCTTTACATTTTTCTTAATAATACTGATTGTTGTGTATCTTATTGTTTGTTGAGGCTTTGTTGAATCTGTGATTGAAAAATAAAAATATCCCGCCTGTCTCTTTCTGTTATCTACATAATTTTAGTTTAGAGACATTGGCGTAGCCCGGTTCTAGGGACGATCGATATAGAGTGCTTTTTTAAGGAAAACAGATAACACTAAAGGTAAAACTAGTTGTAGAAAGGGGTGGGAGGAGTCTCTCGAAGAAAAAAAATCTTTTGTATTGGAACTTTACTGAGGTATTTTCAAAAACAGTACACTCAAATTTGATTAAAAGTTGTTATGGTGAATGATTTTTTATTATAAATATCCTTTTCATGTAATAAAACTTTAAAAGCCTAAATCCAATTGAAAAATCGATGGCGGGAGTTGAAAGTATCATTTTTGATAACTTTTCCGAGTTACCTGGTATTTATTTTTAAAAACTAGTATCTTTATAAAAAGTTCTTATTATTATTGAGGGGTGATCGAGTTAACGTGACTGATCAAGTTTATGTGATAGGCTTTTACAGTAAAATTAATATTATGCAAAAGTATATATTACTTAACTAATCTCAGCACAATAATAGTGGTTAGATAACGTGTTTTTTGAAAAATGAATGCTTTAAAAAAAAAGGCTCAGTTAATGCTACTTTATCCCACTAGGGTAATCTTCTTCTTGAAGTTCCATATCCAATACGGACGTAGGCGACCCTCTCGCCTTTGCCTGTGGTTCGTGTCTTTTTAAGTGTTTCCGCAGACAAATGGGACCTATAGTTTAAAGCCGGTTCCGAACGGTCAAAGTGAGAGGGCTTGATACTACGGATGGTTTGCCATTGCCTTCCCGACAGAGGCGACCGTCACGTTGTAAATTTTCATTCTTATTTATTTATTTTTCTTTTATTATTTCCCGAGCTGAGATACGAACTCGGGTCGTCGGTGTAGAACCTTAATATATCTTAACCACTACGCTGTGACCGCCCCCACTATGTTAGTAACCGAAGAAAATAGCTGTACACCACTGCTTTTATTTTATACTTTGAATTTAAAATTAAACATGACAAATAAAAACAGCCAAATTTTCAATTATCATAAAAGTTGCTCATCCTCAAAACTCTATAAAATAAAAATGATAAAATAACTAAATAGGTTTATTTTGATGATTGTTGATAGATTGATATCTCGTGAATTATCCGTTAGAAAAAACAATAATCATATTAGTAAGTGGATGTAATTGATTGTTAAACCACAAATATATAAAAAGAGTTGTGTTACAATTCGTAAGTCCACGAGCTTTCTCAACAAACTGTAAACTTAAAAAGAATGGAATAGAAAAGCTCCTGTAAAAAAATTAATAAGTTTTGGTCTTCATTATACTATGATTATGATGCTAATAAAACCAAACTTAACGTCATGGAAGGTTGGTCTTAGGATGAATTCTAATAAGACAAAGATAATGAGCAAGGACAATCGTCAAGATAGATGGAAACAACATAGAAAACGTGAACGAATACACATATCTGGGATATAATATTACAATCAGAAAAGAAAACCAAACATGAGAAATTTCCGGCAGAATTGGACTATCTTGGGCTGCCTTCGGAAGATTGAACCACATATTAAAGAATGGAGAAATTCCCATAAATTTAAAAAGACAAGCGTTTGATTTTTGTATTTTTCCTGCGGTCAGCTACGGACCTGAAACTATAGTTCTGACACAAAAAAGTGTAAAAATAACATTACCTTCACGTAATAAAAATGGACAATTTAAATCATAAGTATCTACTTTATTGTGAGATATTAATAAAAAAAAACGTGAATGGAGAAAGGGCTTAAGAGATATTTGTAACTAAAACCTTATAATTTCTGTAAAAATTGGAAATAATAAAAGAAGGCCAAGTGCAAGTCAGAGTTACGCAATTAGTGTTCCGTACGGTGATATAATAAATAAAAATAAAATTTTTGTTATGGAGGTATAAAATAATCAATGATTTCACAAAACATACCCCAAATAAGTTTTCAACAAAGTTTGTTTCCGATCATTGTTCTTATATGACTAATAAATCATCAAAGGTAATGGCACTCGTACTAATTTTTATTCAATCTATACTTTATATTTCAAAATTTTTTGATTAGTACTCTTAGAAATAAGTTTGGGGGACCACAATTTTTGATAATTTTTAGCTATCATTTGATACCCCAGTCAATAGCCTTGATTTTTTATATATACCAGATCTCTACACCTTACAGAGAATAATTCAGAATTTTTTTTTGAAGATTTCTGACTAGTACTTTTGGAGATAGGGTGGAGGGACAGCGAATTTTGGCAGTTTTTTAAAAGCCATATAAAGAAAGGTTTGTGCAAGTATTACATCATATATATTTTCGAAGCCGTGTTTTCCCAAACACCCCACTCGATGACCTTGAAATTTCTTTTTTTATTTCCGATTTGCCCCCCAAAACTAATCCCTTAAGTAAAAATTTAACTTTCAAAACTACACGACTCTGATTAGGCCATCAATTCCTATATTTGTGACAAATTTCAACTTTGTATGTCAAATGGTTTCGAAGAAAATCGGGTGTAACCCACAGACGGACGGACACCGAAATGATCCCATAAGTGTTCCGTACTAACAATATAAAATTCCCCTAGCTTAAGCTAAAAAAGTAGAGCTAACACTTTTTCCACTACCTCGGGTAATAGACATATAATGAGTTAGAAAAAAAGATTTATAGATGGTGACCTATAAATACCGGTATAATAGTATTTTTAAAATTATATCCCAAACGCGTATTCTAGAACCTTTTTGGTTGGTTGATTGTAGGTGAGGTACGTGATTGTGTCCGTTTGTACACTACTGCCTCTTGACTTATTGTGCTTCCCTCTGTTGGTTATATGAGCGTTGCCTCTTTAAGAAGGTTTATTACCTTCCTTCCAAGCCCTTCATGTGATAATTTATCGGCATGATGTAACTCTCCGAAAATTTATTTCTATTTCGAGTTAAAGTCGTACATTCATATCATTCCTTTTCAGTCCGACCACTAGTTTGGTCTGCGCTCTTATTTAAGGAAGGATATCAGTTGGTAGTTTTTTTGAAGGCCCTCCAATTACGTCCCTCGAATATCTTTAGTCAGATGTTGCGAACCAATGGCCTAGATATTGCTGTTATGACCATTTATTGTTTGTCGTTTTTACTACCTGTTTGGTATACTAAATGTTGGTTCTGGACTCCTGTATGGTTTTGTACCTCCAAATCTTGCTAATTCGTCTGCTTTTTATTACCTTTTATTCTCGAATGTCCTGGAACCCTCAGTAGCTGTTCCCAAAAGATAATTCTAACCAGTCATGTTTAGATTCCATTGTGATTTTGGAGTTAGCCTGATAGGCATCTAAAGCTTCTAGGGTGGCTTGACCGTCTGAGAGAATATGTATGCAAGTAAGATGTAAATAATTTGCATCTCTGGCTGATGTAAGCATAGTTTTAAAGACGAACTTACCCTCTGTTGCGGCCATTCAAGACTACAAATCGACAGAGGAATTGTTCCGCAAGTTGCCAACAGTTGCCAACGCTTGACAGTGCCTTATAGGGTTCTACTCTAAGTATATAAAAATCAATAGAAACTACTAAAGTTGGACAAAGTCCATTTGTTAGCAGTTTTTTACTGTTCTCTGATCCGTCAGTCTATCTCAGGGCGGATTTCGCCGTATCACGGCTCTTCAGTTGAGCTAGGATCGACGGAAAAGAGAACAAAACTTAAGATACTTATTGTAGGACCAGCGTAAGAAACAAGTAAGGTACAAATATTTGGCACCCCTGGCTGACGCAAGCCTAGTTTTGAAGGCTTACCTGCCCTCTGTCAGGGACTGTTCAAGACTACAGACCGATAAAGGATTTATTAAGCAAGTTATCAAGCGGTTATTATTAATAACTTGCTGAACAATTTCTCTTTCGATCTGCGGCCCTAAACAGCCTCCGATAGAATGCAGGCACTTCAAAATTAGGCTTATATCGGCCAGAAGTATTTGTATTTTATTTATTCGCTAATACTGCAATAAGTAGTTTAAGTTTTGTTACCTTTTTTCGTCGATTCTAGCTTAGTTGAAGAGCCATGATATGGCTGGACTGACGTTCTAGAGAATAGTCAAAAACTGCTGGAAAATATACTTTGTTCAAGTTTAGTAGTTTATATTGAATATATATTTCTTCGTTGCGGTAGTCTCGTGTAATATTATCGTGAACCCATGCTGACATTCTGTGAATTTCTGCCTGGAATGTTGTTACACTTGTCCCTAATGGGGTGATAAAGCTACACTTGAGCTTTCCTGTGTATAGGTCAGTGTCTAATCCGGTCGAAGTTTTTGATCCGTCTGTGTAATAGCCCGTTGCCTTCGTCGAAGTCTCTAGAACCTTCTCAGAAAATTGATTATTTTCCTTATAAAATTTATTATTACCGGCTCCCCGAGCCTTTTCATATGTACATTGAAAATCCGAGGGCGAAACTCTGGTAGCACAAGACTCGTGTGATGAAATGATAAAGAAAAAAAAGGTAAAGCGGAAAGTCCTATGAAGAAACGAAAGAATATTGGACCACCTAAATAGATTTTGTGTTTTTCTAATAGCTTTACCTTATCCACCTCGTAACGTCATATCAAGGTGACTTCAACAATAAAACTAATCCGCGTTGTCTCCATTACTAGAAATCGAAAATAAATCGCTAAGAAAAATGAAACAGCCAAAAAAGAAAATCAGAAACTTACTGAAAGAACTTTAGAACAGATACTCAAAATATAAGTACGCTAGCAGCTTTAAAACTACTTTTTTAACGCGGTAAAATCACATATTCGACTGAGAAGGCAGTCGTGCTGAATTCAAGCGGCACAGTTGCGCGCTCCTAAAAAGAAATGATGATAACGATACAGGTCTAATATTTTCCTTGTAAGAATCGAGCGGTAAATTAATTATTGAAAACAAAATAGATATTCTATCATGCTATATGCTACAGAAACGCAATATGCCTTATTATGCAAGGTAAAATATAAAAACCATCTAAATGTAATCAACCTTCTTTTGTAAAAATACTAGAGTGAACCTTGTAGTTTAATGCAAAATAAACATTATGTCAAAAATGAATACTATATTAGGAAGAAGTTAAAAAAGAAAAAATCATCAATGGGTTTGCCCACCGCCTAAATATAACATACACCTACTTTCATTTTTCAATTGACCTCGATTACTTTCTCGACAAATGACAGAGACAGTTATTAAATTAAATATTATATTATCAAAGTAGTCATGTGACATGATCACCATCTTACGAAACGATATATAAATTTTATTATACGTCACATCTACGTTTTATAAGACAGCATATGTTTAAAATATGAAAATGTGACGTCTTTTGGATTGGAAAATATTCGTACCGTAAAATATTCCTGGAAAGACTTTATGACAGTTAATGTGAGTTATACTTTTCTTGGCTTATAGAATCAAGAAAACATATTGTCAGCTAGTGTAGACCTTAACAAAAATACTTTTCCATGGTTCAGTTTAGGCACTGTAGTCTTTAAATCACTAAAAATGCACCGCATGTGCGGAACTCGGTGGTAAACAGACCTGAGCAGTTTTTCCCCAAGGATACAAAAAACGACAAACTGAATCTCATACATATCTGACATATTATCAGTACGTGTATTTCTGACATGAGGGCTATATCCATCAAACACTAAAAGATAATATTATAAGAAACAATAAAAAAGAAGCTACCAACTTTGGATGTACCAAAAAATTTAAGTTTCTGATGAGTGGATCGACAATAAAGCAAATAGCTCCCTTTCGGATATAACCTAACAAATGTAAAGTATGTTTAAGAACAGAACCCCAAACATGGAAGTGGCATTTCATCTATGGTCGATTGTCAGCTTTATGTAGTGTTAAAAGCTATTGTGGAGAATAGCTTGTATAGTTGTCTAGTACTACGTTATCTTCCGCTCAGAAACTTTCAATGCTACGCTTGCAATATGATCATACCAAAAAATATGCGCTGCTAAGCTAATACTTAGCACTGTAAGGGACGATGCTACTGGAATGGAGTGTCCAGACATAACTACGTCGCAGTCTGCGCTGTTTAGGAAAGACTGTATTATCAAATTCTAGGTAGGATTTTTTATAGGCCCCTGTTATAATTTTATGCTTTTTGTGCTTATTTACATTGGCAGCCGTTGAGCGTTCAAGATAAGTAAAAAAAGAAAAGTGATGTTATCAACAATCTATAGATTAGATTTTCGGTTTTTCCCAGCAGATTATTAATATAAAGAGGAGTGAGAGTGGGATAGAGTATGGAGTGCTAAAGTACACTGGCAATGATAGTCTCAAAGAAAAAATCTTCAACTGAAAAGAATTATCTTTAAGGGAACTCGGGAACTACAAACAAACCTTTCAAATATATTGTAAACGCGCAACTTAGCTAACAATTGGTGATGTCAAACACGGTAAGCACCTTGAATATATCAAGCATAACGGCTCAAGACTCCCTATAATGTTTGGTTGACTGAAAACATTGCTATAGCTTGGTACCTTCTCGTCTTTTTGTATTTACTAAATATCTGTTGATTCACTGCATATTTCTAGCAGGAAGAAAATATTTCTTTTCTGTAGGATGAATTGAAAACCCTAAAAGAAGTGTTGTACTCGGTGTTAATTATGTAAAAGAAATATATTACGTGAGTATACTCTCGTTAACTATAATTGCTAATTGCTCATTCGCTTAAAAACAATTTGTTTGAAGTGTTAATTATTTCTTGTTACACATTCTTAATAAGGGGAAAGAGTTGAACTTTCTAGCTTTTTAATTATTATTAACACTAACTTTATTTTCTGAGTTGGCTAAAGTTTGCCGTGCATAAAAAATATTTTTCAAACACATTTTGGTGTTAAAGTCTATTTTAAATATATAAAAATTGTCCTATATTTTCATTTAGTTATATATATATTTGGGTACACTTAAACATATATAGTTTTCATATTGAGTCAAAAAGATGAGGTTTTAATGAAAAGTTATTATATAACAGAAAATGGTTTTAACATCTCAAAATCTTCACTTCGAGAAAAAAGTTTTGTTGGAGGCTGCAGTGTTAAATTGGTACGAATTCAAAATATATATACATTTACAGTAAAAATGCAATTGAAATGAGCGATGGCTTTTAATTAGATTATGATTTTAGATAGTTACAATGATTACCATGATAAGGGGAATGGTTTGTTTTAATTTAACTAATCCTAGGTGGTTTCATAAAAAATAATGCGGTCTCTTTTAAGAAAATATCGGAGAATAAAATCTTGTTATAGGCCAAATTTTTAGCCTTGAAAGGTGATTTTTTTTTTCATTTTGTAGAAACAAGATCGTCACAAAATACGTGTAAGATGATACAAACTAAACCTAGTTAAGGTAAGACATGTATCTGATACTTATGTATCGGTGATAAATGTAGAGATGTAGTTTCATCGTGTGTCTCCTCTTTGAGAGAAATAACATTACGATATTGATAGTGAGCGATAAGGTATATTGATAAAGTAATTAGGACACCCGGATTGCGTATTTTAGACAGGTATTATAGGAATATACTTAGAAGTAAAAACGAAACGAAAAAACACATTTCGACAACACCACCATTCTATTAGAAAAATAATGCTTTTATAATCAACCTCAATTGTTTACTTAATCTGATCTTTTTTAAAAGGCTATTTTAAACTCCGCTCAATTACCATTTACAAACGACGATCAATCTAAGTTTGGTTCCAAAATAAGTATTATCCTAATTTAAAACTTTGAAAGACCTCTTTGAAAACCCTGTTTGCAGCTAAAATTTTTCCTTCTTTAGAAAATCGGATACGAGTATCTAATTTTATGGAATTTATCTTCAAAGTTTTCAGAAAATATGTCTGCATAAAATAGGTGTTATAAATAAAAAATACAAAACTGTGTGACTCAATTTTAGAGCACTGACACTTTTAATATTGTTTTGAACTTTCTGAAACTGAATAAGCTCTTTATTATTTGAATTCATGATTCACAAGGTCTATGTTACAGGTTTTGAACTTATAAATACAGTGAGTCCATTTAGGCAGTACATTCATTATAAAATTTGTTTTCCAGCTGGCCGGTGTACTGCCTGGTAGTAACTTAAACTTTGTGTACTTGAGGTATATTTTGCCATTTGCGATGATACTTTCGTGGTGTTAGGGATTTATTAGTTTGTTAAAATATTTGGTTTCTCTTTAGTTTAGTTTAGTGTAGTATTTCTATTTTGTTTATTGGGGAAAATTATAGTTTAGAAAAACCCAGTTGGATTTTATCTCAGGTACAGAAATTTTAATAGTTTTGTTTTAATTATACTTATTATTATCACATTTATTCTCTTTCTCTTATATCTCGCTCTTTCATACATTTTTCTTTCTCGCCATTTTCTCTATTTATATCCTTTGTTTGTTTAAAATTTAGTTATTATCAGCTATGTATGTGCATACATATATTTCTAGGTTGTTACTATATTTACCTAGGTAACATAATTTTTTATTTACACTGTACACACGCGACACTACACTATTTTACATTTTTATTTACACTTAACAATTCTTTTAAGTTTATATGTCTATTCTACATAATACGATGCTACTGGAATGGAGTGTCCAACATAACTACGTCGCAGTCTGCGTTGTTTAGAAAAGACTGTAGCGTCAAATTCTAGTTAGGATTTTTTATAAGCCCCTGTTAATATATAACTTTATGCTTTTTGTGCTTATTTACATTAGCAGCCGTTGTTGGAACATTCAAGGTAAGTAAAGAAAGAAAAGTGATGTTATCAACAACCTATAGATTAGATTTTCGGTCTTTCTTAACAGATTATTAATATAAACAGGAGTGAGGTGGGATAGAGAATGGAGTCCTAAAGTAGACTGGCAATGACAGTCTCAAAGAAAAATTCTTCAACTGAAATGAATTATCTTTAAGGGAACTCGGGAACTACAAAAAAATATTTCAGATATATTGTAAACGCGCAACTTAGCTAACAATTGGTTATGTCAAACACGGTCAAGCACCTTGAATATATCAAGCATAACTGCTCAAGACTCCTTATAATGTTTGGTTTACTAAAAACATTGCTATAGCTTGGTAACTTCTCGTCTTTTTGCATTTTTAAATATCTATTGATTCACTGCATATTTCTAGCAGGAAGAAAATATTGCTTTTCTGTAGGATGAATTGAAAACCCTAAAAGAAGTGTTATACTCGTTAATTATCTAAAAGAAGTATATTACGTGAGTATTCTCTCATTAACTGTAATTGCTAATTGCTCATTCGCTTAAAAACAATTTGTTTGAAGTGCTAATTATTTCTTGTTACACATTCTTAATAAGGGGAAAGAGTTGAACTTTCAAACTTTTTAATTATTATTAACTTTATTGAGTATTACTGAGTTGGCTAAAGTTTGCCGTGCATAAAAAATATTTTTCAAACACATTTTGGTGTTAAAGCCTATTTTAAATATAAAAAATTGTCCTATATTTTCATTTGCTTATATATATTTGGGTACACTTAATCATATATAGTTTTCATATTGAGTCAAAAAGATGAAGTTTTAATGAAAAAGTCATTATATAACAGAAAATGGTTTTAACATCTCAAAATCTTTTCTTCGAAAAAAAAGTTTTGTTGGAGGCTGGAGTGTTAGATTAGCACGAATGCAAAATATATATACATCTACAGTAAAAATGCAATTAAAATGAAAGATGGCTTTTAATTAGATTATGATTTCAGATAGTTACAAAGATTACCATGAGTGGTTTGTTTTAATTTAACAAATTCTGTGTGGTTTCATAAAAAATAATGCGGTCTCTTTTAAGAAAATATCTGAGAATAAGATCTTATTATAGGCCACATTTTTGGCCTTGAAAGGTGATATTTTTTCATTTAGTAGAAACAGGTAAAACATGTATTTGATACTTATGTATCGGTGATAAATGTAGAGATGCAGTTTCATCGTGTGTATTCCCTTTGAAAGAAATAACATTACGATATTGATAGTAAGCAATAAGGTATATTGATAAAGTAATTGGGACACCTGGATTGCGCATTTTAGATAAGTATTATAGGAATATTTTTCGGCTTTTTGCTAATGTAAATTACTTAGAAGTAAAAACGAAACTAAAAATCACACTTCAACAACACCACCATTATACTAGAAAAATAATGTTTTTATAATCTACCTTAATTGTTTACTTAATCTGATCTTTTTTAAAAGACTATTTTAAACTCCGCTCAATTACCATTTACAAAACGACGATCAATCTAAGTTTGGTTTCAAAATGAGTATTATCCTAATTTAAAACTTTGAAAAACCTCTTTGTAAACCCTGTTTGCAGCTAAACTTTTTTCCTTCTATAGAAAATCGGATACGAGTGTCTAATTTTATGGAATTTATCTTCAAAGTTTTCAGAAAATGTCTGCATAAAATAGGTGTTATAAATAAAAAATACAAAACTGCGTGACTCAATTTTAGGGCACTGACACTTTTAATATTGTTTTAAACTTTCTGAAACTGAAACAGAACAAGCTCTTTATTATTTGAATTCATGATTCACAAGGTCTATGTTACAGGTTTTGAGCTTATAAATACAGTGCATTTAGGCAGTACATTCATTATAAAATTTGCCTTCCGGCTGGCCGGTATACTGCCTGGTAGTAACTTAAACCTTGTGTACTTGAGGTATATTTTGCCGTTTTCGATGATACTTTCATGGTATTAGGGATTTATTAGTTTCCTAAAAGATTTGGTTTCTGTTTAGTTTAGTGTAGTATTTCTATTTTGAAAAATTATGGTCAAGAAAAACCCAGTTGGATTTTATCTCAGGTACAGACAGTTTAATTTTAATTATACTTATTATTATCACATTTATTCTCTTTCTTTTATATCTCGTTCTTTCATACATTTTTCTTTCTCACCATTTGCTTTATTTATATCCTTTGTTTGTTTAAAATTTAGTTCTTATTAGCTATGTATGTACATGCAAATATTTCTAGGTTGGTACTATATTTACCTAACTAACATAATTTTTTATTTACACTGTACACACGCGACACTAAACTATTTTACATTTTTATTTACACTTAACAATTCTTTTGAGTTTATATGTCTATTCTACATAATACGATGCTACTGGAATGGAGTGTCCAGACATAACTACGTCGCAGTCTGCGTTGTTTAGAAAAGACTGTAGCGTCAAATTCTAGTTAGGATTTTTTATAGGCCCCTGTTAATATATAACTTTATGCTTTTTGTTCTTATTTACATTGGCAGCCGTTGAGCGTTCAAAATAAGTAAAGAAAGAAAAGTGATGTTATCAACAACCTATAGAATAGATTATTAATATAAAAAGGAGTAAGAGTGGGATAGAGTATGGAGTCCTAAAGTACACTGGCGATGATAGTCTCAAAGAAAAATTCTTCAAACTGAAATGAATTATCTTTAAGGGAACTCAGGAACTACAAACAAATCTTTCAGACATATTGTAAACGCGCAACTTGGCTAACAATTGGCGATGTCAAACACGGTCAAGCACCTTGAATATATCAAGCCTAACTGCTCAAGACTCCCTATCATGTTTGATTTACTGAAAACATTGCTATAGCTTGGTAACTTCTCGTCTTTTTGTATTTTCTAAATATCTGTTGATTCACTGCATATTTCTAGCAGGAAGAAAATATTTCTTATCTGTAGGATGAATTGAAAACCCTAAAAGAAGTGTTGTACTCGTTGTTAATTATGTAAAAGAAGTATATTACGTGAGTATTCTCTCGTTAACTATAATTACTAATTGCTCATTCGCTTAAAAACAATTCGTTTGAAGTGTTAATTATTTCTTGTTACTCATTCTTAATAAGGGGAAAGAGTTGAACTTTCTAGCTTTTAAATTATCATGAACACCAACTTTATTTTTGTTTTAAGTATGTAAATTATTTCAAAAATGTTTCTGAGTTGGCTAAAGTTTTCCGTGCATAAAAAATATTTTTCAAACACATTTTGGTGTTAACGTCTATTTTAAATATAAAAATTGTATTATATTTTCATTTGGTTATATATATTTGGATACACTTAATCATATATAGTTTTCATATTGAGTCAAAAAGATGAAGTTTTAATGAAAAAGTCATTATATAACAGAAAATGTTTTTAACATCTCAAAATCTTTACTTCGAAAAAAAAGTTTTGTTGGAGGCTGCGGTGTTAAATTCGTACGAATTCAAAATATTTACAGTAAAAATGCAATTGAAATGAGCGATGGCTTTTAATTAGATTATGATTTTAGATAGTTACAATGATTACCATGATAAGGGGAATGGTTTGTTTTCATTTAACTAATTCTAAATGATTTCATAAAAAATAATGCGGTCTCTTTTAAGAAAATATCGGAGAATAAGATCTTGTTATAGGCCATATTTTTGGCCTTGAAAGATTATATTTTTTCATTTACTAGAAATATATCTTCATCTTCAGGTAAGACATGTATCTGATACTTATGTATCGGTAATAAATGTAGAGATGGAGTTTCATCGTGTGTATCCTCTTTGATAGAAATAACATTACGATATTGATAGTGAGCAATAAGGTATATTGATAAAGTAATTAGGACACCCGGATTGCGTATTTTAGACAAGTATTATAGGAGTATCTTTCGGGTTTTTGCTAGTGTAAATTAGAAGTAACAACGAAACGAAAAAACACACTTCGACAACACCACCATTCTATTAGAAAAATAATGCTTTTATAATCTACCTCAATTGTTTACTTAATCTGATCTTTTTTAAAAGGCTATTTTAAACTCCGCTCAGTTACCATTTACAAACGACGATCAATCTAAGTTTGGTTCCAAAATAAGTATTATCCTAATTTAAAACTTTGAAAAACCTCTTTGTAAACCCTGTTTGCAGCTAAACTTTTTTTCCTTCTATAGAAAATCGGATACGAGTGTCTAATTTTATGGAATTTATCTTCAAAGTTTTCAGAAAATATGTCTGCATAAAATAGGTGTTATAAATAAAAAATACAAAAATGCGTGACTCAATTTTAGGGCACTGACACTTTTAATATTGTTTTGAACTTTCTGAAACTGAAACTGAACAAGCTCTTTATTATTTGAATTCATGTTTCACAAGGTCTATGTTACAGATTTTGAACTTATAAATACAGTGCATTTAGGCAGTACATTCATTATAAAATTTGCCTTCCGGCTAGCCGGTGTACTGTCTGGTAGTAACTTAAACCTTGTGTACTTGAGGTATATTTTGCCACTACACTATTTCACATTTTTATTTACACTTAACAGTTCTTTTGAGTTTATATGTCTATTCTACATAATTTGTTAGCTGACTGAGATATTTAACTTATATTCGTTACATCTCTATGTGTTCCATGGTCTAAGTTTAAAATTAAGCACTGAGTCTCAACACACCTTAGTCTTAGGCCTGCGGTCCGTGGTATGCTTTCTGCTTTAGGCAGCTTTAGAGCCGTCGCCAGCGGAGTATGTGTTTTGTTTTGTTGCTATTGGACATAAGTAAAGTTTTGACCTTTCGTTTTATTCAAGATCGGCTTTTATGTTTTATAATGTCTTATAATTATAGGGGTAAAAATTGAATCGGTCATTTTTGAAAGGGGATATGTGTCTATGCGGCAATTTTTTTTTTGCTCTACTATACATAACTGACGCAAAGGCAATAGGAGTATTTGGTTATGAGAAGTTTAGTTCAGTGTGCACATGTGATTCACATGTGAAGATTTTTTCAATTTGACAAAAGTGTGATTTTTGTAACATACCCTCTTTCAAAAATTACCGATTCAATTAGATACGAATTATATAGACCCAAAAAATGTTGACACGTTAACAACGATCACTTATCGACATTGCAATATTAAGTTAGGTTACTGTAATATTGTAACCTAAAACATCAACACTGCTGTAATGCTATGTTTTAGTAGGAGTTTCCGAGAAAGCCCATGTGGACAATCTGGACAATAATTATACACTTACTGCAAAGGAAATTTTCGAAAATCACTTTTCAAAAATGAACTGGGGAATTTGTTTTACCGTTTCGGACATGTTTTTTATGGGTATAGCACACGTGCTGCAGGAAAATCCCCAAAAGGTTATAGGAGCGACGAGTATGCATAAAAAGCCATTCATGTTGGTCTTAATTCGTTATAAATTCACACAGTCCTAGGCAAATCATTTTAAAGGGATGAAGTTTTCCATATGAAAGATTTCTTAAAAAGGGCTGTATCAGCAGTGAACGCTAAACCTCATACGGATGTGATGTATTAGTGCGATGCCTGGTAGGCACTGCTCTGGGAGGAATTACGTGGGTTAAATCTATTGAGCACTTTCCATAAAAGTACTTGTAGACACAAGTCGCCAGCCGTTCTTCAATCTTCCCAGAAACCAAGGTTGTTGGTAAATTTTTGCGTCTCTAATAAAGCGAACAGCTCTCTTCTGAATAGAATTCAATAAATGCAGTGTATGTTGGGAGCAAAACCTCAAACATGAGGGCAGTGTTCCATCGTTGGTTGAATTTGAGTTTTGTAAGGAATTAAAAGTTAGAGTGTAAAGTCTGCTAGTTCGAAATAACATTTCTAGCTTTTGAGAAGCTCTCTTTGCTATGCATGTAACAGGTTCATGCCAAGACATATGTGCTCCAAAGTTAACACCCAGACAATTGAGTGACGATGCTAGAGGAATAGATAGAACTATGTCGAGTTCCGTAACGTTAATTTTTTTACAAAAAACCGGCAATCTAGGTTTTTGTAGCCTTAAATTTGACTTGGTACCCAAGATGCTATTTCTTCCAGGTCTTTGTTAAGTTGAACGACTTCCTACTGTCTGCGGATATTTGCATGAGTAGCGGATTTTCTGGCATTCAAAGTAAATGAAGCGTACTGCCATCTGCAAAAATGTAGAATTCCTGATCCTTTCCAGCAAATCGTTAATATAAAAAGAGAAGAGAGTAGAAGGCAACATCGACACACCAGCGTTAGAAGTAAAGGTATTAGAAAGAAATCCGTCATCTGTTGCTCGTAAAGAACGCTCTCTGAGGAAACATGAGAGCCATACACAAAACTGTTTAGGCATAGGTAAGAGCATAGCTTAGCCAACAATTCGTCATGCTAAACACGGCCAAATGCTTTGGATATATCAGATGCTACCACTCGAAATTCTCCAAAATGTTCAACTGCGTTATTCTAAACATGTTCATACATGACTTGACCTCTGTATCTTAATTTGCGCCATGCATTATTATATAATAATATTTGAATCATTACAGAATCTTTGGTTCACTTCGCTTAGTCGGTTAAAATAATGGCAATAAGACTTGTAAATAATAAATGTAATGTCAATAGCAAAATAAAATTGTTTGTAGAGCAGAGTAGATATTTTTTAATAACAAAATGTTCAGTAATTATTATAGCCGTCAGGGGTTTTGAGCTCTTATTAAATGTTAACAGGCTGCATTTTGGCACACAGGTAGTTTTTTGGACGTAGAATACGATGATGTATGGTAAGCCTACAAAGTCCAAAATAAAAAATTCGGGTTTTTCGTTAATATTTTGGAAAAGTAAAAAAGATATCGAAAAACATCACATAAAAGAGCGGGAAATTTTACAAAAAAAGATTATAGATTTTTTCCAAGTTTTTCTTAGCGTGGGAATTTATTAAAAATTCGGATAGGTGATTCAGAAAGTGTAGCTGTAGGTTAATCGATATTATTGCTTGTTTTCAGAGTGTAAAAAGAAAATTAAAAGGTTTTTGAAGAGAAGACTTCAGCTTTCCAATGATACTAATAGTTTTTATTTTTGTTGCTTTTAATTTGTAAAACTTAAAACGAAATTTTTGTTATTTAATAAAATATAGTACTGAAAAAAAAATCATCGTGCGTATATCATTATAATACCTTAAGTTTATATAAGAATAAATAAAAAAATACCCACATTGTCTATGTTATATAAAAATTGAATTTTAAAATATGAAAATTTGCCTGCTGTAGTGCGCCGCCGGCAATTTTACGTTCAAAGCAGTATGAAATGGTTAAAAAAGTCGGACAATTTTTTTTTTAGTTACAGTTAAGAGTATACTTGATATTAGAAAATGATTAAAAACTTAAAAAAACTTTTTCTTTTTTTGTAATTCTGCTTTTAAAAAAGTTTTCATGACAAACGTATTTTTTGCTTATTATTAATCATACAACAAACTTAAAATACAAAAAATATTTAAAGGTGGGAAATGAAAGATAAAAGTATAAGCTTTAAGTATAAAGTATTTATATTTCATTTAAACATTCAGGTACACAGAAAACAGTTATTGAAAACGCTAAATTAGTCGAAGAAATTAAATGAATTATGTACTCTCTGGCCATCATATTGGATCCGCTATTTTGATTTTTTTTCAAATCTGTCATCGGATTCTTAATCAACACCTCGTGGAACCTTTTAATAGTCAATTTCAAAATAATTAACGGTATATGGAAACGTTAATTTAATCATAAATGGGGTTGGAAGCATGATTACCAATAAAATTTCCTGTTCTTTTACTGTATTAGTTTTTCGATAGCCTTTTTATTTGTAGAGATATTTGCGAAAAACCGAATTTTTCATTTTATTTTCGATTTTGTAGGCTTAGCGTACACTTTAGAGCAGCAAACTTTTTTATCGTATTTTACGTCCAAAAAATTCAAATTTTGTCTCTGATGACTAGGCTATTACTTGCTGTTTGATTTAAAATACATATGAATATGAAACTTGTAGGGTCCCAGCTTTCCCTCATTCGGTAAATTTTAGTTATATAGGCAACAATAGCTGATTAATATATATTCGCAGGTAGTAATTTTTGTTGTAATACGTGTCTTCATTCAACAAAAGAAATAACGTTTATAAGCTTAAGTGTTTTTTCTTTAATTGATTAAAAAAACTTATTGTACAGTTGAAAAGTTTGTTGAATACAGCATTTTCTAAGGTTATGAAGTATTTTGAGATACTTAGCAACCCTATAAATTTTGTTTTACAAACCATGAACTTCATTACCCGAGATGCCAGATACAGAGGACCTAAGAAAATTATAATTTTTACTTCCCTAGCTAAAAGATTTTTTATGTGTGTTTTGAAAAACACCCCTTACTTTTAAATTTCAGTTTTCCCAAATAACGAAAAACATTCATTTCCTTCAGTCTGTCTGTTTGTTGTCATTATAACTTACCTCCAGAAAAAAACGAAATATCAATTTCAAATTTTGATACTCACTTAATATTTGATGTGAGGTAGGAACCTATGGTTTTTGAATAATATCGCTTTAAAGTAAGGAGGTCAAAGAATTGTGTATTAATATATTTTCTTATTGATTCAGCACAATACGTAACATGCCCTGAAAGAAAATATAATTGCTCATCTTACAAAAACCATCATTACGTTTTGCTCTTGCGGTAAAATGCTAAGAATAAATGAACAACCCGAGCGTTCAGTCTACTAATCACCAATCACGATGTTTCACTTTCACTTCGCAGAAACTATCGCGTAAAATAATTGACATGTCTTGATTGAAGTAAGTGATTCTTTAGTGTGAGTAGGTGATATTTGGGCCTACTTTAGAACTAATCATCTCCAAAATCACTTTACTACCGATTTTTTTATAAGTTATTACATCACAACAATTCAATAATATCCATTGAATTGTTTTGTTCATGAAACCAGAGTACAATTCTTAATAATAACAAATATTTAGTCTTACAGATTTATGTTTTGCTAAGTATCGCTATTCTTGTGTTAGAAAAAATACTGTCTCTATTTGATTACAACATAAAAATATCCAAACTATATTATGTCATCTTTAACTCAATAAAACTTTGTCAACAAGATTGTTTATACTGTCGTAACAGTTAAAATGAATAAAACTTTTAAATCGATTACAGTCAAACTTTTCGTTAATCTTACTAACACCCGCTTTTACGTCAATTAAGTAAGGTCTGAAACCATTTAAATAAAATACCTAATCTAGCTTAAAAGTAATATTGTGGATTTTAACTCGAGATTAGGTATTTTAATATGTTTAATCCCATTTTTTTGTGCTCATACTCCTACTCTACTTTAGCTAACCTGGGAATTAACAAATCAATATCTTTCAAAGTTTCTGAAATTACATGACAATAGGCTTAGAGCTCGCTACAAAATAAAGGATTTGATATATCAAGTTGACGTTGACGAAAGCCACTTAACATGCGGAAAAATAACGAGTACGTGCTAATGTTCGTAATAAAATGTGAGTAGTACCATAAAGCAATGTTTGGTTAGTTGGTTGGTAGTAGATGAGGTAGGCGGTTATACTTATTTGTGCACTGCGGCCTCTAAACTTACTGTGCCATCCCTTTAAGCAGATTTAGTAGCTTCCTTCCAAGCTCTTGACGTGGTAATTTATCGCCACGATGTAGTTCTCTGATCAGTTTGTCTGTTCCGAGAGTAAGTACATTGATATAAGTTATGCACAGAGGTCTCTTCCTCTTCACCACATAGTCTGCATGTCGTGGGACATTGAGAATGCCCATTTTCTATAATTGTTTCTTCAGGTGACAGTGGACGGTGATCGGCCCCATCACGAGTTTAGTGTGTATCCTTATTAAACAAAGGACGTCAATTTGTCAATTTTTTCAAGGGGCCGCCAATTACGGCTCTCGTATGTCTTTGGCCAGATGATGCAAGCCAATGATCTACATGTTGCTGACATGACCAAACGAGAGTTCTAGACCCCAGTGTGGTTTTGTAGCGAATCTTCCTAATTCATCCCCTTTTCATTACCTTTTATCCTCGAATATGCTAGAACTCACCGTAGTTCAACCCTGTTGTTCTTAGAGGATAGTTCTATCAGGTCATGTTTACACTCCATCGTAATCTTAGAGTTGAGAGCGGCTTGACTGTCTTAGAGAATATATATTTCTTGGATGCATTAGTCCCGTCTAATGTTCCTATGAACACATGCTTGCATTGCTTGAATATCTGACTAAAATATGTGACATTTATCTCAAGTTGAACGCTAATGCTCCACGTGGGCTTTTCTGCATATATGCCAGCGTCTAGTCCGCTAGAAAAGTTTGTTTTTGGTCCGTCTGTGTCATAGATTAGTCCAGTTGCCTTCGTTGGAGTCTCTACCTCCATCCATAGATTTGAATCTCACCCAAAGATAGTTTTCCAAATTATATGACATATATAAAGGTTGTTGTTTTCATTCTCCATTTGTTCACATTTGATAACTTTATTTTTTTTATGTATATATCTAGGGATATTAGTATTAGAATTATTTCCATTGCTGTGTTAGGAGTGCTACTTATGGCGCCGGTTTAAAAGCAATTTTTGCTGGAAGTGTAAGTAACTTAGCTAGTAACAAGTTCGCCATTAAAACTTCTCAGGAAGATATTAGGAATATCCTATTGTGTGTTTATAAAATCATCAAGGGTGCTTTAGTATTTTTTAGTCAAAATTTCGATATCAAATTGTAAACTGAAAATAATAAATGATAAGTAAAAATATAATATTCAAATCATTTAATTTACTAAATTTTATTTGAGGCATTATATTCATTACTTACTGTCTATAATTATTGCTGATTATATTTACAATGTGTGACAATCGGTAGAAAACAGCTAAGTAACCTTACATTTGCAGATGATACTGTTATACTTACAACGTCAATTCAAGACCTAGAATAGAGAGTCTTGAAGTCACTAGTAAAAACTATGGATTGACAATTAATAGAGCGAAAACTAAAGTAAATTGATTGTTAGGCTGTAATGAAGATCTGTCACACATAAATGAAATTGCTGAATGCCGTAACAATGGTAGCTGTGAAGCGGAAGTAAGAAGACGCTTGGCTACCACTAGAAACTTGACGATTAAACTCACTAAGGCCTGGAAAGATTCAGCTGTCACAAAAAATATAAAGTTAAGATTGCTATCCAGACTTATATTCCTCATAGCAACTTACGCAACGGTAACATGTACCATTAAGCAAGCTAAGAAAAGAAGAATCGTTTGAGATGTATCATATACCGAACATCGTACTAATGTATCTATTCTTGAAGAGCTTAGTATAAATGACCGACTTTTAAATGGAATTAATAGACGGTACCTGAAATATTTTAGTCACATTATGAGGAAAGTGCGATGGTAAAGCTTGTAGTAACGGGGAAGGTAGAAAGTCGAAGATCAAGGGGAAAGAAGGTAGACGGTCTCCAACAAGATGATCCGACCAAGCAAGATCTCTTCTTGATATGCGTATGCACCAATCAAGTCAGGTCGCGCAGGATCGACATGCTTAGGGAATGACTGTTGAGGCAGCAACTACATAGTATTACGATACTCCTATTGAGGTGAAAGGAGAGATATTTAAAATTAAACATTCATTAGATTAATTTAAGTTTTTTATAAAAAATTATTAGTCAGCCAGATACTAATGCAAGTGTGCTAAGAGAAATTTGTGGGATGTTGCTGGGATATCCCAGTGACAAATTTATGCTAAGTGTGTGTTTAATTATTTTCTTTACAAAGAAAGATTATATCCTTGAAAGCAGTTTCATTGGCACCTACTGGCATCGTTTCTAGTAGTTTTTAGGTAGGAGAATAAAACGAAATCTCAGAAACTTAGATCCGATGAATAGAAGGCTAGGCAACCATAGGTATTTTTTTACCAAAAATTTCTGGTTAGAGATTATTGCATCACCCAGAGCGTTGTTCGTAGTGCAGAATCCAAGTACATGTCATTCTTGGTCGTACAGGTACTACCCTCTTCGTGATCCTTTCAAGAAATTCTTGCCTTGTCCATAGAAACTAGTTGACCAATTATATATTATATTCGAATTTTGACTTTGGCTAACCTGAACTAACCTGTACTTTGTCTAACTGAATTGAAAATTTCAGACTATCCAAATTTCATTAGTTCTTAATTACCAAACTCCAGCGTATCGGGAGCTGCTAAAGGATAGAAAATGTTCACTTTTGGTCATATAAAAAGGTGAAAGATGTAGATTCTCTACGTTTCAAATTAGTTCTAAACAGAAGTGGTAATATGTAATTTGTGGGCTTAAATTACCTTAGTAGGCCTCCGCAATTGTCAGGACATAAAGGTAAATTTCAACAAACACAAAACACTTTTCAAAGACTTTCACCAACCCTTGGGTCATTACTAATTAAGTTAAAATTCCGCTGTTTTAATTTGTAAAAGCTTTTGAGGCCTCAACTTCAAAAGGTAAAATTTTATTACTAAACAAAAAAATCATTATTTCGAAATTTAAAAGCCTTTTTTTTAATTTGTTTGGATTTTTTTTCGAAACAAATATTATTTTGTGCTTTTCAATGTTTATTAAATGGTTTATTTTTACTTTTTTATTAACATTTATTTAGGTCAGGTATAATAACCTCTTACCTCTATCCGTGTACGGGGGTCTTTTATTAAAGTAAAATAAGTAGGTGCGTCCGGTCTCGACATTTGCTTAATTGTTTTTGACAAATGAAAATATTCTTAAATGTCTGTCAGTTGTCAAAAAAATGAAATTTTGCCTAATTAATGTTAGAAAAATTTTGAGTGGCTAGGTATCCCTTAAAAAGCCAGTCTTTAGGTAATTTGTTTTTATTTTTACGCATAGATTATACGTGCGATTTTAAAATGAATTAATTTTTAATTAATTGAGCTTTGAAATGATAGTTACTTATAATTTTATCAAATAATTTAGCCAAAGTTTCTGTTTGCAGGTTTCTATACACGATTTTATTTGGTTTATATCTAGGGGCATTTTGAGGATTTTATTCTGTAATTTTTGAAGTTTTTTTAAAGTTGGTTTTACTTAAAACGCTCCCAGTTGGTGCTCTTTAAGTTAAATTTGATTTTACTGATGTTTTGTACAGGATAGCCTTGTTTTTAAAATAAGCTTACCTTTATAACTTATTAACTTGTAGCTTTTTCATTAGATTTAAAAGGCTTAATGTTAATATCCAGACTTTCCGTTTGGTTAGTTTAAAAAAAGCGTGTCAGGTATTAAAAAATATGTATTTATATTCTCTAATGATTTTTTTTTAAGTTTTGAATTTGTAATTAATTTTGATATCGCGCAGAAACTTATTTAAATTTAAATTAATATTATTATATGGATAGACATAATGTAAATAGGAATAATATAGCAGGACTAAAAAAACAAAAAAATTTGTTTGTTGTAGATTAAACAACTGATGAAGACCCGAATCAATCAGGTCGAAACATTTTGTCAAAAATATATACTATGATATAACGCTCTTTTAATTCCATGAATATTAAACTCAAGAAAATTATAAAAAGAATATTGTTGTTGCATGTTCAAGAAAATGAAAAAAGTTCTTTCTCGTGAAAGAACAAAGTTTAATTCGTGTTTTCCGAAAGATTAACTCTGTTTTTCCGATTTTTTTTATATTTATTTAAATTTTATGTCCATATTTTGGTATTTTAAAGATCTGTTTTTTTAGTATTGTATGCGTTTTTTGGTCTTTTTCCAAGATTATGTTATTATAGATATTATGTTATTTCAGCGCATGTAAGCAAAGTAAATAGTTTTTCACATAATATCACATTGTAGTCATTTCTCGTCTATTATTTTATAATGAATATTTTTAGCTTTCATTTGTGCATTCACAGTTTTATCGTGTATCTAAAAACAAACAAAGAGGTTATTTGTTAGTATTTCATTACCTACAAGTATAGTAGTTGTTTACATGTCAAATTCGAAGAATAATATATTGCAGCATGTAAAAGAAGGTTTCTGGGTGACGTGCTCGGCGGAATCCCGAAAGTTATGAATTTTTTTTTTAAGTAAAGCTAAAAAAATAGTAACAAGTTGAAAAACTTTTCATATAAAACATTTTTATTTAAAATATTTGATTTGCGAATAACATAACAAACAATATTTGTGAAAATAAACTCTGCTTATAAAATAGTCCACATAAACACATCAGTGCTAAAAAATGATAAGAAATTACTGAATGGATTATCAGATAAAGACAAGGAAACTAAGAAGAGAGAACTTACTCTACGTATAGGGCAGACACAACATTTTGGAAAAACTTTTTGTTTCTTATTAATTTTGTCATTATGGTTTACGATTTGGAGAGGGCAAAACAATAATTTGATTTTGACACCCTCCGATAACTTTTATCTAAGGATAGAGCAATAGAAACTGAAGTTGGATTTAAAGCGGTGGTTGTTACGTAAAACAACTATATATAAAACTATATATAAAACGAATTAATATTTGATACAAAAACAATGAAAATATTAAAAAAGTAATATAAAATATTTTGATGTTACGGTTAACCAAGGACTACCTTGTTGTTCCTTTGTACAAGTTGTAATTGCATTTTCTATACGAGACCGTAAAGAGAATGGTGAAAAAATCAGCCCTGAGGTATTTTTGGCTTTTCTGGACGTGTTAGGGGTCCCTAGATCACGAAAAACATGGTATTTAATTTCTGTCGATCTGTGGGTCTGCCCTAGTTATCGTCCGAAGTTAACACAATACCCCCCTAACTGAAATTTTCAAATTTGGTAACGCATATAGTGCTTGATATATGGACGAAAACTTGTACGTTTAGAGTGCGTTTTGAGTGATGTTGTTTTAAGTTAAGTGGTAAAAGGGGGGGCCCCCCATGCCCCCCGCAAATCTGAATGGTCTATAAATTTCATATAGTTTTAATAGCATCTAAGTCGAAGTTTTACCTAATTTTTCGTCGATATAATAACCCCAAATTTTAACCATAATTTTACAATAGAGACGGCCCATAAGAGATTAAAGGAGTTGAGGTAATGGTTTAGAAGGATTGCTTCGTGTTATATATATTCTGAGGGTTTTTGGACTCGAGAATCTAAATATTATGTTTATTTTGACATTATGTAATTTCTAACTGCAGTAAAATTAGCTCTTGAAATTAACATTAGTTTTTAGTTGAAATATATTATTTCAGTACGTGGAAGTCATTGGAACTTGAATATTTGCGCCATTATTGACTTAGAAAAACCTTAGTAACATTATTCTTGTGATAAATATTATGTCGGTGCCAGATATTAAATGTGGATTTGCGATTAAGGCACAAATATTTTTGCACAATTTCTATTACAACATATGTTTTGTCCTGTCCGAAAATTATGTTTATTTATCTATTAATTACAAACAATTTTATATAACGTACATACTGAATACTGTGCAGTATGTAAGGTGTTTATTTGAAAATATGTTTCTAGAACTGGATAATGATTAAAATAATATTTTTCATGTATACATTTTGCCCTGCTTGACTTAACCAAATCTGCTTTAGTGTTTGAGTCTAATATTAATAATACAAATATCGCTTCTTAATTTTAAAAAATTTATTATTATAAAAGACCACTGTAGTTAGTAGGAACAAATTAGTAATACAAATTAAATTGATATTCTGTAGAGTCACCACAATAGTGTGCTCAATTATATTTTACTTAACTCGTTTGAGGAACTGTAGTGTTAATAGGTATTCTTGAGGTATAATTTTATAAATCTGTTAGTCCTTTCATTATTTAATTTTTTGTCCATCTCTACCAGTATTGATATTATTTTTAAAGAAAATGTTAAATCTTTATAGATAAACTTCCCGGGAGGTGGTGGTGGACAGTCAATGAAATATCCTATCCGGGTTTGTAGTATAAGGGTAAAATTAATTTTTAGTTAGACGTTTACATGGTCATTATCTCGGTAATGGGGTGAAAATTGTTTAAAAAATTAAACGCTAAAAACATCAGCAAAGGAGTTTCTAAGAATAATTCAAAATTTGCTTAAGCCCCCCTAGTGCGATAAAACACCTGAGTTTCTAGAGGGAATTAGAAATAAATATTGTTGGGGTCAATTTTAAATTAAGTAGGGTTAAGGTAATCTAAGAGTCGCGCATATTTTAAACTTGGGCATATAAGTTGATACACAGATGCATTTAGAAAAAATTGGCTTAATTGTAAACCGTTAACTTTAATAATTAAGCTAATGAATCAACAACATTAGAACATTTAACAAAACAAGGATTGTTTTGTACATAAGCCGATGGAAACAACTTTGCCAAATGCGCACTCTTATACGACCGATTGGTTATGAGTTCTTGCGTTGTAGTCGATAAAAGTGCTTGAAGGAATTAACCGGTTCCCGCTTGGACTAGTATATTATCAAACCATTCTATAATTATAATGCCTACAGGCCTGATCATAGTTATATTTTGAAGAAATATTATAAATCGTAAACTACATTAAAAACTTCAAACTTACCAGGCGCGTTTATTAATACACAGTTTATAAATAAAGAATCGGGAGTGAGTAAAGGGTACACTTCACTTGTCTCAAAACACAATTGAAGTTAAACTTCAAGTTGCATTTAGTTTCCGAGTACGACGTAATGCCGCACTCTTATCAGCCGCCGCACTCTTACACCAACCTTACCCTACAGTTTTTTCTAAATTTGGAAACACCCTGTACAAAAACACATTCATTTTCGTAAAGACCTATCAGAGTCTGCCTCAATAAATATTAAACAAACCATTTTACTTTTTTAAATACTTTAAAACTGCTTGTTATTTTCGTTACAAAATTTTTAATACAAACCATGTTGCGTCGTCCTACAAAAATAACGCCCGCTGGTTTATTATCCTAATAGCATTTCCTACAAGCAGATTTTTACTACAGGCGCTTAAAAATCTGAAATTTAACACCAAAATTATTAATTACAGTCAGCTGATTACAGTTCACGCGTTTGGCCCATTTCCGACATCCAGGGACTGTCACTTCCGCTTGTTTCGGCGACTTTATGAACGGAAGTATTGATACCGGGTTTCAACAGGGTTTATATGTAATTACTGCAAATTGCTGAGCCTTAAGACTTCCAAATTGGAATGTCCATTATTCCTAGTTTATGGAAAATATGGGATAAGAAGAAAGCCTACAAAAATGCATAACGTTTTTTAAAATCACTGAAAAATTTTATTGCTGAAAATAAAACATGATTAAAACGGCTTATTAAAACAAATTTCTTCACCTTCTAATTTTTCAAGACTTTAGTCAAAAATATTAAGAGCAGAAATTTATAGCTTATTCAAAGAATTTTTTTTTTTTGGAGTTTAGATAACAATCGTTTGGTATCGCATTTTGTGACACACGGACACTTATAATTCTAGAAACGCCCAAATATATTTTTTATAGTGTTATTGAGCAAAATAAGGGAGAAAAAGCATTCGTTCTAACTTTATCAAAGTTTAAACATGCACGTTGGACAATAACGTAAATGCTTATGGTAAAAATTTTGATTGTAATTTAAAAGTAAGTGTTAGTAAATCAAATTGGCTTTTTTAGAAAATGAAAAATGACATATATACGTACATTTATTTAAAATGATTGAAACAAAATGAAGCACAACGAGATAGAATGTACAGAACTTTATAGAAGGTACATAAAGTACCTAGCTATAGTTCCATTATATATCCACATCCTAACTGACATAACATTTAAACGAAAGAAAAAATAGCACGAAGGGAAAACTACAGGAAATGAAGAATTAGAAGTTCTCTAATATTTACAAAGTACTCCACTATTATAAAAACGAAAATCAATATTTAGTATTGTTTTCCAATGCAGGCATTTTCATGCGGGGATTAAAAAATAATTACATTTAGGTTTTGGTCAGAAAATAATATAATGAAACAAGAATATGCTTCTGTTTACGTAAAGTTGTTGGGACGGATGAGTTAGCTTTCTCAAGGGTCAAACTTTTTTTTATAATGAACTACCTGAAAATCCTCGATTCGGACACGAAACTCGTCGTTTCAATTTCTCCGGGTTTGGTTGCCAGTTATATTGAACACTAGAGTAATATGAGCAATAATTTTTTAATAGCTATTTAAACGGCACAAACATATAAAATAATTGTTGAAAATTTGGCAAATTTAGGAGGATTAGATGGACCAACCCAAATAGCCTAAGATTGAACTGTTATGGACATCTCTTTATGGAGATATGTAAATTAAACAGATGAAAGAAATTTGGACAGTGCATCGTTGAAGGGAAAAAATTAACAAAGGAGACAATTTAAATGGCTATGACCAGGGAATCATTTCGATAGTCATTAAAACGCAAAAAGAATGGAGGGTATATTGAGTAGTTATTTAAGATAACTATTTCAGTTTATTTGAATTAGTAATAATACCGTATTTAAGATCAAGTGAATTTTTTTTATTTGTCGTTAACTAAGTTGAGATTTTGGAATCTTTGAAATATTATACTACGTAACAAATTAACTCACAATCAGTGATTACTTCTGAAGATGCTCATACGGTCAGCAAAGCGTCTGCTGAAATAACCGGTGAAGTACAAGTTGAACTTGCGCAGTTAGTGTTCCGTTACGTTGATTGCTTTTTAAAAATAAAAATTTTTGTTACGGAGGTATAAAATGATCAGTGACTTCACAAAACACACCCTAAATGAGTTTTTTCAACAAAGTTTATTTCCGATCTTTATTGAAAAGAACTAATGACCTTGAAACATTTTTTTTATATACCAGTTAAAGTATACATTATATATACTCGACTCCGATTCCGATTTCACTCCCCAAAACTAACCCTTAAGTCAATATTTCACTTTCAAAAAACCGTTAATTCCTATATTAGTACCAAATTTCAACTTTCTAGCTCAATTAGTTTTGGAGAAAATCGGGTGTGACAGACGAGCGGATGGACGGACGGACGGACAGATACAGAAGTAATCTTAAAAGTGTTCCTTACGGAACACTAAAAATGACGTGTTTGGTGTACTGGTGATAACTATTATTTAAGAAAAGTTTACATATTGTGATAATTTTTACTTTGTGATTTTTATTTTCTTCCGTTTAAACGTTCTTTCAGTTAAGATGTGGTGTATATATTCTTGGGCATTATATTTTGACCAATGATTTTGCTTTGTCTTCCATAAAGTCTTGTCTACTATTTTTCACTCTCGCAAAAACCATTTTTAGACTTAGGTTTTAACTTACTTACTATCAACGAATTATCAATGTCAATTTGCATTATTGTCAAATGTACATAACCAGCTTCTACTAAAATTAGGAAAAGGGTGTTTTATTCCTCCCTTGGCACCATAGCTTAAAAATATTAATAACTGGTATTTTTAGTAGTTAAAAGTGTTATATGTCAAAAAAACGCAATGGGCAATGATTTCTGTTTTAACTTCTCAGTTTATTAAAAAATTAATTAACTTCTGTATTTACAGTTTTCTAAAAAAACTTTTCAAATAAGCGAGTTAAAGAGGTAGTCTATTTATATAACCGTTTAACTCTGAAGATCTATCTTGAAAAGATAACTTCAACCGTGTTTTAAGCAAAAAAAATTAAATGAATAAGAATTTATCGCTAATGGCAATTAAACATTTTTTTGTAAAAGTAAAATGCTGCCTCAAAAAAGAAAACGTAAGTAATATATGCTTACGATTTTTGTTTTTAATTCAACTCTTTTAGTTACCTCTTATTCCTCTTTCAATCAGTCACATTTGCACCAGCAACATTAAACGCTAAGCCACAAAGTCTGTCAAGTAAGATAATCGTACCAATGGTCCAGCGCGTGATAATTTCATTTTTGATAGATGCGATTCTGCGCGATTCAACAAAAAATCAGTACGAGGAACCTTTATCTAGGACGCATTTTTGTAAAAAAGTGTCAATTCGATTCCGAATTTTCGTCGAAAATCACGTAGAATCCAAAATGAGTCACTTGTTTGGGCGTCGGTTCGAAGGCAGTCTTTCTTTGTGTTCTCATCCAAATAGGTCTTGAAATGATACGTTCGCGGGCGTTAAATGCATTAAAAGATCGAGAGGAAAAATATCGATGAGTTGCGAAAAACGTTGGGTCGGTAGGTTTTGTCTAAGTCACTCCGAAAGTCGAAAAAACCTAATCGTGTATTTGTTTTCACGGGATCCAAAATTGATACTGCGTCAAGGACGGCAAAATTAAGAAAAATCAGATTTGAATATGTCCCCATATAACAACAACTTCGTGCTCATGATGTTAAATTCGCGACAGCACAGCGTTGATGTAAACCTTTGCTGGGCGGCAAAAATCGCACAAAGCTGACTCACGAAGCGGATCGATAAGATACTAGAGTAGCCCTTATATATCACCGGACGTCAACCCTATTGAAATCGTTTAGTCTAGTGAAAAGAGAAAGCTCAGAGGAAAGACTCTGAAGACTTTGACTCAGTTATCTCACGAGTATGCAAAAAAATCTTGTCGATAGCATGTCTCGTTATTGATGCAGGAGGCGATTGTTCAGTCGCCTCCTGCATTGAGTAAATTTTCCACTTACTAAGGTAATTGCGCCGTTGTTATGCACACCAAAGAATACATTGATGGCTAAAAATGTTCTCGAAACACTTTTTATTAAGAAAAAGGGCGGTACCGGTCTTACTTGACAGACTATTCAAGTGTAAATGTAATTTTATCAACCATAGTTTGGGACGGAAAATTAAGGTTTTTTTTTATCGTGTCATGGTAAGTGGCTTTATATTGTTTGTCAAAATCACTAATCTTTCGCTTTTAGACTACCTATTTTTTTAAACTTTTCTTCAGAGGCCTTTCTATTCACCTCCCAATATAAGCTATTTCCTAGGTAGCATGAATTAAACTACCTTAAACTCCTCTTTACACTAGACGCACCGATTTTATCTGATACTATATGCACCCCAGTATGTTACTGTACTCTTCAAAGTGACTCCAAAGAGGAGTTTAATTTCAAAATATTTATAGTAAAAAAGAAAAAAATGAGAATGAAAATACCTATAACGTTACGATTCCGACATTCTTTTTTTCTGAGCGGCCGAAACACAGCCTATTGATCACTAACCGTCTGTACATCGTTTCGTTGATCGCTGTTTTCCGCATGCGAGTTGTTAACACCGACCGAGCGCCTGTTATTATAACCGTTTAGTTTAGAGATATCTTCAGAAAAAAACTCTAATCTAACTACATGAATGCCCAATTTCTCGATCATTACATTGCAAAAGATACAGTCTGCCAAGTAAGAACGTGTCCGCGATAATTCATTTTTGGTAGATGCGATTCCAGAAATTCAATAAAAAATGGTAGAGGGGGGAACCTTTGTCTCGACACATTTTAGTAAAAGTATCAGTCGTTTTACGAACTTTCGTCGAATCACGTAAATTCCAAAATGGGTCACTTGTTTTGCGCGGCGGCGGTTCAAGGCAGTCTTTATTTGTCCCTATCCAAAGGGGCCTAAAATGATACATTCCACGGCCGCTCTAAATATATTAAAAAGTCGGTTGATCGTTTGTGAAAAGAAGGGGGTAAGTGGGGTTGTAAATCGTTTTAACGAGACAAAAAATGTCGACGACTTGCCCAAAATGTGGCTTCGTAAGTCGAAAAAAAAAAACGAATCGTATCTTTATTTTCACGGGACTCGAAAATTGACGCTGAGTAAGATGAAGCAAAATTTAGAAAAATCGGTTTTGAATGTGTCCATGAGGACCATTCGACAATATCTTCGTGCTCATGATGTCAAAATTCCGAAGCACGTTGAAGAGAATCTTTGCTGAGCGAAATCACGTCGCGAAAGCGGCTCGCTTGGACCCACCATAATAAGGTACTAGAGTGGTTCTTACAATCGCGGGGACGCCAACGCTATTGAGAAACGTTTGGTCCTGTGTAAAGAGAAAGCTCAGAGGAAAGAGTTGAGGACTTTGACTCAGTTGTCCCGCAAGATTTTTATTTTTCTATGAATTGTTACACGAGCCGAAACCAATTACTATAAAGTTTAGTTTTGAGATATCGACAGAAAAAAGAATTTATCGGCATCAAATCAGAACTACGTGAATGCTAATTTCTCGAAATATTGACAATGTTATATTTGAACTATGTGATGTCTACCCTAAATCTACCCCGTTACCCAATCCAATCCAGTTTTTTAAGCGAGTATTAAGTAGATCTAAGTTATCTTTACATATTGCTTTCAAAAATTGTGGTGCCGGCGACGTGCGGGCCGATTATCCCACGTGCCGTTCCTTGCGACCATAAGCCATCCTTTAACGAGAATGTACTGCTTTTGATTGCTTTAGGTTGTGGATTTTGTTAGACTACACTAACGACCCATTCTATTTAATGTCCGGGGCCTAGTGAATAATTAATCCCTCATTCAAGAATTAAGATGCTTTATAAATGCTGAAAAAAAATTAAACGAAGGTTAAGGCATATATCCAAATATCATTTTGTCTTTATTTTCCAAACGACTGGCCATCTTGTAGGGATACAACATATAAATCTGTACGGAAGAGTTAACCATTGCAATAAAATCCTGAGCACGCTTAACGGGCATTTCGAACTGTTTGCATATTGACACGAGCTAGGAATTCTAAAACGAACTGACATTAAATTCAAATCGAGGTTGTCAGCCCATATTTTATAATGTCTGAGGACCACGGTTCTAGTTGCTTAACTTAGGAATGTGAGTGGGACCAGTTTCTTCAAATGTCCTCACCCATTTTTTAATTAGCGATTAAACCACTCGGAGGGCTTTGTTTACGATGTGTAAATAATATTGAAACGAAAAAAGTTGTGGCTGATACTACAGAAAAAATTAAATATTGGATTTTGTAATGTCTTCAAGAAGGCCAACAGGGCAAAAAAGACCGTAAAAAAAATTAAATATGTAGGTATAAGGACTACTTGGTTTATTAATACCTACATCCCCTCTAAAACCGCGGTATAATAGGGCACTTATTGTAATAGAGGTGAAAATAAATTAATGCTCAAATTTAACGGGTGTCTAAACGTAAATGTTCTATCCGTTATTTTTGTCGTAACTACATGTATAGGAGATATTATT
>CM032447.1:98622726-98628497 GCA_019049505.1 Pachyrhynchus sulphureomaculatus
AAAAAAAAATTGATGTTGCTGCAAAATATTGGTGTTTCTCAAGTTGCGTCTCTCTGATATAATACAGAACGAGTCGCCGAGTTCAGTCTATCATCAAGAAAACTAGTGTTCACGCAGTCGAAAAACGAGTCACGGGTGAGTCAAGTACTTAGCTACGAGGATGTAAATGAAAGCAGTTTTACGATGGTTTCAAGTGGCCTTGTCGTATCCGTACGCGCATCAAAACGTACCAATATCGGGAATTTACATAAAGCAAAAGGCTCTACATGATTTGCCTAAAGAAATTTAACTGCGTTAATTTTCAAGCTAGTGAAGGGTGCGGGGGTTCGGTTGAGTGCCTGGAAGACTCGCCCAATTCAATTGTTTTCAAGACGGTGTTCTGGCAGAGAAGGCTGCAAGGCGTTAGTCAGGCGGGACCTGTGACATTTGGACTGAAATTGTTTTAAAAAGTGCATTGAAAGAAGTACGAGCCAAAAAAGTTTTCAGTTGTGTTCAAACGGTTTCTTTTTAATTGTGATGCCAAAATAAAACTTTTGCTTTTAAAAGTGATAAATGTTTTGGCTTCGTTTAAAAACAAGTAAAGGAAGGGCTGACCAGACTTATGGTTGGAGCAAACATGGATGGCTCAGATAAAACTGAAAAATACTGCCTCTATAGGTAAAAGCAAAATTACCCGTTGTTTAAATGGTGTTAAGTCTCTGGAGTTGTCTCGTATTACGCCAATAATAAAAAAGGCATGGCTGAGACTTTCTGAGATTTTCGAAAAGATGGACCAAAAGAACTGGACACAGAAAATGAAAAGCCACAAAAGCGAAAGAATTGTGATGTTTATAGACAATTGTCCTGCCACATCCAGTTAGTTACTGTATGTAAAAAATTAAGGAAGGACTATTGAATTGTGATGCGTTTTTTCCAACATACATGTACCCTCCAAATTGCCATCCTATGGGACCAGGGTATTATAAAATAACATAAAACCATCTATTACCGAAATAGAATTGTTCAAAAAATTGTTAATTACGATTGATATCATCCTTCATAGTCCAAAAAATTCGATTACCCATTAAAGAAGTGTATAACCAAAGTCTCTAAGGTATAGAGATGTGAAAACTTGTTTCTCAGAAAACTATCAAAAAACTGCTTTTCTAAAGCAGGTTTTACTGAAAAAAAAAATTTGAACGAATGGGAAGAAGAAGACGAAATGGGATCTCGCTACCTTAAAAAGGCAATGGGGTGGTATTCTACAAAAAAAACTGCTACCGTCGACGCAGATTTTTTACTTGAAGAGTTCTTAGAAATCGGACAATGATGTTGGACACGACTGATCTTCCCAACTGGCCTAAGACATAAATTTGACGATATAAAAAGTTATAGAAGATCATGAAGAAGAAACTGAAACCGGGGAATGTCACTGCACTAAATTTAGTGAAAATGAAATAAGAAATACATTTGGACATGACATGTATGCGACACTAATATCTCCAGGGGCCAGGAAAGTGTACCTTAATCAAATCTTTCTGCAAAAAGGAATATGCATGTTGAATATCAATGCGAGAATTTTGTTGAGCAACAATGATGTTTCAAAAAGTAATGTTCAAAAGAAAAATAACTGTTATTTTTTTCTAGTACGTTAGATGTACGTAGTATGTACATATGTATTAACAGATTTTGTATTATTCTTACACACATAACATCAGTACGTTATATCTTTACCACGTGCGTCATAGTTTTCAGGTCATTATCCCAGACGACTATTATATTTTTGGTCAGCTTTATTTTAACAATACCTACGACTTATTGGTGAATGAAAAAAGAGACAAATAAATATAATAGTCGTCCTGTTTATATGGCACTGAAAAATTGACGCAAGGGGTAAAGATATAACGTACGGGACTTTATGAATGTATTTACACGTTTGTTACATGCGTATGGTACGATTTGAAACTTATTCAAAAAAGTTTAGTAAAACTTTTTCTCTACCTTTTCACTCCTATATTTTCAATAACATTCAATTTTGGCAATTTTTTTTTTGTTGCTTGTACCTTATAAAATACAGAGGTAAATGATTACCAATATAAAATACAAAATACATAAGCAATATATAACGGATTTTTTTTCTTTTAATACTAGTGAAAAACACTTACTATAAGTGAAATTATCGTTCAAACAATTTTTGGTCTTTCAACTTTATAGGAGTCTCTGTGGACTGTATATATATATATATATAATAATATATATATATATATATATATAATAATATATATATAATATTTAAACTTCATATATAAGAATTAGGGCTATTGGGCTGAATGGTCCTTCGACATTCGTAAAATGGTATCATTTTAGTGTTTACCGTACGAAACACTTATAAGAATGACTTTCGGATTGTCCCGATAAAGAAAATAAGATAAATATTAATAATATATAAAAAAATAAAAATTAAAAATAGAAAAAAAAATTTATATAAGTATATAATAGATAATAAAAAAGAATATATAAAGTACAAAATTATAAGTTAAGTCATAAATGAATGAAAACAATTAAATATTAAAAATATAAATAAAAAAATACAGGGGCGAACCTATATTAAAAAAATAATAAAATAAAAAAAAGAAAAATAATACTCCTCTTGGTAAATAAAAAAAATTATAAAAAAATCAAGGATCCTGTCTGTCACGCCCGAATTTTCTCCGAAACTTGCTTTTTTTATTAGAAAACGAGGGGTGAGGAAAGAAGTAATTAACATAGATAGATGAAATTTGGACCATATTATAGGCAATTGCAGAACTGTGTAAGTTTTGAAAACTTAAATTTTTGACTTAAAGGGCTAGTTAAAAAATATTAAATAAATATTATCTCTTTTGGAGCGGGAAGTGGTTAAAACATTCGAGAAATGGAAATTTTCTTTTTTTTTTTTACCAGGATCCATTCGGAGGTGAGATGTTAAATAAAAGCCTGTATAAAAGACGAAGTTTCATCAATAATAATACATAGAATGTAAATTCTTGGATGCACCACTTTCTCATTTGCATATTTTTAAAAAAATGTGAAAAATATGCATGCCCCACCAAATTCCGAAAACAATAAAAAACTGATCAAAAAAACTTTTGAAAAAAATCTGGAATATTCTCAAACAGAGTGTAGATATAATCACAAAAATTATCCCGAGTGCATTACCTTACTTAATAATTTAACATTCTCTGGTATAAATAAGAACAAAACAGAAGAAGTTGAAACTCCAAAAAAATTTATGGGATGTGTTTGTGAAGTTTATAAACAAGAAACATGAAGACATTTTTATATATCCATAACAACAACGTACTAATAATATAAAAAGCAAAACATTAAATTTTCCATAAAAAACATATTTATTTTCACTATTTAAAAGTGAAACGCAAATGGCAAGATAATATGTGCTATCATCATCTAACAGTTTACAAATATGATTAAGCGATTTATAAATGATAACTAGAGGCGTTATGGGCACGGAGATAAGAAAGTAAACGGTAACTCATCTTTTTAGAGTTAAATTGCTAAAAGTTCAGGAAATAATTATAAAAATAAACGTGGCTTTCTGAAATTTAAGGTTAATTGCGAGCCAAGACTTTAATTACCCAACCTTGTGTAAAAAAAATTTTAACCTTCTTTATTTATCACCCAGAATTTTGTTAAAACCAGTAAAGTAACTCTAAAAGGTTATTAATCAAGTAACGATTTTTTTTTTCGCTAACATGAATATTTAAGTTTTTTTATAAAAAAAACACTAAGGGTGACTAAAAAATTGACAATTAAACTGAAAAATTAGGGATCTAATAAAAATATAAATAACAAAATTCTTAATATTTTACGATTTATAATGAGTTCTTTGTAGTAAGAGATCTTTTTTATGAGAGTTTTACTATAGTTCGCCAATAATCTAGGGCTTCCTATTTTCCTTGGTTATCGCTTCTCCGCGCTGGTAATGTCCAATTCTCATCTTTCAGCACTGTACCGTGCTTTCTACTGCATGTGACTCAACCATCATGTATCCCGACTTCTGAGAAAAAGAATTTCCAAGTGTTCTTTAATTTCATAGGTGTTAAAGATTTTTTAATTACATCTTTATAGTTCTCTAACCTTAGGTTGCCCAAAATCATTTCGAGTAAGGTAAACAGACTTTTTTTAGCTTACTCCTTTTTTATATAATGTGATTTTTTCTATCTCTATCAATTCACCCGCAAATAAAACTGTCAATTCTCCAAACTATTTTCTACATGTGAGACCCATGGTTTAGCATACTCATTTTTTTCTCAAAGTAATTTTATATTTCCATAAGATCTTTGATGTTGGAAGCATGAGCTACTGATACAGAAGAAAGCGTAGTCCCGTTGTACTAAAACTTGGCTTTTAAAGTAGCTTTAAATGAGTCAATGAACAGGCGCCAGGCACATAGATCGTCTTCAAAATTGAAAGAGCTCATGACTGCATAATGTCATTAAAATAGCCAAAATCGCCTGCATGAGAACAATAAGATTCAGAATAGATTTGAAAAATAATACAGTTTGGTATCACGTGAAAATAAATTTCAACTCTTCAACCGAGATCCTAAAAGCGACGCCTGTTCTTTTGAAGAAATTTAAATTACGTACCAAATCATTAAGATATGCTTGTGTTAATCTATGAGGTTAGGATATGTTCGATTCATAAGTTGGATCGTATTTCGTTTTATAGTCGTGACTAGGGATGGCTAACAATCTATAGATTTAGACGATGTTTGTCTAGGTTGCCCAGATTTATTAGTTATGACCTTTATGTTAATTGAACATACGTAACAATGACTTACGTTAACCTTAGGGTCCGTTCGAAATATAGCTCATCCTGTGAGAAGTCTAACACACGTTATAGAGCAGACATGTCGGATCTAAGATTTTTCCTCAGATCTAAGTGGAAAACCAAAATAGTAACAACACCTGTTAATTAAAGATGTATTAATTTCGTCGTTGATTTTGAACATTAATTCTCCACATACGTAATAAACACTATCCGGGTGATTCAACATTTTTTCTACTACACTACTGACTACAAAAGTGTAGGATAATATAAAATTATAATTTTTCAGATCAGTACTTGATCAGTAACAATAACTTCACCTCTTCAATGTAAGTATTCGCGTTTCTTGTCAAGCTGAATGTGCTACTGTTACAAAAAAACTTGAGATTAACCAAATAAAAACCAACTTAATCAGGGAAGTACCTCAATATGTATGACAGAAACCGTGTGGACTAGTGTTAGTTTTAAAAGAATAAAAATTAAAATATTTTTATTTATGGTAAAATTATCAAAATAGTGTGTGTATTAAATGTATATTGTTGTAAAAATGACCTGTTTATTTTCTAAATAGAAGTAAAAATTCTGCTTAATTGATTCCCTAGTTCCATAGGCTGGAGTTGTCTTAAAAGAAAATATCAGTACTGTAATGTGGCAAAAATGAATTAAAGGAATACCTAGGGAAAATTAATAAAAGAATTTAAATTGCGCAGAAGAATATATAGTGTCTTGTCACAGAAGACCGCTAGTAAGTTTTGCTCTTACATTAAAAACCCCAGAGGTCCGAAAATAATAGAGAACCCGGGCGTTCCGTGAATCTATCACTTAACTGTTCAAAACGTTGCTTACTTCTATACAAAATATTTATCGTTATGGTAATTAATAAAGTAAAAAATTCAAAAATTATATTTAGCAGTTTAGATAGAAATTATTAATTTTCAAAGGGGCACCTCAGCTATGCAGTC
>CM032447.1:98628597-98655561 GCA_019049505.1 Pachyrhynchus sulphureomaculatus
GTCAACGCGGGGCTTTTGGAATTTTATTTTTTAAAGGGTTCAGTGTACTAGCTTTCGAACAAAGTAAAAGCTCTAACTTTGCAGATATTTTTATTTCATAATATTTATTAAAAGAAACTACATTATAGCAGTAAGACAAAAGCAGGAAAATTGGTAGAATTTTTTATTTCAATTTATCTGATGGTGGTATAGATATTTGAATTTTGTTAATAGACTCTAAGATAAGAGATCCCTGTTTTTTTTTTCTTAAAAGCTAGCTTTATAGTTCAGATTAGCAGATGTACTGGTTTACTTAATTTTTTGCAGTGTTAGATTTATTTTGCGGTTAAACCGAACAAAAAACTGTTCTTTCTTCTCACCGATGTTTTGCATGAATATTAAAAATACTTAGCTGATACGAAACGATATCTGGAGATTTTTTTGTTGAAAATTCTTAACATATTTGGTAAAAGAATTTTAATACAAGGCGATACTTAGAAATTTTTTGAAATTGTCGAAGAATTTTTTTTAAATGTTTGGTAAAGAAGTTTACATATTTTAGTTGCCTTTACATGATTTTATTTTGACTATTGGGAGCACAGGAAAAATATTTTTACGACTTTTTAAACAATTCTTTTAAATTTTCTACATTTATCATGGAAGCATTAAATTTTAAAGTCACCTACTGGAATATGAATTAGACTATGAACTGAAAATCCGTCGTACTTTCTCAGAACGTCCGGTCGCGGATAAAAGAAAGATTCTAACGAGGATCTTAAGTAAAGAAATATTCCAATAGATCAGATTGGACTAAATAGTTACAAAAAGTTTCTGATTTTTTAAGTCTAAAATAAAAATTCTCCTTATCAAGTTAAAACTCCTGCTTCTCCAAATGGTCACATGTCTCCTTTATTCGTGCATAAATATTCAGATAACAGACCGCATATCGAGTAAATCTATTAGTAGGTGCCCATTTCTCGGCTTTATTTGACTCTGGTGCAAATGCCTCCGTTATAGGTCAGAATGGTATTAAAATTTTAAGTCGTTTAAGTATAAAAATATGCCATGTCAAAAATAGAAGTGTTACCACTGCAGATGGCAGCCGTCTAAAAGTTTTAGGTACGGTTGAGTTGCCGCTAGTCTGCAATGGTCATTGTTTAGTAATCTCTGCTCTAGTAGTACCTTCTCTATCACATACTTTGGTTATAGGATTTTAGGATGTGATTTTGCACAAAAATTCGGAATTTTAGTAAATTTTAAAAATAATTCGTGGTATCCACAGTCCCTAGAAGTCAATTTCTCATACAAGTTTTAAAAGATTGTTATTCAGAAAGTTCTTTAGAAAACCTTTTCTCGCGCCTATGTACCCTAGATGATCTCTCGCGGACGGAACGCTTAAAGGCAGAAAACGTAATAAGCTCTTTCAATGAAATAAAGTAGTAAAGATAGGTTAGGCCGAACGAATAAAATCACCATGTCTATAGATACAGCTGATGCCAGTCCTGTAAAGACAAGGCCCTTCGCCATGTCTCCTTATATGTCAAAAGTATTAAATAAAGAGTTAGACGAAATGTTGTGAAACTCGGAGTAATTGAAGAATCAAACAGTCCCTGGTGTTCTCCATGTTATTGGTGAAAAAGGCCGATGGACAGTATCGTCTATGCTTTGACGGAAGAAAGCTCAACGAGGTCAGCAAATTTGATAACTGTCCATTACCGAACATCGATAGAATTTTGACATCACTCAGGAATGCTAAGTATGTATCCTCGATAGATCTTAGAAAGGCATTCTGGCAAATTCCTTTGGACAAATCCTCTAAGGAAAAGACTGCTTTGCAGTAGTAGGCCGAGGTCTATTTCAGTTCGTCACTATGCCGTTTGGTCTAAAGAACGCTGCTCAAACTCAGCAACGTTTAGTGGACGCTATATTTGGTCCGAAATATGAGTCGCATATTTTTACCTATCTAGATGATATTTTAGTAACATCGGAAGACTTCGAATCGCATATTCGCTTACTTAAAGAAGTAAAAGATAAATTGAAAAGGCCGGACTGACGATAAATTTGAGCAAATGTGATTTTTTCAAAACTTCTCTAAAGTTTTTAGGCTATATTGTAGGCTCAAATTCCTTACGTACCGATCCGGATAAAGTAGCAAGCATGGTTAATTATGCGAGACCTACTAATACTACGGAAGTTAAGCGCTTCGTAGGAATGTGTTCATGGTACAGACGTTTTATCGAGAATTTTTCTACCCTGTTGTCGCCTATTAATGATCTTTTGAAAGGACGAAAAAAAGGACAATCGATAGATTGGACAAAGGCAGCAGAAAAATCTTTTATCAAGATTAAAGAGCTATTGGTTTCAGCTCCAATTTTATCCCAACCAGATTTTCTCCCAACAGTTTTATATTTCTAGTGATGCTTCTAATACCGGTTTTAGGGGGCGTCCTAACACAGAAAATCAATGGTGAGGAAAGAGTGATAGCGTATGCCAGTAGAACTTTATCAAAGGCTGAACGTAACTATTCGGTTGTTGAAAAAGAATGTTTAGCAGTACTCTTTAACATCGAAAAGTTTCGACCTTACATAGAAGGTGTTCCTTTCACGGTCATAACAGATCATTATAGTTTATTGTGGCTTAATTCTATTAAAAACCCTAGTGGCAAACTAGCGCGTTGGGCGATTAGGCTAAGACAACACACATTTAATTTAATTCATAGGAAAGGAGTCCACAATGTTATTCCTGACGCTTTGTCAAGAATCCCAGATCATACAGTGGACGAAAACAGTCTTAATGCACAGATTGGCGTAAGAATTGATACAGTTGATATAGATCGCATTGATCCATGGTACGACAATTTACGGCAGCAAATCAAAGAATTTCCGGAAAATTTTCCGCAGTGGAAAGTGGAAAATGATTTCGTGTACAAGTTTATCCCAAACCAGTTGCCTTTAAAAGTTAATGTACCCGAGTGGAAAATACTAGTTCCTAAACCACAGAGAGAGGAAATTATAGACATGTGTCACACTCCTCCTACTTCTGGTCATTTTTGGTTTTTATAAAACTCTTCACAGGGTTCAGGAACAGTATTATTGGCCAAAAATGCGTTTTGACATCGTAAAGTTTGTGAGGACTTGTGAAGTATGTGGAGCGCAGAAATCTCCAAATGCACTACCTATGAGACTGATGGGGAAAAGAGAGGAAAACGGTTAATTACCCTTTTCAAGTCATAGCAGCTGATCTAGTAGGCCCATTCCCACGTTCAAAAAAGGGAAATAAATGGCTTCTCGTGGTTTCTTGCTGGTTTACAAAGTATACCATGCTGTTTCCTTTGAAAAGCTCTAAAGCTGGATATATAGAGAGAATTTTGGAAAATAATGTCTTTCTAATCCACGGTGTTCCATCGCTCTTAATATGCGATAACGGTACTCAGTTTACCTCTAAGAGTTTTAAGAGCCTAAGTGAAACTTATGGTTTTAATATCCGTTTTAATCCCGTGTACTCTCCACAATGTAATTTTGTTATCGAACGTAATAAACCGAACAATAGGGACCGCTTTAAGAAGTTACGTGGATTCACATGACACTTGGGATGGCAATAGATTTGGATGTCAATGTTGACAGCGAAATAATTCCGGGTAACAGGGGTGCGTACGCCGAAAATTTGAAGGGTTTAAAAGATATTTTCACCGACGTGCGTAGTAGGATACATAAGGCTTATGAACGGGACAGTAAGTCTTACAACCTTAGAAAAAGGGATTTTTCCTTTAATATAGGTGATCACGTTTGGCGAAAAAATAAAATTCTTTCCAGTGCAGCTGATAAATTCACATCTAAGTTAGTACCTAAGTATGTGCATTGCGTGATTAGAGAAAAGATTTCAGATTTAGTTTATGGTTTGGTTAATTTAGATGGGACTAAAATAGGAAGATGGCATATTAAAGACTTAAAACCATTCAACGGACCTAACCCTAGTGAAAGTTTGTCAGAAGAAGAATAATTTATATTTACATTATCTTAATTGCTTAAATTTTTTTTGGATGTTGCTCTGTAGAGGTGACGACCTCGTTTTTTTGACTGTTATAAAAGTTGAGCAGAGAATAGCTTACTTTTATTGTTTAATACTAAGGTTTTGGGTATTGGCCATATTCCAAACTTAGGTTGATTGTAGTTGATGTTTAGCATCGACTCAGCTGTTGCGAGCTTGCGAAAGAGTCACACTCAGGATTTATCATAAGACTGGTATGTCGGTGGTCGCGGGATTTGATTTGCTAATGACCCCATATAATATCCAGTTCTTGACACTTGGAAGCGAAATTTTGATTAGAGGCAATCCAAGGTGATCTTGAGTTAGGACAAGCGCAAGATGTAACTCGTGTAGTGTGATGGAAAGTCAAAATTTTTATGAGCAATTTCAAAGTTTGTTACCCGAGTGGGTGTATTTTTATTACCTTAGTGGTATATGTTGGGTGCAATTAAGAGTAAATTGATTTTGGTTTATCCAGTAAGTCTAAGACTTGGATTATTTTGATTTAGATCTTCTTCTGAATTGACAAACTGAGGGTATTTTCTATTTTTTTTCAGAGCCGTTTAAACGTTACCTTTGAGTCACTAATTTTTTTAAAAAATTTTTTTGCATGGACTCATAGGCGTATGTTGAGATTTTTTTCGGTTTACTATCAGATTGATAGAAAATTGAAGTTCTGCAGGAGAACTAAAGGCTGATCATTTACAAGAGATGAGAGCAGACTAAGACAGTCGTTTCACAAAGAAATGGTCAAAAATCTGATACCGAGATGAGAACCTTGCCAAGAGAGGCTAAGCGCAGTGAAGGAAGATTCCTAACCGAATTTTTAGATTTCCAAGAGGTAATCTAGGAGTTTGGGCTGACAGAAAACGGTTATGCCTGATACCTGTAGCAGTTTCTTCTAGAGGCTATTGTCTAGGAAGACGATTAACACCATGATCGAATATTTTAGCTGTCAACGATGTTTTCTTCTTGTTTCTGATTAAGCTGGAAAAGCTCTTGTCGTCTTCAACAGTTTTGTTGCGTTGCCACCGAAAAATAGAGAAATTTTTGCTTCATGTAGCTTTTTAAGCTCATTTTCGTTTTTTTTTGGAAATTTCCGTTAGAAGCTTGGTTAAGTTAACCTTATAAACCTTTTTGGTTGTATCCCATGAGTTATCTGGTTTTACAGGCTGTGATGCACCGGGTGCTAACAGATGCCGTTACGACGTTTGGCAGGGAGTTAGTCTTCCTGAGGAACAGACTGATTGGAAGGGTAGTCTATGGGGGGTGAACGTTTGACCTTTGGGACCTTTAGGGGTTTTGTTACCCAATGGTTATTTCTATTTGAACCAAAGGAGAGCCTAGCTACTATAGTCGACCTCAGCTCCAATTAGCCTATTAGTGGTGACAGGCTGTTGGCAGTAGTGTGTTTCGGAACACCCTATTGATTAAATTTTTTTTGACTTATGGTGGTGTGGTAGACACCGTTTCAGTTTAGTGGATGCTATAATCTACTCCCTTTTGTTGGTGGACACCAGGGTCACCAATTCTGTATTTTATTGTCTCCACCATTCAGTATATCGTGGTGAGGTGTTTGTCTCCTGTTATGTGGGATGGATTGAAAGTTTTTCGTTGTTGTTCTAGGGCGAGACCAGTACACGAGGGTTCTTCATGCAACTTGGAGAAGCGCAATGCTGGTTAAGTTTATATCTCTGTGTAGCCACCCTGAAGAATGACGGAGGGCGTTTTTTCCGGCTCATGTTTCTAGGCAGATTTGTCACTTTGGTGCGATGTGCCGAAGATTTGATTAGCTTTTGCTAAGAGCTTTCACCAAGCTCAGTATGGAGTTATCATAACCAAGAGTTTGGGATTTGAACTCCTGTATGTATTTCTGTATATATTTCTGTACATATTTCTGTATATATTTCGGTGTATGTTGGTTGCCTGAGGGCATGTGCTCAAAATGCGAGATTTTGAGTCGTTTTGCTTATGGACTCCTATATTTAGGATTATGACTTTAGGGAGGTCCTATTTCGAGACTTGCTGTCTCATATAGTTATGTTGGGAATGTTTCCTTGAAATGTTAGTTGTGCGCAGACTAATCATTCTGTTCTTAGTGAATATTGCTTTGTGAAGCAGGATCATTCAGTTTGGTGAATTTTAGCTTTTATAGCTATTCACGGTGTTTAGAGTGAATTTTAGCTTTTGTAGCTATTCACTGTGCCTATAGTGATATCGTTAGCTTTTATAGCTGCTCACTATGTTAATGGCGAGATTGTTCTTTTAGAACGCAGGCTTTGTGTAGTCGAGGACTATTTACAGAGTGTTTTCTTGGCGAGGAGCCGAGTTTTTTTTCTGGCGATATACCAGAGTGTTTTGTTGGCGATAAGCTGACGTGTTTTCTGGCGATCAACCAGAGCGAAATTTTTTCCCTAGCGATTTTAGCATGTCTAGATGTCTTAGGACGTCGACATTGCGCGATAGAGTGCGATTATTTTCCGAGTGCGACTAGTAGTGATACTAGATTTAGAATGTTCTCTTAGCGATGAGCTAGAGCATTGATAGCGATTTTTCCCGAGCGTTTGTCTGGATATTTATCCAGATATTTATTTTTTTTTTGGCCTAGTGCTAAATGGTCTGACAAGACTTTTTCTTTTTAGTGTAAGTGTCTGCACTAGAATCATTTTTTTATTTTTTTTCTTTATTTAAGAATTTTTATAAATTTCTTTTGCTGAAATAGAAAATTTTCAGACAATCCTTAAAATATTTTAAGGGGGGTGTTCATATTTTATTTCAGTTCACTTTTTTGATTTAGACAAGAGTCTAGACAAAGTTATATTTTTTGTTTTGGTAACAATGACAGAGCTGATTCTTTTATATAAGAAGACCGCGATTGTTATTTTGGAAAGGTATTTCTTATGTTCATGCAAGGATTTTTATTTGCTTTTTGATGTACTTAACCTTAGTGTCTAATTAAGTTAAGTCTAGTTATAAGATTCTCGTGATCATGCAAAGATTTTCATTTGGTTTTCATTGTACTTAATATTAGTGCTTAATTGAATTAAGTCTAGTAGTAAGGTCCGAAGTTTGTACTTTTGTTTTAAGTTCTGACCTTAGTATTAAGTGATAGTGTACCACTTTGTACCTTTTCATAAGTAGCCTAAGTTTAATAGACTAGTGTAGTCTATTTCTTTTTGGAAGGGGGTCAATGTAACATTCATTTTTTCCTAGATTTTAAGACCATGTAATGTTACTGATTTTTCACTTCAAATTGTACTTATTTTCATTTTTGTATCGAACGGTATATTAATCAAAGATTCCAAGCCGTTCGGTATATTAGTGTGCTGTGCGGGTTTCTGACCGAATCTTTCGGCACGCCGGGATTGGTTGAAAATGTGTATCCGGATTTTTGGTTCCGGCGTCGCGAGATTACCGAGAGAAGGCCCACGACTTATTTAAGGGTCGAGAGAACTACGGTCGAGGCTGAGTACCATCAAGCCGCAGCCAGGCGAATTTTCATCGGAGCCGCCAAAAAGCTTCCCTCGACGGAGCTGCAGTAAAGGCTCATTACAACAATCATGAGAGCTAAATAATGCACAAGTTTTTTAACGAAAAGCCGTAGTGGGCTCTCTAAGTGTTTACTAGAAAAGTGTGAAATCGGTCGTGTTCCATCGAAGCCGAAATAAAAACAGTAAGTTACCAAAACATCCTTCCATAGACTTATCCCTGAGTAGTGCCTTAACAGCAATATGAACTGACTAAAAAGTGAAGTGAAAAGCACTATTTTTCGTCTTCGGGAGTAGTCAGAGTTTAGAATTTAAATGTCATAACTACCAGTTAGGCTAAAATTTTTTGGTAATCCTGTAAAACTGCAAAGGTTAGAACTTTTTATTTTTAAAAACTTGAATAAATTTTCTTTTTGTTGATTAAAGCTAGTGTCTCACTGAATACCTATCTTACTTTTCAGGATAAGAACGGCTGTACCAAACTGATTTTTTTATTTACCAACAGTACACCCTTTCAGCATTTTTTCATTTTTTTAGCTGAAGTTAGATCCTTTCTATTTTAAAATGAATGGTGCCCAAAAAGTCGTACAGCTGAGGTTTCTTTAAAAATAGAAAAGAATTCCAAAAAGACGTACAAAAATTATCTCTTACCCATATCTCTCTACCAAAGAAAACTGAGCTGGTGTGTGTTTAATTTTCTTTAGTTCTTTTAAAATCAGGATTCACTCGATTCATTATCAGAAATTAAAGCGGGGGGCTGCAAGAAAATTGCGCTCAAGCTTGGGGCATCCAATACTCAAACGGTACAAAATTGCGCTCAAGCGTGGGAAAAACAATTTTCACACGGTACAAAATGACGCCTCAAAAAGCGGGCAAGTTCACAAGTCACAAAGATATGCAACTGTTTAGTAAAGTTGTTGGGACGGATGAGTTAGCTTTCTCATGGGTCAAACTTTTTTTATAATGAACTAATGAAAATCCTCGATCGACACGAAACTCGTCGTCAATTTCTCCGGGTTTGGTGCAGTATATTGAACAATAGAGTAATATGAGCAATATTTTTTAATAGCTATTTAAACGGCACAAACATACAAAAATTGTTGAAAATTTGGCACCCCTTAATAATACGATGGCAAATTTAGGAGGATTAGATGGCCACCAAATAGCCAAGATTTAACTGTTATGGACATTTCTTTATTGAGATAAGTGAATTAAAAGACAAAAGAAATTTGACAGTGTATCGTTGAAGGGAAAAAATTACAAAGGAGACAATTTAAATGGCTATGACCAAGGAATCATTTCGATAGTCATAAAACGCAAAAAAGAATGGAGGGTATATTGAGTATTTAAGATAACTAATTTCAGTTTATTTGAATTAGTAATAATACCGTATTTAGAATCAAGTGATTTTTTTTTTTTTTATTTGTCGTTAAATAAGTTGAGATTTTGGAATCTTTGGAATATTATACTACATAACAAATTAACTGACAATCAGTGATTACTTCCGATGTTGCTAATACGGTTAGCAAAGCGTCTACTGAAATAACCGGTGAAGTGCAAGTTGAACTTGCGCAATTAGTGTTCCGTACGTTGATTGCTTTTAAAATAAAAATTTTTTGTTACGGAAGTATAAAATGATCAGTAACTTCACAAAACACACCCTAAATGAGTTTTCAACAAAGTTTGTTTCCGATCTTTACTGAAAACTAATGACCATTTTTTTTTATATACCAGATAAATTATTAAAGGTAATGCACTCGTGATAATTTTTGCACAATTTACACTCTGTGGAGAATATTCCAGAATTTTTTTTTAAATTTTTTGATCAGTATTTTTCGAGATAAGGGGGGCAGCGATTTTTTTTCTCGATTTTTTTTGAAAATAATACAATGAAAATTGTGCGCAAATACTACATTATACATTATTACATTATACATATATACATATATATATATATATATATATATATATATATATATACACATATATATATATATATATATATATATATATATATATATATATATATATATATATATATATATATATAGATATATATATATATATATATATATATATATATATATATATATATATTTATATATGTATATATATATATATATATATATATATATATATATATATATATATATATATATATATATATATATATATTTGAACTCGTGTTTTTACAAGCTTTCGTTTGACTCGATTCCGATTTCACTCCACAAAACTAACCCTTAAGTCAAAATTTTACTTTCAAAACACAGATACCGAAGTAATCTTAAAAGTGAGGTGTTTGGTGTACTGGTGATAACTATTATGTAAGAAAAGTTTCATATTGTGATAATTTTCACTTTGTGTTTTTATTTTCTTCCGTTTAAACGTTCTTTCAGTTATGATGTGGTTATATATTCTTGGGCATATATTTTGGCCAATGATTTTGCTTTGTCTTCCATAAAGTCTTGTCTACTATTTTTAGACTTAAGTTTTAACTTACTACTATCAACGAATATCAATGTCAATTTGCATTATTGTCAAATGTACATAACCAACTTCTACAAAATTAGGAAAAGGGTGCTTTATTCCTCACTTGGCACCATAGCTTAAAAATATATAGTTGGTATTTGTAGAATTAAAAGTATTATATGTCAAAAACGCAATGGGCAATGATTTCTGTTTTAACTTAAGTTTATTAAAAAATAAATAACTTCTGTATTTACAGGTTTCTAAAAACTTTTCAAATAAGCGAGTTAGAGAGGTAGTCTATTTATAACCGTTAACTCTGTAGATCTAGCTTGAAAAGATAACTTCAAACACTGTTTTATTAAGTAAAAAAATACAATGAATAAGAATTTATCGCTAATGGCAATTAAACATTTTTTGTAAAACTAAATCTGCTCAAAAAAGAAAACGTAAGTAAAATATGCTTACGATTTTTGTTTTTAATACAATTTTTAGTTACCTCTTATATCTTAATCAGTTTTACCAGAATTAAGCAAAAAGTCTGTCAAGTAAGAACGTGTCCGCGATAATTCAGTTTTGACAGATGCGAATCGGTACGGGGAACCTTTATCTACGATGCATTTTTGTAAAAGTATAAATCGATTCCGAATTTTTGTCAAAATCACGTAGAATCCAAAATAAGTCACTTGTTTGGGCTTCGGTTCGAGGCAGTCTTTCTTTGTTTCCATCTAAAAGATCTTGAAATGACACATTCTGCGGGCGTTAAATGCATTAAAAAAAAGAGAAGAAAAAAAATGACTTGCCAAAACGTGGGTCGGTAGGCAAAGTCGCTCTGAAAGTCGAAAAAACTAATCGTGTCTTTGTTTTCACGGGATCCAAAATTCATACTGCGTCAAGGAACCACAAAATTAAGAAAATCGGATTTGAATATGTCCCATGAGACCATTCGACAACATCTTCTTGCTCATGATGTTAAATTCCGAAGCACGTTGAAGAAACCTTTGCTGGGCAAAAATCACGTCACGAAGCGACTCGATAAGATACTAGAATGGCCCTTACAATCGCCGGACGTCAACCCTATTGAAAACGTTTGGTCTAGTGAAAAGGGAAAGCTCAGAGGAAAGACTCTGAGGTTTTGACTCAGTTATCTCGCGAGATTCGAAAAATTTTGCAGAGTATGCAATGAGTATCTCGTCGATAGCATGCCTCAAAGGTGCCAGGCGATTATTGATGCAGAAGGCGATTGTCCAATCGCCTGCTGCATTAAGTAAGTTTTCCACTTACTGAGGTAATTGCGCCGTTGTTAGCACACCAAAAAATACATTGATGGCAAAAAATGTTCTCGAAACACATTTTTTTAAGAATACAAGCGGTCATGGTCTTACTTGACAAACTGTATAAGTGTAAATGTAATTTTATCAACCATTTATAGTTTGGGATGGAAAATTAAGGTTTTTTATCGTGTCATGGTAAGTAGCATTTATATTGTTTGTTAAAATCACTAATCTTCCGCTTTTAAAACACCCATTTTTTTAAATTTTCCTCAGACGCTTTTCTACTCACCTCCCAGTATAAGCTAACATATTTCCTAGGCCGTAACATGAATTAACTATGTTAGGTTGAATTAACTACCTCAAACTCCTGTTTTACACTAGATGCCGACTTTATCTGATACTATATGCACCAGTATGCAACTGTCCTCTTTAAAGTGCTCCAAAGATGAGTTTAATTTCAAAATATTTATAGTAAAAAAGGAAACATGAGTAATGAATTTACCTGTAACGTTACGATTCCGACATTCCTTTATGTGAGCGGCGAAACTATTGATCTGTAAATCGTTTCATTGATCGCTGTTTTCTATAAGTTGTTAAACCGAGCGAGGCCTGTTATTATAAAGTTTAATTTTGAGATATCTTCAGAAAAAAAAAATCTATCGGCGTCAAATCAGAACTACACAAATGCTGATTTCTCGAAATAATGATAAAGATACAGTCCGCCAAGTAAGAACGTGTCCACGATAATTCATTTCTGGTAGATGCAATTCCAGAGATTCAATAAAAAATTGATAGAGGGAACCCTTGTCTACGACACATTTTAGTAAAAGTATAAGTCGATTTCGAACTTTCGACGAAAAATGTAAACGACTTGCCAAAACGTGACTTGGTAGGCAAAGTGACTTCGTAAGTCGAAAAACGAATCGTGTCTTTATTTTCACGGGACACGAAATTGACGCTGCGTCAAGATGAGGCAAAATTAAGAAAATCGGGTTTGAATGTGTCCCATGAGACCAATCGACAACATCTTAGTGCTCATGATGTCAAATTCCGAAGCACGTTGAAGAAACCTTTGCCGGGCGAAAATCACGTCGCGAAGCGGCTCGCTTGGACCCACCATAAGGTACTAGAGTAGTTCTTACAATCGCCGGACGCCAACCCTATTGAGAACGTTTGGTCCCATGTAAAGAGAAAGCTCAGAGGAGAGATTCTGAGGACTTTGACTGTCCCGCGAGATTCGAAAAATCTGTGATCGCTGAGATTTCCTATTTTCTGTGAATTCTTACACCGAGCGAGACCGGTTACTATAAGGTTTAGTTTTGAGATATTGTCAGAAAAAAAGAATTTATGGCGTCAAATCAAAACTACGTGAATGCTAATTTCTAGAAATATTGACAAAGATATATTTGAACTGTGTGCTGTTACCCTATCCTGCTAAATCTAAGTTTTTTAAAGCGAGTATTAAAAAGATCTAAATTATCTTCACATATTGCTTTTTAAAATTATGGTGCCGGCGACGTGCGGGCCGATTATCCCACGTGCCGTCCTTGCGGCATAAGCCGTCCCTTAACGAGAATGTACAGCTTTTGATGCTTTAGTTGTGGATTTGTCGTATTACATTAACGACCATTCTATTTATTGTCGTGGCCTAGTGAAAATATTCCTCATTCGAGAATAAGATGTTTATAAATGCTGAAAAAAAATTAACGAAGTTACGCCTCTATCCAATATCAATTAGTCTTTATGTTCCAACCGACTGCATCTTGTAGGGATACACATATAAATCTTTAGGAAGAGTGCATTGAAATAAAATCCTGAGTAAGCTTACGGCATTCGAACTTTTGCATATTGACAGGGCAGGAATTCTAGCGAACTGACACTTAAATTCAATCCAGGTTATCGCCATTTTATAATGTCCGGGGCCACGGTTTTAGTTACTAACTTAGAGTAGGAGTGGGACCAGTTTCTTCAAAATTCCTCACCCAATTTTTATTCGATTAAACACTCTGAAGCTTTGTTTACGCTGTGTAAATAATATCGAACGAAAAATTTGGGATTTTGTAACTTTTCAAGAAGGCGCGATAGGACAAGCAGACCTAAATTTATTTATAAGACACTCATTGTTATTAATACCTACATCCCCTCTAAAAACTCCGCCATAATAGGGCACTACTGTAATGGAGATGAAAATAAATATGTCAAAATTAACAGGTTTTAAATTAAATGTTCTGTCCTTATTTTTTATAACTACATATAGGAGATATTATTCCCCATGTTAAACGATACTAAATAACTTTTAAAAGATGTTTCTTTTAAAAGTTTAGGGCTTTTCATACTATACTCGCTTCATCAACTATTTCGCAAATTATTCCAGTTTAACAATTTCGGCTTAAAATGTCTTTTAAGATATAAATATAAGTTTAAATAACTTTGTCCATAAGAAATAAAATATTTTAGAATCTCTCAAAATATATGATGTATCTTCCCAAGATTGTTAATATCTTAATTTTTATTACAGCTGTGCAGTCTGGCGCCAGTTGCAGCAAGAATCTTTGAGGTTCATTGAAAAGCGATTCCTATAATTACAAATTTGAGGTATCGAGAGGACGTCTAATAAGAATTTATTGACCTTACACCTATTTAAAAATATATATATATATATATATATATATATATATATATATATATATATATATATATATATATATGTGTATATATATATACATATATATATATATATATATATATATATATATATATATATATATATATATATATATATATATATATATATATATTAGGGCAATTGGGCTGACGGTTTCGACATTTTAAAGGTATCATTTTTAGTGTTCCGTACTTATAAGATCACTTCGGTGTCTGTCTGTCACACCTGATTTTCTCCGAAACTATTTGACATAGAAAGTTGATATTTGGCACTAATATAGGAATTGATGGCCTCATCGGAGCTGTGTAGTTTTGAAAGTTAAATATTGACTTAAGGGGTTAGTTTTGGGGGGTGAAATCGGAAGTGAAAAAAAAATTAACAGGTCATCGAGTAGGAGTGTCAAATGATAGCTTGTAACAACACGAGTTCAAAAATATATAAAATGTAATACCTGCTCACACTTTTCTTCATTGATCATTTTATATCTCCGTAACAAAAATTTTATTTTAAAAGCAATCAACGTACAGAACACTAATTGCACAAGTCCGACTTGCACTTAGCTGGATATTTTCAAGTTTTAAAAAATAATTTATTCTAATAAACGTCATATAAATACTTACTGGAAGGGAGAGAGCAGAATTGATATTTGACTCACATACAGTATGCTCAAAAAGGTCTGTATCATTGGGGAAACATTTTTATTACAAGAAAGTTGTTTCTTTATCACTTTTACAAATGTGTGAAATAAAAATTCTTATTTTTTACTACTTTTTAATCTTGAGTATTCAAAAACCATATAAACACAATTTTTTCTTAATAACCTATATTATGGCCATAGAATGAGCTATGGTACGTCATACCAGAAAAATCAGACATTGCTGAACATGCACATAAACATCATCATCTAGTAATATTAGATAATTTAATTAATTTAATTAATCAAAAATGTACCTGATAGGAAATTCTTAGACGCACATCAAACTATTGAAATTAAAAACTGTTCAAACAAGAACAAAGGACAAGGTCCTCATAGTTCGCTGTACTGGTTGCTGGACTGGAACTAAAACGCCGTTCACCACAACTTTAGTATAAAAATTAATCTTAGATTTAGCCAATTATCACTATTGATGACGTTAACATGGTTAGTGAAACACGTGTCTAGCACAAAAATAAGATATTTGGTCTGATAACTGTTGTGTAGTCTCATTGTGTCAAAGATTCCGAAATTCCAGTATAATAACTTTAAAAATTGGCTCTATAATTTATATCAAATTGATTGTTTCAGTACTAAACTTATGTTACAATAAGAATAAAATAACCGGTCAAGTGCAAGTTGAACTTGCACAATTAGTGTTCCGTACGTTGATTGCTTTTAAAATAAAAAATGTTGTTACGGTGGTATAAAATGATCAGTGACTTCACAAAATACACCCCAAATGAGTTTTCAACAAAGTTTGTTTCCAATCTTTCCTGAAAATTGATGACCATGATTTTTTTTTTTTTATATACCAGATAAATTATTAAAGGTAGTGCACTCGTGATAATTTTCGTTCAATCTACACCCCCTGGAAAATATTCTAGAGTTTTTTCAAAATTTTTTGATCAGTACTTTTCGAGCAGGGGCATCGATTTTTCGCGATTTTTTAGAAATAATACATAGAAAAGTGTGCGCAAGTATTACATTATATTGTATTTTTTACTCGTGTTTTAACAAGCTTTCATTTGACACCACACTCGATGACCTACTACAAAAAATTTTTTTTCACTTCCGATTTCAGCCCCCAAAACTAACCCAAACCCAGTCAAAAATTGACTTTCAAAACTACACAGGCCGTCAATTCCTATATTATTACCAAATATCAACTTTCTATGACAAATAGTTTCGGAGAAAATCGGGTGTGACAGACAGACAGACGGACAGACAGACATACACCAAAGTGATCTAATAAGTGTTCCATACGGAACACTAGAAAAGACATAATGGCTATGATTTAGATAACTATTGAAAATTAAGGCATAAATCAACTTTAAACTTAACCCTGATATAAAGAAAAGCTGAATACCATATTACACGTATATATTTATTCTGAGCATGTAGGTATATTATTACTAACTTTCGCCAATTACTTTGTAAACCGATTGGTTTTTGTTTAATTTTATAAACGTTTATAATTCACTTTGATATTTATATTTTTTTCTTAATACAATTTAATTGACATGATTAATTTTTGAAATTAACTGGTTAATTTAAGTTTGCATCAAACGTAACATTAATTTTAAAGTGTATTCTTCTGATACTTTTTCACTAAATCCTGTAAATTGGTTTTCTTTGGTTTAGTGGGTAATAAAGGTCCAGAAATGTGTATTTTGATGTCAAAATTTATTATTTAAACTCAAACATTTTGCCTACATTTCTAACTTTCATCAGTTATTATAAGATACAATGAAGTTTGTGTTTAAGCCTTACAATAGTAGATATTTATACGACCTATTACACATTGCAATAAAAGTATATTTTTAATCAATTTTTAAGGTATAACTGTTCAAAGCTGTGGCGTAGCCAGGGGGGGTCAAGGAGGAATATGTTTCTCTACTGCCATCCTTATGGATGTAAAAAATAGCACTCCGTAAAAAGTAGGTTTTTTTTTTTTATTGAGGGTTTATTTTGTGATAAAGCATCAATTATCAAACCCTCGGTATTAAAATTGGATTTAAGTTTTTAAAATTTTTTTGTTGCAGAAAATCTCCGCTCCCTGTTACCAATTTTTACATTCAGTTTCAGTGTTTAAGTTACACTGTACAAAATGTTTTTTTTGTGAAAAGCTCCCCCCTCCGAGATTAATAGTGAGGATTTTTTTTTATTTATAACTAATATTTTAAAAAAGCCTTTTTTTTAACTGAAAATTTAAATCAATAATTTAAACAACTTTGTAGTTTTTACCGTTTCGAAGCTAACTTACACCATTAAAACAGAAAACTTAAATATATATATATATATATATATATATATATATATATATATATATATATATATATATACGAGGCTGGTTTGAAAAGTCCGTGCAAAGTCCGACAGATGGCACCACCGGCGCGTATCGAGGTCATGTTTAGTTAGTAGCATCTCTTGAATGAACGCACACCAAGTTTCAGCCATATTGGTCTATTTCTTTGTGTTTGGCATTCGTGTGAATCAAGGAAGTCGAGTGATTTTCAAGAAATGAACGAAAAAGAATTTCGTGTGGTGATTAAACATTACTTTATGAAAGGCAAAACGCCTCAGGAGACTAAAGAGAAGCTTGATAAACATTATGGTGACTCTGCACCTTCGATTAGAACAGTTTTATAAGTGGTTTCAAAATTTTCGGACTGGCTATATGGGCACAAGTGACGCTGAACGTTCTGGACAGCCTGTGGAGGTTACGACTCCAGAAATCATTGATCAAATCCATGATATGGTGATGGATGACAGAAGAGTTAAGGTGCGTGAGATTGCTAGTGCTGTGGGCATCTCGACTGAACGGGTACATAATATTTTGCATAAACATTTGGACATGAGAAAGCTATCCGCAAGATGGGTGCCGCGATTGCTCACGCTTGACCAAAAACGGAATCGTGTGAAGTGTTGCAAGGATGGTTTGCAGCTGTTCCAGAAGAATCCGGAGGACTTTAAGCGTCGTTTCGTCACTGTGGATGAAACATGGATACATTACTATACTCTTGAGACCAAATAACAATCTAAACAATGGGTTACCAAGGGGGTTCTGCACCAAAAAAGGCGAAGACCGTTCCTTCGGCCGGAAAGGTTATGGCGAGTGTCTTTTGGGATTCGCAAGGGATAATCCTCATCGACTATCTGGAAAAGGGTAAAACTATTACAGGTGAATATTATTCATCGTTATTGGACCGTTTGAAAACCGAGCTGCAAGAAAAACGCCCACGATTGGCCCATAAGAAAGTCCTTTTCCATCACGACAACGCACCAGCACACACCTCAGCAGTTGTGGTCGCAAAATTAATGGAAATAGGATTCCAACTCGTTTCACATCCCCCCTATTCTCCAGACTTGGCTCCTTCGGACTACTATTTGTTCCCCAATTTGAAGAAATGGCTGGCGGGATAAAGATTTTATTCAAACGAGGAGGTGATTGCAGACACTAATGGATATTTTGCAAACTTGGACAAATCCTATTATTCGGAAGGGATCAACAAACTAGAACATTGTTGGACGAAGTGTATAAGCCTAAAAGGGACTATGTGGAAAAATAAAAAAGGTTTACCCCAAACACATGTATATAACATATATATATATATATATATATATATATATATATATATATATATATATATATATATATATATATATATATATATATATATATATATTACAATAGAGGTTTTCACGGATGGTGGAATGGTACATTAAAATTCCGGGTTTCAATCCGTTCGTCTAGCAAAGAACTTGCACGACGTCTCGCCGAAATCTCATTTGGCATTTTTCAAAAAAAATGCTTTAGCTAATAAATATTTATTTTACGCTTTTATTACTAGATTCTAGATTGAGCTAGATTGATTTATTGGCTGTTAGGTAGCTAAGATGCTATACCTATTATACATTATTAACTAAGAAAAAACGTGAAAATACATATTAGATCTTAAGATATACGCACATGTCAGGGACCTAATTAAGGATTTTATTTTATTTTAAAAGCCGTACGGAACACTAATTGCGCAAGTCTGACTTGCACTTGGTCGTTCTTTTCTTACAATTAGAAATTTCCCATGAAATTTTGTCAGAGTAATCGTTACTGGTGATGAAACGTGATTTGTTCAGACATTATTCGACACTAACTGTTCTTATGGTGTTTTCTTCGGCTTGAATTTTCAAGAAAATTTACGTCGAACATCCTAAATATTTTTTATAAATATTTGAAAAGTAATCAATTATAATTCAAAATGATGTAACCGGTAGAATAAAAATACGGTTTATTGATTTAAGGCAATTTTTCTTATATATAGTCAATATATAGTATAGGCTGTCCATCTATTTTTCAAGATGTGATTCTTAAGCAGTAAGTTCTTTAATTTATACGAGAAAAGTCAAATGCGTTGTTAAACGAACGGATTGAAACCCGGAATTTTAATGTACTCTATATATATATATATATATATATATATATATATATATATATATATATATATATATATATATATATATATATATTTATTTATTTATTTATTTATTTATTTATTTATTTATTTATTTATATTTATATATATATATATATATATATATATATATATATATATATATATATAAATATATGTATATATATATATATATATATATATATATATATATATATAAATATATGTATATATATATATATATATATATATATATATATATATATAAATATATGTATATATATATATATATATATATATATATATATATATATATATATATATATGTATATATATGACCTCTGTCATTTTATTTAAAAGAGCGTTGGAAGGGAGACATGCGATGATGCGTCCGCTCAAAGATAAGTTAATCTTATTTTATCCTATTAAGTTTTTATTAATAATGCATTATTTTATTACTAACTACAATTTTTTGTTACAAACTAACGGCATAACGATGTAAAGTTTTGATGAAACTACAAAAAATGTGCTCGTGGCGTTGTCGAATTTTTCTATGTACTTTGCAAAAACAACAGCATGTAATTAATATTTTGTAAGGTTGTGTCTCCGTGTACTATGTAAAGTACATTGCACGTTTTTCATGTTTGTTCTAGAGGTAACGGACAACGACATCACGGAAGCTTTAAACGACTCCGAATTTGATTACTCCAGAGATGATTCAGATGGAGATCCGGAGTTTGTTCCAACACAAATCAACTAAAGAGTTAGTAACCATGGTGACAGTGATTCTAACAGCTCGGACGAACAAGAAGATAAGTCAGTTTTTAGTATCTGGAACTTCATCGTTACTGTGACTATCGAGAGGACGCGTAAAAAGTATATTCCGCGGACGCGGACGTGGTGGCGATCGAAAATCGCGAAAATAACAGCGACATTGTGGACACTTGGGTGAATGATGTAATGCAGCCAGAAATTAATAATTTAATACAGCCAGCATGTATCCAAAAAAATGCAGAGGAATGGGAGTGGTTCAAATTCTATGAGCTATATATAGATGACGATATTTTTACCACCATCGTTAACTGTACCAACCGCACACACGTTACGGAGACCGGAAAATCATTGAGATTGACTTTAAAAGAGCTTAAAATACATATAGGTATTACAGTGGTAATATTTGCGCCGCAGTATCCTCAGATATCCATGTATTGGTCAAACAAATGGAAAGTTCCAATAATAGCAATGACTATGACCCGCAATGCGTTTTTTTTTTCATTAGACTACGTCTGACATGCGTATATGATGCTGAAGTGACGCCAGAACAAAGATTACAAAACATTTGGAAAATACAGCCACTATTTGCTCGCGATATTAGCTGGATGTCACGAACAAAATTGTTCTCAGGAATTAAGTATTGATGAGATGATTATCTCTTTTACAGGGAAATGTCCCATGAGGTAGTACTGCCCTAATAAGCCGAGTCCCGTTGACCTCATGGTTTTCGTTCTAACTACTCCGCACGGTGTTATATGCGACAAGGAGGTTTATCAGGAAGATACTTCTTTTGTACACTTGATTAGCCAAAAATTTGGTTAAGAAGAGGCTGCTGTTATACTCCTGATACAAACTCCTTGGAAATTTGCTGTTTTTTGACCGTTTTTTACGACAATGAAACTTGCGATGAGCTAATAAGACGTAGATTTCGTGGAACAGGCACTATAATGAAAAATAGAGTCCCTAGGAACTGTGTATTGACTGAAGAAAAAACGTTCCGAAAGAAAGCAAGAGGTAGTAATGAAGTAAAAATAAGAGAAGATGGTAAGCTCGCTGTAACAATGTAGCCCGATAATAAGCCACTTTTAAATATGTCTACGTGTTACTGAGATCAGAACCACGATGAATGTAAGCGATGGTCAAAGAAAAAAAAAAGATACGAAAATGTGAGGAGGCCAGGAGTTATTAAGAAGTATAACGAGAATATTGGCGGTGTGGACCTCATTAACCGGATGCTTTCAGTATGCTCATCGCGCAATCGCACAAAAAAGTGGACGATTCGCGTAATTTCGCACCTTTTTGACTTGTGTATGGTTAACGCTTGGCTGCAGTACAGAGTTACAAAAGCAAAGAAAGGAACACAAAAGAAAAATATTGAACACTACGAGAATATAAACTACACTTGGGCACCAAACTCATCACAGACAACGAAGGAGAAAGTGTTATGAAGGCGATAATGAATTTGATGAACTTGAGCCAAAGCATAGGAAGCGTAAGGTTCTAATAAAGCCGACACCTTCCAAGGAACACCGCACCGAAAGTGCTGCGCATTTATCAGGATATGGTACGTAAAAATGTCGCATCAAAAAGAGTGGTTGTAACAAAAACATCATGGTTTTTTGCAAAAAATGCGAGATTTATTTGTGTTTTACGCCAAATCGTAATTGTTTTTACAAATTTTCATGAGGATTATTAAATCTTAGATTTAAAAGTAACTATGGGTTTCATGTTCCTACTTTTTGGCCGAATATAAATTCGGCCATATTATTGTGCTTTAATGAGTAAAGTTTAGTTTTTGATAATTATTTTTAAGGAGAAAGTTTAATTTTAGTTTATTTTTGAAGTGTTTAATAAAAAAATATTAATAAAAAACATTTTTTTGTTATTTATTTACCGGATGCTTTCAGCATGCTCATCGCGCAATCGCACAAAAAAGTGGACGATTCGCGTAATTTCGCACCTTTTTGACTTGTGTATGGTTAATGCTTGGCTGCAATACAGAGTTACAAAAGCAAAGAAAGGAACACAAAAGAAAAATATTGAACAGCTACGAGAATATAAACTACACTTGGGCGCCAAACTCATCACAGACAACGAAGGAGAAAGTGATGATGAAGGCGATAATGAATTTGATGAACTTGAACCAAAGTATAGGAAGCGTAAGGTTCTAATAAAGCCTATACCTTCCAAGGAAAACCGCACCGAAAGTGGTGCGTATTTACCAGAATATGGTACGAAAAAATGCCGCATCAGAAAGAGTGGTTGTAACAAAAACATCACGGTTTTTTGCAAAAAATGCGAGATTTATTTGTGTTTTACGCCAAATCGTAATTGTTTTACAAATATTTATGAGGATTATTGAATTTTAGATTTAAGAGTAACTACGGGTTTCGTATGTTCCTACTTTTTGGCTGAATTTATATATTATGGTGATTTAATGAGTAAAGTTTAGTTTTTGATAATTGTTTTAAGGAGAAAGTTTAATTTCAGTTTACTTTTGAAGAGTTTAATAAAAAATATTATTAAAAAACATTTTTTTTGTTATTTATTGCAAATAATTTTACTTTTAATAACAATTAAACACTGCAATAGTTTATGTCCTTTACGAAGGACATGTTATTATTATCTCCTAGTCCTTTATGTAGCCCATAGCGAAAAACTCTAGTTTTTCAGGGTAGGAATTTTTCACTAGTTTTCCCATACTTTTTTATCCACTGGTAATGTACTATAAAAGTTTCAAAAAGAAACACCAGAAAAACTGTGTCTGGAACTCTAATTGCGCAAGTCCAACTTCCACTTGTCCGGTTATTTACACGTATATGTAAAAAAATATGTTTCTAAATTTACGTCGTACGTAAACAAGGAAAAAGGTTGTCAAGTCAATATATGCTTTTAGGTCACTCTATAGACATCCCTGTACAGACTATTTCTGTTAACGTTAGAAATAGTGAGAAAATGACCTAATTGTCAGATTTTTGGATTAAAAGAAACCTGGACACGATATATTCGAAGCAGAAAAGATATTTTTTCTTGCTGAAAATGTACTACAATTCAGCCGATACCCAAAAGAGGCAAGAGGACTTTGCCATGCAACTACCGATCAGTCGCACGGGTGTCAATCAGATCGGAAGTTATGAAAAAGGCTATCAATCGGCATCTTCTAGAATATAGAAGGATTCAATATTATTAGCGATCATCAATATGGCTTTTGTAACCAAAGATCAACAGAAGATCTTCTAATTTATGTCGCACATGTTTGATACAACGCAATTGAACATTTTGGAGAATCTCGAGCGGTTGCACTTACATCCGAGGTATTCTAACGTGTTTGTCATGACAGATTATTCGCTAAGCTTCGTCCTTATGATGTGTACGAACAGTCTCATACATGCTACTATATACAGTAAATGATAATACTACATGTTAAAACCCGTAGCACTAATTTTGAAATTAACTGCTTTATTATTAGAGGTATCGAATGGTGATTTTCTTCATTTCAGATTATATCGTTAGAGAAATGAATTATTTTTCATTATTTATAATTTTAGGTTCGAGGTGTAAATTTTGCTGAGGAGGTTTTCCTTCTAATTTTTTTTTGTCATCTCACCAAAAAGTATATATCACTAAAAATATCAGGTTATAATGCTTCTTCTTCTTCTTCTTGAAGTGCCTATTCGGTTCGAATGTTGGCAATCATTCTGGCTATTAATACTTTATCCACTGTAGTTCTGACAAGACCGGTAGTATTTGTTAAGAACCAATTTCGCAGATTGTTTAGCCAGGAAATACGTCTGCGTCCTGGTCCCCTTTTTCCAAATACCTTTCCTTGGTGTATGTATGTAGTAATCCATATCTGTCGGGATTGCTCATTATAGGAGGATATAAATATATATATATATATATATATATATATATATATATATATATATATATATAAAATATAATATATATATATATATATATATATATAAATATATAAATATATATATATATATATATATATATATATATATATATATATATATATATATATATATATATATATATATATATATATAAAGTCAAATCACTCTCTTTGTTAATTTTATTGTTATTTATTCTAAGTAAAGATAACTATGCAGTATCTACTTGACATTAAGTATTAAAATCTCATAACTATTAGCAGCCATCCGTGAAGAGCTTTAGTCTGCTAATGTTTATTTTTCACGCTAAATCCCATTGGTAAGTCCTACTTTTTCCTCGTTCAGGTCACCGTAGAAAAATATTTCATGTCAAGTTTTATTAGTTTGTGAGAGCTTTTAGTACAGGAAGCAAAATTATGTTTTTATTTCATTAGACAATGTCATTTTTTATGGCTTGTCTCCGGAAGTGATACTGAGTGAAACAAAACAATAATATAGTTCAGTATGTGTTTTGAAAAATTTTTAAAATGATTTGAACGGTTGATATGTTAAAAGATTCAAATTTCATAAAATAGTGGGATTTGTGTGCTGGTTTTTGACATATGAACTGACAATTCTGAAAAATTTTAATGAAATTGTATATCCTTTTTTTAGATAGAACATTAGACAGTCACTTCCCGTTGCACAGGAAGGACGACTTACTTTTTTATTGTACGTACTACCTAATTTCAATTAAATGTCAATAGTTTCTAAAATAACTGCCTATAATCAGTTGATGTACCTTTATTCGATTTTTCAACACAATATTTTACCGTACCCTATTATATTTCTAATCTACAATTTAATAAGGAATCTGCTATCTAATAACGAATTAAAATATTTTTGACAGCTTTTTTCAATTTTTACAAATTTTAATCCAAACTTTCTGTAACTATAGCATTAAAACGGTTGAAATTAAAAAGTCGTTAATGTCAGCATCCATGGGTAGTTTTCTGTCTTATAACTGATTTTAAAGAAACTAATTTTTTACTACATTTCTATATGAAATGTTAACCACCTTTATAAATGATAAACCTAAATCCATAATCTATTTATTTCTAACGTAATTTTTATAAATATGTTATGGTTTGTTAAAAAAAACAGTGACAATGTTCTATTGTTGTTAGTTATCATAATATTTTCTGGTTTTATTTCCCTTAACAGGACTTACTTATAAAAATGATTAGTATCAAAACTACCTTTTTTCGTTATAGGACGGTAATAAGTCTAGTTGACTTCCTTAAAACTACTCAGATGATAAAAAAACTTTTTTAAATAAAAAGTTTATTAAAATCTTGATAATGAAAAAAAAGATCAAATTTCTATTGTCAAAATTATGGACAAAAATATGCATGATTTATTTTTACAAAGGCTTCAAAATATTAAAATTATTCCAAATTAGCATATTCTGTGGCAATACTTTTTCTCATATATGTATGTACAGTAATTTTTAATATAACAACCAGTAATGCCACTATCAGTAATTTGTGTAGCCTGTTTTTTTTAAATGTAATTTTGAAATTAATATAAACGTTACTAGAAGGACTGTATCGCAATAATGATTATTAACAATGTCATTTTTGTAGTTATCCTGTTCTTCCTTGCCATAATTTTCTCAGGATAGACGTATTTCGAGACGTAGATTTTATCAATATACGAAATTTCTGGGCAAAATTTGTTTTTCGATATATTCCCAAAAAACTGTTTCTTCCTTTAAAATCGCGCTGTCCTTTACTTATTTTGAATTTTCCCACTTACAATTTACCTTATTTTTCTATTTCACTATAAAATTTGTCCCACAACTATGTTCTATGAATTTAATTCTAAAAATAATAAAAAAGTATAAATAAATAAATTTTAATTTATTTCACCACATTTAAGTTTCTACTGGTTTATTTTAAAATATTATTAGATTTCTAATGATTTCTAATAAAATATGAGAATCGATTTATTTTATATTTAATACTAAACAATGTATTTACTCTCTGTACTATTAGCTTTGACAATGATGCATTAACTGGCGTCTCTCTTTATCAATCGAGTAGGATCATAAACAATGGGGGTCATTCGTATTGCTTCAGTACCGAAAGTGAAAAATTAGGTGAGTGACGGGCCAATTTCATTTCTATATTCGTAATCTACTACTACAAAATATCTCTGTTTTAAAAAAATCATGACTATCGCCCAGGCACAGGATAACTGTCCTGTCTGCATCTGTTGTTATAGGTATTATTTTTTATTATTATTTGATATTAGTAAACAAAATATTTTCATTTAAATGGTTTCTCTTTTATTTTCTTATACAAGAGCGTATATAACTTTCTTAATATCATTTTTTTTTTGGAATTTCTTATCTTTAAATGAGTATAAACATTAAATTTAATTTTTTGTGGCCTACATTTTGTGCAAAAGCACATATAACTTGCCAGAGTAATAAGAATATTTTATTAAAATAAAAAAATGTTTGGACGAAATATTAATATTTATATATTTTGTGTATACAAGTTATTTGTTATTCTGGGCCATGTAATAAACGAATTATAATATTTCTTATATTGTAAATTTGGTAACAATTATTCTATCCTACTCTAATTATCCTTGTACTTACCTACTCTGTTTTAATATTTTATTGAGGTTATTTTTACTACTTCGATTAAAGTCCATACCTAAAAATAAAAAAAGTCTTATTAATTTTTAAGGTTACTTACTTATAAAAAAAACAATTATTACAAAATAATACTCTTATGATTGATCGCAATACACTTATGACAATGTTTTTTCCAACCGTAATATTGCTTGTTTTACTCAATTTCCACTTATGTTTTTAACAACAATAGCGATTTCTCTTCTATAGGTTCCACAGATGTAAAGCGGTGACCACAGTGTGGTAATTTCAACATAGAAAGCAGAAAATAGTCACACTATACTACGTCAGCCGAATACAGTGTTTCTAAAAAAGTCTTCTTTCCATTTTTCCTTGAAAAGTTACGAATAATTATTTGCATTGTGAGATAATGCGTTATCGTGATCCACGAGTTTTTCTACCACAGTTCGGGCACTTTTTTACAAATTAACGCAAGTAAACAATAGACAACATCTAAATAATACCTGTTATTATTTGTTTAACCAGTTAGAAAGAATATAACATCTCGGTAATCACACACAACGGTTAGCATGACCTTGATTTTTAACCGGCTATGATTTGT
>CM032447.1:98655661-98670670 GCA_019049505.1 Pachyrhynchus sulphureomaculatus
TCGTGAAAAAAAAAAACAAACTCCTCGTAATGAAATTTCCAACCAATCATCCCGGTTTTAAGTCGCTCAAGTGCATACATAACCTACAAAATTGAAAAAACATGCAAAAAAACTGTTTATAGCAGGGGTGCTCAAAGTTGAACTGCTGGGCGATCTACCTCAATATTGTTAGACTACGATCGATCGACTCTAAAGGCTGCAAGTAAGTGTGATGCAGGATTGTCGTCTAGGTAGGTGTATCGTAGCATAGATATTAGTTTTCCGCACAATATGCATTTTTTTAGTCAAGGTAAGTGTAAGTCTGCTCTAAAATGTCAATGAAAAAAACTCATAATTATTCAAAATTGCGAGTTTATTGGTTCTTATAAAACAAACGAGTTCTAGTGTCTAAACTTAACTAAAGAGTGAGTTTGGTGTTGCAATACATGTCCTCAGCATACTTTTCATAAGATGGTACGTAATTACCGAGTGCTAATCGCAAGCATGATGACATATGTTCGTCAGTTAGTCGATTGCGATATTTTGACTTAATTATCTTCATTTCTGAAAATGCAGACTCGCACAAGTAAGTTGACCAAACATTGCCGTTTGTTTTGCCAGCCAGTTGAAGGGCGATTTGCCTTAGAATCGGATATTTATCTTCAGATATAAAACACCAGAATTTTGTATCAGATGCTGTGGCTTTGAGATGTATATCTGATATAATCTGCACTAACTCCATTTTCAACAGAACATGAGTCCATGTTAAACTGACTTGCTATTTTAGTAGCTAATTCCTCAATGTTTTTACAACGAAAAAAGGATAAACTCATAAATGATGCGATATTTGCCAATTTACTGAAATAATAAAAACGTATTCGAATTGGCCCAAAATATTTGATAATTCTGCCTCATAAATACATACCTAATTCAACTGAGAATTCTTGCTTTCAAAGACGGAAATTTTTCAGATCCTTTCTTTTCAGTTTATCTATCGTAATTGCAATTTACTTTTGAATGCGTTTATTGCACTAATCATCTCAATAATAGTTTTTTCCTTTACTTGAAGCTTCAAATTAATGGTGTTTAAATGCATTGTGATGTCTGTCAAAAATGCTAAATCAGTCAGCCATTTTCCGTTTTCAGCATCTGAGTGTCATCACCTCTTTCGTCCAGAAAAGCTGTTATTTCGGGCAATAATTCTTGAAACCTGTCTAGGAATTTTCCGCGACTCAACCACCTGACGTCCGTGTGAAGAACTAAATCAGTGTGTTCAGCTGACTCACTATCTTCCAACTGCAATTTAAAAAGAGCCGTCGTTGCAAGCTACGTGCACGGATAGAATTCACAATTTTTATTGCAATGCCCATAATCTCCTCCATGTTTAGAACTTTTGAACACAAAACTTGTTGATGTATAATGCAATGGAAGGAGAAAAATGAAGGGAAATCATCATTAGCTCGACACAATGCCACAAAAACCGTTTTCGTTTCCAGTCATTGCTGGTGCTCCATCGTTCGGTTTGTAATGCACACTAGTTTATATATTGGTAGCTTGTAGTTTGTTACAAAATTGAAGAAACGTCATATATATCTTCGCCACGGGTCTTTCCTTTCAGAGGAATCATTGTCAAAAACTCTTCCTGAGCTGACATGTCATTGAATAACATCGAATAAAAATACACAGCTGGGCAGTGTCTGTCATATCGGTGGATTCGTCGAACTGTAAAGAAAATTATGTACATACCATGATATCATGTTTTAGTTTATCTGCCATGTCCTGACTCATGACTTCAACACGCCTTGTGACAGTCGGACGAGATAACTGAAGTTCTTTAATAGCAGACATAATCTCTGTTTTATTTTTAAAATCTCCAAATAAAGTCTCATCCGCTTCAATAAATGCTTCCTTCACAACCAATCCATCATCAAATGGTTTCTTGTGTTTCGCCAATATATGAGATATTTTAAATGACGCGATCGTTGCAGCTTTTGATTGTTTGGCTGGTCTTGTGAACATGGTTTGTTCTTTTTTTCAAACAAGTTATCAAATCACGAACTTTTCGTTTTTCTTAATTCACTCTGTGACGGAAAATCCTTTTCATAGTTTTTATGAACCATTTTATGATGCCTCTCTAAGTTCCCACGCTTAGGTATTGCAACTGACGCACGGCAAATGAGACAAATGCACGTATCTTTATCATACAAAAAAAAATTCTTCCTCCCAATCGTTATTAAAATGCTAAGTTTTTACTTTTCTTCGCCGCACTCATTTTGGACTATTTATTAATAAACTTTGTATCGATGTATCGCCTTCACGTTACAACTCAGACTGACTCCTATTCCTGCAGGCGCAACATTTATATCGGCGCGAACGAAGTCTCGAATTGTTCCCGTCAAACACGCCGCCCGAAGTTTCTAGAAAAATCTGCGGGAATCAAAAACGCGGCTTTTCTTTGACAAGTACCGCGGGTTCCTTTGATAAAGCCGCCTTTTGCCGCTAACAGGAGTTATTACGATAAAAGAAAGTGATGAGGGGGTTATTCTGGCCTAATTGTGGATCGAATAAATTTTAGTAGTTTATTCATTACATTTTGTTTTAGTTACCTAAAACAAAATCTGTGAATAGTTCTATATCGGAATTTTTTTCTCGAGATCGACTCAAAAAGCACTCGCGATCGACTTGTCGATCGCGATCGACCGTTTGAGCACCCCTGGTTTAGAGTTCAGTAAGAAGAATAAAGAATTACTGATCGAAGTATTGTAAGTAAATTTAGATCAACAAAAAGCTAGAGAAGACAATTTCCGAAAAATCCTTAAAAGTATTTAAGTATGAATTCAAATTTCGCCATTGACTGACGTATTTAATTGCCTATTTGCTTTTTTTAAATTATTTTATTGTATTTTTAATTTTACACAATTTTGTACCTTACAGAGTTTTAAGTATTGGTGAGTTCTTATCTTAAAAATGGTATACTACATCTAAATTCTAGTTTTTTTTTTTTTTAATTTTAGCTGTAGAACAATTGGAGTCGTTTAATTTTATTACAAGTTTAATTTTTATAGCTACATATTATAACTAGGTACCCGTGGGGCTCGTTTCATAGCTTTAAGACAAAATTTAATACGCCTCTGTAGGATTTCATTACCGGTACGAGATATAAATATGGTTAAAAAAACAATGTTTTGATAAAACATACTACCTCTTTATAAAAAATACATATATTTATAAAAGTTGAAAAAACAACCATTGATTATAAAATTCTCAGATTTTTTTTCAAATATATACTCACACAACTAAGTAAACTTCCTGTACTATGGTACATTGTTAGTTATTCATATGTTATAAATAAAAGGTCGTTAAAAAATGTTGCAAAGAAAGGATAAACTTTTTTATTTGCTATTTTCATAATACTTGGTAAATTAAGAATAAGCTTTTTGACCTATAAAAATTTACGATATGCACAAAAAAAAGAAAATTTGACCTGATAAAATAAAAAGTATCTAAAATTAAAATTTTCGAAAATTTATTTCAAAAATTATACTTCTAATAAAAATATAGTATTACCATTTTATCGTTATATCTTGCTGGTTTTTAGTTCTCTTGGTTGCAATTGAACATTTTGGAGAATCTCGAGCAGTTGCTCTTGATATATATCTAAGGCATTTGTCCGTGTTTGGCACGACAGATTGTTGGTCAAGTTATGCTCATCTGGTATATCTGAAAAGTTCTGTTTATGACTCTTATGTTTTCCTCAAAGAGCATTCTTTACGCGGATTTCTTTCTAACCCTTTCACTATCATCGCCGGTGTACCCCAGGAATCCATACTGTCCCCTACCCTCTTTTCTCGTTTATATTAACGATGTGCTGGAAAAGACCCGGGGAATCCAATCTACACCTTTGCAGATGACAGCACGCTTACTTCTCATTCAGTTTGAATGCTCAAACATCGTCTACTTATGTAAATATCCGCAGACAACAGGAAGTCGTTCAACTTAACAAAGACGTCGAAGAAATTCCTCTAGCATCATCATTCAAATTGTTGGGCGTTAAATTTGGGAGCAGGGGTGTGTTTTTGTCATTTTTAAAAATAATACAAAGAAGGGTGTACGCAAATATTATATTATATACACTTTTGAACTTGAATTTTCACAAGCATTTATTTGACACCGTATTTGATGACCTGTTTTTTTTTCACTTCCGATTTCACTCCCCAAAACTAAGCCCTTTAAATCAAAATTTAACTTTCAAAACTATACGGCTCTGATTAGGCCATCAATTCCTATATTTGAGCCAAATTTCAACTTTCTATCTCAAATCTTTCGGAGAAAATCGGGTGTGACAGACAGACAGACGGACAGATAGCGAAGTGATCCCATAAGTATTCCGTACGGAATAATAAAAACAGCATATTTATAAAATAAGTGTTGTTTTTTAAACAATTCAAAACTAATTGTGGCCTGCCCTATAATAAATAATTCACGGTAGCATGCGGTCATGTAAAAAAAGGAAAATAATTTTGTTTTATTAGAATTCTTCACCAAACTAGAAATTCGATTTGTAAGTACATTTCATGTAAACATTATTTCATATATAAAATTTTAAAAAAATATGAATAAATTGCTTCTTAGTAATTCTCATTTACGTCCAACCTAACTTCCCAAAGTACTCACGTACATACACACTACAACACAGAACAAATTCATAAATTATATGACAAAAATACTTTAGTGCTTTTATTCTGAAATTGTTACTTTCCGACTAATTTTTTTAAGTGAAAAGTGATCATTACTACCCCAACTTAGAAATGATAGTTTTTCATAAGAGTTCAAGTATCACCAGATCATGAGATTGAAACATATCGTATCTGTTAGGCAAATTTTGACAAATCGATAGATTTGTAGATTAATTAAGAACTTAACCTGGACGCAAACTTTTGATATGGTGAATTGGCACTATTTAATAGAAAGAGACGACTTGCTAGCTTAAAGTCTCTACTTGACACGATCCATATAAGTATAATAGGAGTTTTAATTTTATTTGTATATGTATTAATAAAGAAATAATATTATTATATTTTATATCCATATAAGTATAATATGTGTCTTAATTTTATTTGTATACCTATTAATAAAGAAACAATTTTATACTTTGCATATATGGCAAGTGCTAGTGATGCAATAGGACTATTATCTCTATTTACTCTTCTTGCAAAATACTACTTTTTAATTGACACATAAATATATTTTTTCTAAAAAAACGATCTGCAATTAATTATTTCATAATAGTATTTTTTGTATGAAAAACACAAAAATTTATTTATGAATGTACAGGGTGGTCCAAATTGAACACTTTTAAAGGTAAATCCCTTTATCTAAAGGAGACGAAAACTGATGTCGGTATCTTAGGCTCAATTTTTATGATAAACTCAATGTTGAAAACCGCATATCGATATCTAGTACCGTTTCAGATAACACAGGGTGTTTTTCAAAAATCTGCATTTTGGAAAAATGTTTGTAATTCTTTTCCTATTAAAAATTTTTGATTTCTGTAAAAAACACTTTTTCACGTGGATTTCAACAGTGTAAGTTAATTTTTTTTTTTACAACTAATATTTTAATAGTTAATTAACGCAAAAATATATTTTTTAAATGGGATACCCTGTATATTTATCCGAATAGGCTTTAAATTGCCATTCTAAAAATATATCACACTTTATATTTTGCTTAAATCTACTTCAAAATATAAAGGTTTTCAGTTTTCACGCGAGTTTTAAATGCACATTTTGTGAAGTAGGCTTTGGACGGAGCGGTAATATTAATTGTTTACCGTAGCAGTCAAATCGTAAAAAAAATTCCCAAATGTAACTCTAAGAATCATAACTACAATGAAATTTGTAGAAAATAAAACAAAACAACAATAAAGCAATTTATTCCGAGTAGAGCAAACTAAAACAAACCAATTTTCTATAAGAGATGTTCGAAATGTCGACCAGTTTCATTTACAGATAGGCGGCACCTTTTCTGGACACTTCTTATCGAGTTGATTAGTTCAAGAGGAGTGAGAGCTGCAAAAACTTTGTATAACTGCGACTTTCTAACTCTTATTTGGTGTTTGTCGGCAATTTAAAAATTAGGTCTTTCAATCTTCCCCAGAGATAGAAGTCCATGGGTGTTAAATCCGGTGACCTTGCCGGCCAACGGTTCGGACCTTTGTTGGCTATCCAGTTATTATCAAAATTGGCCAATAAAAAATTACTAGTAACTGCAGCGTTATGAGGGGGTGCCCCGTCATGTTGAAAAAATATATTTCTAAGGTCTATTAACGGCAGTTCATCAACAGGAGGTTCTATTTGCTGCCTTAAAACTTCTAAATATCTCTGAGAGGTGAGTGTTCCTTCGTAAATAAATGGACCTATAACCCTGCCCACACATTAAGTCCAAATTTGCCTTGATTTCTTTGCTCCACAACTAAAATGAGGATTTTATTGTGCCCACGTATAAGAATTGTAACGGTTAAAAATACCTGCATTGCTTACATAAGCTTCGTCTGTCCAAATACAATTTAATGAAAAATTCAGGACATGGTTACAATTCTCCAGAAACCATTGGCAAAAATCCATACGCTGTTGAAAATCTCCGTCTCTAAGGTGATGAACTTTTCTTCTCCTATATAGCCTGAATTTGTGCTTCTTCAAAGTACGACTTACGTTAGTTCTTGGTAGTCCAGGGATTATTTTAACTGTCATGTTGAAGTGTTGCGATTATTTCCGATAGTTCCTAAAACTACTATTTCTTCTAACTCATTATCCCTGTTTGATGTATAATTTTTGGGTCGTTTCTTTTCAAAACTGGCCACTATTAACTAGGTTATGTCGCAATCGAGCGAATATATCCTTGAAGGGTTGGCGCTTCTCTGGATACCGTTCGTGGTATAAATTACTTGCCGCTTCCGAATTTTCTCCGGTTTGTATGAAACACACTATCATATCCATTTTTCGTAAGTTTCAATCTTCTTTGCGATTTATTTGACAATTTAATAACTGATCCTGAAGTAAAATTCGACAACTACGAGTAAACAATTGAATTAAAGCATATGGCCGCTCCGTCCAAAAACTTACTTCACAAAATGTGCATTTAAAACTCGCCTAAAAAACTGAAAACGTTTATATTTTGAAGTAGATTTAAGCAAAATATAGAGTGTGCTATATTTTTAGAACGGTAATTTAAAGCTCTATTCGGATAAGGAAAAATATACAAGGTATCCCATTTAAAAAATATATTTTTGCGTTAATAACTGTTAAAATATTAGTTGTAAAAAAATGTAACTTACACTGTTGAAATCCACGTGAAAAAGTGCTTTGAGAATGTTTTTACAGAAATCAAAAATTTCCAATAGGAAAAGAATTACAAATATTTTTCCAAAATGCAGATTTTTAAAGAACACCCTGTATATCTGAAACGGTACTAGATATCGATATGCGGTTTCCACCATTGAGTATATCATAAAAATTGAGCCTCAGATACCGACATCAGTTTTCCTTTCGTCTCCTTTAGATAAAGGGGTTTTAGCTTCAAGTGTCCAATTTGGACCACCCTGTACATGTCAGTTAAGGTGGTAAAGAATTATGGTTGATGTTCTGACTGGTCGTGTTATAAGATTTAAAAATTGGACTTTAACTTAAATCGAACCAATCAAAAATTCTGTTAAGAGCTCAGTAGTAAAAAAGCAGAACCAGTTTTTTACCACTTTAAAGTTATGAAAAAATAACAAACGTGTTCCTGTTGTTATTTATGTACTTTAAAATTATGTCAAAATTTACAAAAAAAAATACGAATTGCATATTTTACCCCATTATTGTGACATATAGTACAGCCTCTATTTAGCGAAATCTCTGATAAACTCGACCAGGCACATTTTAACAATCCGGCGGTAGGCAGCTGGCTTCGTTTTGTGGCGCGGCGTTTGTTTCATGTGTTTGCCTTCCTGTAACGATAGCTATATTTTCTGTGACGTTAAACTCCTAACATTAAAAATACATGACGCACATAGTTGAAATATTTTATAAGAAAAATCAGGTACTAACAATTTTCCGTTTACATGTTAACTTAACATCAAAGAAGCGATGTAAATATTTACCTAAAATACAAGATCTCCGACATTTAAAAATTAGTATGCTACGAGATACAAGAATTCTAATATATCTTTGAAATCTTGAAAAGATTTTTAACAGCCTAAAGACATATAGTTAATATAAGATATTCAAGTTAAACTTAATACCTGGTTCTATTTATAAAGTGAACGTTAAGTAAATAGTGCATAAATTTTGTCATTAGCATGCGTAAGCGAAATATTGAAGTTTAGGCGAACGCTTAAACGCAAAAATAAATTTGTAAATTTAATAAAGTAGTAACAGTAGTAGCTGTATTTGTATACTGAACAATTTTTTGAAAAACTGAAACAATATAAATATAGGAAGAAAATTGCTGTTTGGTATTGCATAAAGATAAAATAGGCAGGGTGACAAAAATACTCAACTTTTGTTAACGAAAGTGACTTGTTTTATTTTGATGAATAGTGAATTTGTATCAATATAAGCAATTAATGATAACACAGGTACTTAAAGTAGTGCTGATTCATGCCACATTCAGGATTCTCGAAAATAATAGATCATTATTATTAATGAAATTATTTGAAATTTTATGTTAATGACAGTTTCTATTCTGTAACCCATTTATAGGATTAAACTACGATAGCTGACTACAATTTACATGGGGCGGATTCGAAAAATTCTTTTATTAGGAGATTATTTCAATGTATGAGTAGGCCCTTATCAAAAACAAAAAAAAACTTTGTAAATTAAAAAAAAGTGGGTTTATCCTATGTTACTGAAAGTAATGAACTATATTGGTTTGTTTAGGTGTCATTTTTCAACTTGTACTACAAAAAGAGAATATTTCTTTTCTTCCGAAAGTACGATATAGTTCAGCCAATGCTCAAAAAAGGTAAGAAGACCTTGCCAAACAACTTCCGACCGGTCACACTGTTTGCAATAATATCGAAAATTATGGAAAATGCTATCAATCAACATCTTCTAAAATATCTACAAGGATTTAATATTATTAGCAACCATTAATACGGCTTTCGTAAGCAAAAATCAACAGGAGATCTTCTAACTTATGTCATACATGTTTGGCACTATTAGTGCTGTTTCGATAGATGTGTATACAAGATTTTACACAATTCAAACAAAAAAAATATGTTTTTTCAAAAAAATCTCTATGAAGTAACTTCTTTAAGCACACGTGTCGCTCCTCCGCACACGTGCCGCTCCTGTAGCGCTTTACGGACTTGCCTGCAGCACATGTGCTAGACCCATAAAAAAAAAATGATATCAATCACTCAGCAAAATGTCCAAAAAGCTCCATTAATTCATTAAGTAATTTAAAAGGAAATCTCTACAGATTTATAATAGATAACCGTAAAAAGCAAATTATTTAAATTTAATAAATGATACCCGGTGGAATATCAATTTCAAAACTTTTATTATGCTTCTTCTTTTCGGGAATTTGGCCCGAACGAGAAATGTATTTAGATTTCTCTGATAAATCTGAGGAAGGCGATAACTAATGGAAAAAATCCTTTCTTGTAAAAATTCTGGCGTATAGGTGATTAATTCTTTTTCCATACTTTATTTGTGAAGTGGGAGTTCAGAAGAAGCTAAATTTATGTATGAGGAGATAAAAAAACACTTAAAACATATTTTCGTTTCATAGCCTTATTTTAGATTGCTATTTATGGACGTTTTAGGAATTAAAGGCTAAATGGAGAAAATAAATAGAAAATTTATGAATTACAATTTATAATTAAACTTTGAAAGAAATAATCTCTTTAAAATAAAATAGCTAATTTTCTGCCTAATGCTTCAAATAATTTTTTGTTGGTCAAGAATGAAACTTTTTTGGCGAGGGATTACCGAGTCAAAAAATCATTAGAGAATAATAAAGATATTTTGCACACAGGTTGCAAACATTTTTTTTACAAGTACATGGAATCGATTAATTATTTATAAAATACTGTTAAATTTCCATTTTAAAATAAACATATTTCGAACGAATTTGAAAATAATAAGGTTTAGTTATATATTTTGACAACAAGATTCTAAACTTTATATCAGATATTTTTAATTGTAAAATAATGGAAATTTTTGAGAGCGATGATGAGTTTAACGATGGATCACCAAATATAACAAATAGAGCAAATCAGTTATTTTTAGATTTTCTGTCGGACAAATCCAATGCGTTGATATGGAAATTTGTATTAGCAATTCGAGGAATGGTGGGATATGCACAAAGCAGGGAAAGGGTCTAAGAATGTTTTACTGGCATATTTTACGGAAAAGTCCAAAGTTAAATCTGCTACATTTTGGTCAGTACATTTTATACCAAACCCAATGCTTTGTATTAGGAAAAACTAAAGTTTAGAGATAAATCACCAAATATAGCAAATAGAGCAAATTCGGTGATTTTAGATTTTTTGTCGGACAAATTCAAGCGTTAATATGGAAATTTGTATTAGCAACTCGACGAATGGTGTAATATGCAGTGTCTGAAAATGTTTTATTGGTATCGGTATCTGCTACATTATGGTCAGTACATTTTATGCCAAAATCACTGCTTTATATTAGAAAAAACTAGAAATTTGACCAAAAGCATCCTAAAATGACAGTTAGATACTGTATTAAAAAGTCTAAGACTTTTTTATGAGAGTCAGTTAATAAATCTACCTAATAGCTAACGTACGATTTTTAATTATTGCTTTATTTAATGCACTTCGTCAATATTTTGTAAAATTTTATATTGTTTTACTAAAATCACTCGCTAAAATTGCTGTGAATGACATAGAAGACAAGGAGTCTGTTTTAACTGTGAAACTTCCTGATACACACTTTAACACACAATGCATTTTTATAGCTTTCAAATTAGATTGTATCAAGCTTTATCGAAAATACGCGGTTCATTATCCAAACCGTACGACTAACCGACGTTTGTTTGTGAAATATGAAATCCAAATATGTAAATCAAGTTATTGGAATTAATTTAATTGGAGGAATGCTTAGGTTGACAGCAAAGTACCTGAAGTTACCAAATTCAAATTCAACACCTCTTTATTAATTACATATTTACTTACATCTCAAACTATTACTACAAATAAATATAAGCTTGGAAAACTACATACACTGTTTTTTATAGAGCAGTCTTGCCGCACTGTTCCTGCCTAGAGTGACGCGGCCGGCTCTTAGACCTTGGTAGCCGTTTGAGTGCGTTTTCTCTCTTTATGGTAGAACTGTCTCTGTTTGAGCTTTCACAGTTTTTAGTTATGTGATGGTCTGAGTAAGATGAAAAGTTTCTTGAATTTCTTCTTTCTATGTATTTATTTATTGGGTTTTTAAAATCAGACTTTGTTGGGAAAGGCGACCCTATAAACCTACTTGATTGAAGTTAACAAGTTTCGAGACCTATACTGATCGCTGTTTTTGTAAAACGTCAGTTACACTTCTTGCCAAAAATGCCCCTTGGAGGGTGGACATCTTCGACTGTTATTATTATTGATAATAATAATATATATTATTATTATACAAAAAAGTTCTTTTTTCTCACATTTAATCAATGTGGTTCCATGTTTTGCTGAAGGGCCCAAGCCAAGTCAGCACAAACGCTATTACCGTTGTGTATTAAGGAAAGACTTGACAATGTGACATGTTTCCAAAATCACTGACTTCTGAATGTTTTTGTGTATGTTTGTGTTGAGTCCCAATTGTACCAAGTGGGGTGTGAATGTTATTGGTGTAAGGCCTGTGGCTGATATAATGAGGGGGACAATGATGACTTTTTCTTGTTTCCATAGCCTTTTTATTTCCGTTGCAAGGTCTGTGTGTTTTGAAATTTTTTTCTGTGTATTTCGTTTGGATGTTTGTGTCGTTGGGGACAGCTATGTCAATTAGATAGGTGACTTTTTCTTTTTCGCACTGAATTATTCTTATTATTATTATTATTATAAAAAAGCTCCTCCCTCTCACATTTGGTCAATGTGGTTCCATGTTTGGCTGACGGGCGCAAATCAAAGTCAGCACAAACGCATTACCATTGTGTATTAAGGAATGACCTGACAATGTTACATGTTTTCAAAATCACTGACTTCTGAATGTTTTTGTGTATATTTGTGTTGAGTCCTAATTGTACTAAGCACGTGTGAATGTTGTTGGGTGTAAGGCCTGTGGCTGATATAATGAGGGGGACAATGATGACTTTTTCTTGTTTCCATAGCTTTTTATTTCCGTTGCAAGCTCTGTGTATTTGGAAATTTTTTCTGTGTATTTCGTTTGGATGTTTGTGTCGTTGAGGACAGCTATGTCAATTAGATAGGTGACTTTTTCTTTTTTGCACTGAAAAGTAATATCGGTCTATTGGCGGAGACTGTTTTATCTGTATGGATACTGATGTCCCAGTAGAGTTTGTAATCTTTATTTTCAAGTACGGATGTTGGTGTGTATTTGTAGTAGGGATCTGTGTTTTCTATGAGCTTGTATGTTGTGGCTAGTGCTTGATAAACTATTTTTGCCGCTGAGTCATGTCTGGCTGTGTATTCAGTTCCGGCTAATATTTTACATCCGCTTGTTATGTGTTCGATCGTTTCTTTCTGCTGGTGGCATTTTCTGCATCTGTCTTCTGTAATAGTTGGGTCTTTGATGATATGCTTTTGGTAGTTTCTGGTTAATATGACTTTATCCTGGATGGCAAGTAAGAAGCCTTCTGTTTCCGGGAATAGCTGCCCATCCCGCAACCAGGTGTATGATTGGTTTTTATTTACGTGGTCTTGTTCTACATATGTGGTATCTGTGTTTTCAGTGGAGTGTTTTTTCTGACCACGTTTTCATATTTTCCTGTTGTAATTGGGATAAGTCGAGTGGGGTTATAGTTTTTTGTCTGCTTTGACTGTTGCTGTATGGAGGCTGGTTTGCTTGGTGTGAAAGAATTTCCTAAGTGCTTGTAGTTGTTTTGTGTGTAATGATCTGATGTCTATAAATTCCTCTTCCTCCTGCCTTCCTCTCAATGGTAAGTCTTTCTTTGCATGCGTTGGGGTGTAGTTTCCTGTTTATTATTATTATTATTATTATTATACGTGAAGATATATGTATGATTTAATCAATAATGTAATTAGAGTTTCTTATAAAATTTTAAACATTCGAGTTTTTAATTGTGATATCCTCCTTACTTCAAAAATAGAGGAATGTATATCTTTTACATATTGAGCTACGTTAACAAGTCCATGGTTAAATTTTATTTACAATTAATAATAACATTGTAAACAATAATAACTAAATAGAAATCTTTGTATCTCAATAAAATTTTGGAAATATTTAGCGCACAGCGTCATAACAATGATAAAAAAAATATTATCAATAAAAAAAGTGTTACTTTGCACACTGACATCAATCATTGTTATTTGTTACAATTGTAGAAAAAACATATTATTTTATTCTCATGAGAAACTATATAATATACCTAAAGAGTTGACAAGTAAAATCCTCCACAATATGGTTCTCTAGTTAAGCAGTAATACCATGGTATTAAATGCGATGAGCCAATAGGAGGTTTTTCAATATTTTTAAAAATTTTCGCTTATCTAAGGAGTAATAAGGTCAGTGGATTAAGTAAGTTCGGCCAATTTTTAGTATTCCGTACGGAACGGAAAAAATAAGATTACTTCGGTGTCTGTCTGTCCGTCTGTTTTTGTCTGTCTGTCCCGTCTGTCACACCCGATTTTCTCCGAAACTATTTGTCATAGAAAGTTGAAATTTGGTAATAATATAGGAATTGATGGCCTCATCAGAGCCATGTATTTTGAAAGTTAATTTTTGACTTAAGGGGTTAGTTTTGGGGGGTTGAAATCGGAAGTGAAAAAAAATTTTTACTAGGTAATCGAGTGTGGTGTCAAATGAAAGCTTGTGAAAACACGAGTAATATATATATATATATAATATATATATATATATATATATATATAAAATATATATATATATATATATATATATATATTATATATAATCATAATATATATATATATATTATATATATATTGTAATACTTTAGCGCGCACTTTTCTTTGTATTATTTTTTAAAAAATCGCGAAAATCGCTGCCTTAGTCTCGAAAAGTACTTATTAAAAAATTTTTGAAAAAATTCTGGAATCATTCTCCACGGGGTGTAGATTGAACGAAAAATTATCACGAGTGCATTACCTGTAATAATTTATCTGGTATATAAAAAAACAGAAATTTCGAGGTCATCAATTTTCAGTAAAGATTGGAAATAAACTGTGTTAAAAACTCATTTGGGGTGTGTTTTGTGAACTCACTGATCATTTTATACTTCCGTTACAACATTTTTTATTTTAAAAGCAATCAACGTACGGAAACACTAATTTGCGCAAGTTTTCAACTTGCACTTGACCGGTTATTTAGATAAAGATATAATCTTAATTATATAGTACTTATATGCTGAACATAATGTAGATACGACCACAGAATTTCGGATAATAATTTTTTTTAATATTTGATAAATCTACTGGCTAAAATGATTTAAGAAAACCGAAAAAAAATCTTTTAGTGTCTGTTCAAATTTTTATTTTCTCACAGAATTAATTTTAAAAAAATATTTATGATTTAGAGTAAAATTTTTAATTTATTCATAATGGAAAAACATGAAAAAATGGCTTATCACAATTTTATAATAAAAGAATTTTATTGTTCAAAGATTAATAATTTCTTAGAGTATGTTATGCTTTCTATTTTACAATGGCTTAGACTTGACAGATAACAAATTTCGTCTTGAAAGACATAGATAGAGCCGGTTGTAGGAGGGCATTTAAATGCTGTTAAGTGTGTAGGGATTGATAAAGAAAATAGTACAATGACTTATATTTAGCCAGCCTTCCGTGCCTTAATTTGTAAGCGGATGGTCGCCTGT
>CM032447.1:98670770-98730770 GCA_019049505.1 Pachyrhynchus sulphureomaculatus
CACTGAAAAAAATCGGTTACCTAACCTTCATGTACATGTGAGACAGCAAAGCCAAGCAACAAATGAAAATATCACTCTTAATAGTCATAGGAAAAAAGAAAATACAATAAAGTAACAGAAATACGGTTCGACAGGCCAATAAGGCTACCGGAAGGTAGATGTGATAAATAATGTATGACCAAGCTTCTTGATAGCCAAAGAGAAATATTTCACAACACTGGACGACACAACCCTACATGTCATCATTCCGGACATTCTTGAAATAATAATAACTAAAGAGGACTCAAGAGTGTTTATCTAAAAATAATTCAGTCTAATGAAAATAGTTCAAAATCAAAAAAAAAAACTTACTATAAGCTCAAACTATTGAGGACCACTTCGAGCCTTCTACTAAGGAAGCCGGAAAAGATCTACATTAGCCGAAGATAACGGCCGTAAATCGAGCCATGGATGCCTCAAGAATTTATAAAAACATCACTATACTAACACCAACCTAAATTATTGCAAGAACTTAAGACCAACACCAGCGAATGAAAAAGGGATCGAAGGTAGCCAAAGTAGCAAAAGCACACCACCTCATCAAAAAATCGGGAGATGCTATAAATACTATAGGACTCTGCCTATAAGGTCGCCCTGATACATACTCGTACTACTTAGTATGTGGATAAATATTTTTTATGCATGCTCTAGAAAAATCATTGCTTTCTAAGCAACTTTGTTGTTCAAAAAATATTATCCTCCGTACAGACAACAGCAATTCAAATCAAATATATTTACCAACATTTCGTACCTGTCATGGAAAACACCTTTCTATTCTTAACTCATAAATAACTTCTACACCCCAGCACCGAAATTTAATAAGGATAACATAAATTCGAATGAAAAAGTTTTAAAATTGGTATATACGGTGAAATGGACATAAGAACAGGTTGTGCGGCTGAAACTGTACCAATTTAGCACAGTTAAATACGACACTCTCCGAAGTAATGGCGTATTTTATATATAAGCGGATTTAAAGCAATAGACGTGCCCGACAGATGCGGTTAGAGCAGTTTTTTGTACGTAGGATTGAAAGATTTGTTTGAGTTTGAGATTTCTAGGCCAGCTGAATCAGCTACGCCGCGCAGCGCCGCTCAATGCCAGTTTCGTAGCAAGAGATCAGTTTACGTGACTTATGTCTCTATAGTTTTCTTTGGATAAATTTTGGAGTAAAGAGAAAGTGTTATTAAAAAATGGTGCGAAAACTGCACAGTGTTTATGTGCATACCTGTATAGCGCATGGAAACCTGTTCGCATCATTGTCCTCGTCGTTATGTCATCTTCCTTTTCAAATCACGCAATCACCTTGCTGTTTTTATGACTTTAACTTAAAATTCTGTCTTATTTCCTTTTTATTTAATTGTTAAGATATATTACATTTCTTTCTTTTGATTCAATTGTTATAACATGAACAATTTCGTGAAACATAAATGGTTTCTGGTAAAAGCATATTTTTTCTGGTTTTTAATAACAGCTAGTTCAAAATGGGCTGTCAGAAATTTGAGATTACGATTTTTAAAAAATGTATTCATAAAAATTTTGTGTTCTGTTTATGTGTATTTGTTACAAAGATAAATTGCAAGTGAAAATATACTGATAACAAAATTTTCATGACTACAGCATAACATACATCATTAAAAAGAGCTTTAAATATTTGTCTCTAATTTGCTGTATATTTTAGAACTTATTATTATTTCTTTGAGTATTTTAATTTTGTGTATATGTAGAATCTTCTTTGGTTTCATTAGCCTGAAATGGCGAAAATAATAACAATATATGAACATAACAGAATTATAATATTTTGCAACTTAAGTATGGTCTTACCTGCGAATCTAAAATCATTCAATGTAAAAATTCGGCACTTAATGTAAAATACATAATATATTAATTTTTTCATACAATAATATTGCGAGCATATTAATAGTAGAATAGTAGGTCATTTTATAAACAACTGGATATCTGTTGCATATACTCTTATAACATTAAAGCAAATTGTTTTAAAAGATACTTGTAACAGGCGTACAGTTATTAATGGTTTGATTAATCTTTTGGAATTGACAGCTTTTTCTGATCAGCAATTTAAATAGGTATCCGTAGTTACAAATGGTAGTTCATTCCATACCCAATAGTATTTCTAGTATTGAGGAAAGATAATCTCTACGTATAGTTTGTAGGGAATTAACGGCTCTCCTCTTGTTTTTTTTTCTCTATGAAACAAGGTTGTTTTTAAACCGTAGCTTAACCAATAAAAAATGAATTTAAACCGGTTTGTCACGACTGTCATGCAACATAGTTATAACCTCAAAACAGTGAAGTTAATCGAAGTATGTTTTTGATATTGTGTGATGTAACAAGTACATTTCACTCATGAAAACAAAGTTTGGCTAAAATGTGTGTGTAGCAAATATTTCATAAAACAAGGTTAAAGATATGCTTTTCAAACGCAGGCGCAGGTCCTAAATATTTTTAAAACTGCTCAACCAGCGATAATTGACATCAACGTTCAATAAGAAAAGAAAATATTTGCAAACCATTTTTAACCATACTAACAACAAATACCCTAAATTAGTTCTGTTACTGTCACTGTCTTATGTCTCGATGTATCTCGCGTATCCTCTGAGAGAGACGAGGGATGTTAGCCCAGTAATTAATACCAAGATATATGTAGTAGTAGTAGCCACTACAAAAACTGTGAAGTTTAAGGGATTTTCGGGCATCTGGAGCGGAAATATATTTTAACATTTTTTGCATCTGTTGGTTACAAACACAATGGCGTGTGAAGAGCATTTTAGGCACTCCAAGTCTTATGAATTTTAGCTAAGAGACTGACAATGGGTGCTGTACAGAAACTTTTAAAAATGGGTTTCACATAAACTAAGTAAAGCCAGTCGTGATTAGAGGGTTGCCATTTTCAATTCTCTGGTATGACGTTGAAACCCTTCATTATTTTTAAAACCACTCGTGACCGAAAAGAAAAAAATAAGTGCTTTACATGAACTTGAACAGTTGATACTAACGGTTAGATAAAAGTAATGTTTCAAATCATGACTTTATAGGCGTAATTTATTTTAAGATGCCACCAAGCACCCAAACGACCCCTACTGATCACACAGAAGAATGCATGACTTTTTAGCATGACAATTGACTGTAGAAAAATTAGACTAGTCAAAATTAGACCATGATGTTGCCCATTTCGATTACATTTGTTCCGTACTTTACAGAACTTCTTTACTGAAACAAGGATTTGACAGCGAACAGTTAATAAGAAATGCTGTCGCCAATTTTTTTCAATTAAAACCTTAAAAACCTACCATTACGTTGACATAAATAGTCGAAAATATGGACATTTATATCTTAAATTAATTTTTATTCATTTGCCAAATAAATATTTCCAAAGTATACCAAAGAAATGATTAATAAATTTGTTACTGGTAGTGATATGTTACAAACAATTTTCTGTGAGAATAATAAGGTGATGTTAAAAGTAGACCAAAAATTTAGGGTCACAACATATTTAAGCCAGTAACTTTTGCAATTAACAAAAACATCTCTTTTATCGTAGAACTTTTACTCTACCATCATGGAAAACATAGATATGGCTACAGAAAGACAAACATCGCCGCAAAATGAAGCCGACTGGCTACCACCGAATCCTTAGTACATGCCTAATCGACTTTCTTAGAGATCCTGCGCACGTAAAAGTTGTATCATAAGGAAAAATGTGCATGGCATCCTGAGAAACTCCACGAGGTACATTGTAACGATCTGGCGGTAGGTAGCAGATTTAATTTTGCGGCGATGTTTTGTTTCACGTGTTTGTCTTTCTGTAGTAATAGTTATATTTTCTGTGCTACTACTTTGGTTTTTGGTTTGGACGTCTAGACTAGCGAGAGCCAGATGGGATTGAAAAATTAGAAGGTAATATGACCACAAAGTCTTTGATTATTACTTATTTTAAATATCTAATGTACCATTCAAACTGTGGCTTTACTGTATCACTTGAAAGATATTTGTATCTTTTGCACCAACACCTTATAATCAGAGAAGACGATAAACTTTATGGTTATACAGACAATTAAAAAAATATATTAATAATAAACTTAAAATAACATTTACGAAATGATACAACAGAGTAAGTTAAATGAGACTTTTTTATTAAGATTACATATTATAATTTTTTTTTTTGTGTTTTTTTCCTCTTTTAATAGTATTAAAAGATCAATATTGACACCAGGAAAATGATAAATTGGCTTCAAGCCTATAAGTTAAGTATTTACAAGACACACCTTATATTGAATTACAAGGTAAACATATTTTATAACAGGAATCACTCCCTGTTCGAACAATTGCTTAGTTTACAGGATCAGATAAACAAACTTATTCAATGCTTGATTATTTTCTTAATTTACAAATATATCTGTGGCATTCAGACAAATTTTGAAAAAGTTTTTTCACCTCGACCGAGGATCGAAATCGGGTCTTTAGTTTTATAGGCGTAGCTCTATCAACCCAATTACCAAGACTAGTAAATTCAATCGTCTTCAATAAATCAGTTAGTAACAGGTTTTTCCAATATTCATCTTAGTATATGAATAACAGTATGCTCCTTTACGAAATCTCGATTTAAAATTTGGTACAAATGTAATACTTGCAGTGGAAATTGAATAGGTAATTTTTGATCGATATAGTTTCAGAGAAAGGAGGTGAACAGGATGGTCAACAAGTTTTGTAGATTTTTAATATTATCCGAAGAATATCTCCTGTTGCCTCTGAAAGGTAGAGGAGGGGAAAGAGTTGGAGGGTTTGCTTTTTGAAGTCGAAGAATTTTAAAACTATATAAATTTTTCATTATTTCCAACCTTAATAAAATTGGTATCTAAAATAGATTATAGAGGCTGCTGGGAAAATCCTTAAAGCTCTACAGAAGCGACGAGTGTGCAGAAAAAGCAGTTCACACATCTGTAGACTGTATTTCTGGTCCTTTCTAGCAGATTGTTAATGTAATGGAAAAAGAGTGTAAAAGACAGTATGAAGTCTTAAGACACACCGATGTATTGGAAAGAAACCCGTCAACTCGTAAAGAACGCTCTCTAAGGAAACACGAGAATCATAAGCAAAAACTCTCAGACACACCATAAGAACATGGCAAAACCAACAATCCATCATGTCAAACACGGTCGAATGCCTTGGATATATATAGTGCAGCCGCTCGAAATTCTCCAAAATATTCAATTGCGTTGTTCCAATCATGTTTGAGATAAGTTAGAAGGTCTGTTGATCATTGCTTACAAGACCATACTAATGTTCGCTAATAATATTTAGGCCTTGAAGATATTTTAAAAGATGCGGATTGATAGCCTTTTCCATAACTTTCGATATTACTGACAGTAGTACAATTGATCGGAAGGTGTAAGGCAAGGTCTTCTAGCCTTTTTGGGGTATCGGCTGAACTGTAGCGTATTTCCAAAAGGACGATACACTGGAGTTCGTCATTATAAAATTGTAAAGAATTTTCCAGAATCTTTTTTTATCTTTGACTTGATTCGAGCATAAAAGCTTTTCATTAAAAATTAAATGAAGTCTAAGTGCTACCTTAGTTTCTTAAGAACAAAATTGGAGTTACAGAGGTTATACGTACAGGTAAAAAGAAATGACAATAGGCGTTAACTTAAGATGACCTCTAATTATTTAGTAATTCTTTTTTTGATACGGACACACCAAATAAATTAATTTACTAACCTCTTAGAACAACGGCGCGATCGAAGAGATTAAAACGAGTTCTTTTAGTAAATCAATATTATTGTTGGTTTTGGCGCCAACGTATGAATTTTCATGAACAAAGTGAGTACAGCTCATCGGAATCCATGGTTGAAATGATTGACAATGTGGGTCAATCGCCAAATCGCATAGAGTCGAATGAATACATTAGTATATAGTCTGCTGGCTTACGCTATAGTACTATTTTTAACGAACTCGAAGCGACCTTGTCCCGAAAATGTGCTACAAAAAGTACCATGGGTCCGTTGTTGTCAAACTCGACATTAACTACTTAGAATCTTTAAATTACAATTCACTAAAATATATTTTCTTTCCCTTATGCATGTCAAAACTCTATTTGCTTATCCCAGATACAAGAGTGGCATATATAACTTATTATATAACTTTCTTTTTAAGAATATGGTAAAAAACAATAAAAAAATAACCGGTCAAATGCAAGTTGGACTTGCGCAATTAGTATTCCGTACCGTGACAACTTTTAAAATAAAATAAAATCCCTACTTATGCTAAGTTAATTAGGTCCTTGACATCTTAAGATCCAATGTGTATTTTCACGTTTTTTCTTATATGTAGTTATAGCATCTTAGTTACCTAACAACCAATAAATCAATCTAGCTTAATCTAGATTCTAGTAACAAAAGTGTAAAACAAATACTTTCTATCTAAATATTTCTTTAATTATAAACAAATAAAATAAAATTATTTTGTCTCTAGAGCAACGACACTGTCATGAAACGTTCTCGATATTGTCAAGGCATACGGTATTTTTTTATACCAGATAAATTATCAAACGTAATGCACTTGTGATAATTTTCGCTTCATTTCCACTTCATGAAGAATAGTTCAAATTTTTTTCAAAATTTTTTATTGGTACTTTTCGAGATAGGGTGGAAGGACAAAGGTTTTTTTTTAATAATACAAAGAAAAGCGTGCATATATATTTTTGATCTCGTATTTTCACAAGTTTTGATTTGACACCCCACTCGATGACCTAAGAGAAAAAAAAATTCACATCTCCATACAAGCTAATCCCTTAAGTCAATTTAACTTTCAAAACTACACGGCTCTGAATGAGCCATCAATACGAGGCTGGTTTGAAAAGTCCGTGCAAAAATAAAAACTACTTATGTGTTTGGAGTAAACCTTTTTTATTTTTCGACATAGTCTCCTTTTAGGCTTATACACTTCGTCCAACGATGTTCTAGTTTGTTGATCCCTTCCGAATAATAGGATTTGTCCAAGTCTGCAAAATATCCATTAGTGTCTGCAATCACCTCCTCGTTTGAATAAAATCTTTGTCCCGCCAGCCATTTCTTCAAATTGGAGAACAAATAGTTTTCCGAGGGAGCCAAGTCTGGAGAACAGGGGGATGTGAAACGAGTTGGAATCCTATTTCCATTAATTTTGCTACCACAACTGCTGACGTGTGTGCTGGTGCGTTGTCGTGATGGAAAAGGACTTTCTTGTGGGCCAATCGCGGGCGTTTTTTCTTGCAGTTCGGTTTTCAAACGGTCCAATAACGATGAATAATATTCACCTGTAATAGTTTTACCCTTTTCCAGATAGTCGATGAGGATTATTCCTTGCGAATCCCAAAAGACAGTCGCCATAACCTTTCCGGCCGAAGGAACGGTCTTCGCCTTTTTTGGTGCAGATTCCCCCTTGGTAATCCATTGTTTAGATTGTTGTTTGGTCTCAGGAGTATAGTAATGTATCCATGTTTCATCCACAGTGACGAAACGACGCTTAAAGTCCTCCGGATTCTTCTGGAACAGCTGCAAATCATCCTTGCAACACTTCACACGATTCCGTTTTTGGTCAAGCGTGAGCAATCGCGGCACCCATCTTGCGGATAGCTTTCTCATGTCCAAATGTTTATGCAAAATATTATGTACCCGTTCAGTCGAGATGCCCACAGCACTAGCAATCCATCACCATATCATGGATTTGATCAATGATTTCTGGAGTCGTAACCTCCACAGGCCGTCCAGAACGTTCAGCGTCACTTGTGCCCATATGGCCAGTCCGAAAATTTTGAAACCACTTATAAACTGTTCTAATCGAAGGTGCAGAGTCACCATAATGTTTATCAAGCTTCTCTTTAGTCTCCTGAGGCGTTTTGCCTTTCGTAAAGTAATGTTTAATCACCACACGAAATTCTTTTTCGTCCATTTCTTGAAAATCACTCGACTTCCTTGATTTACACGAATGCCAAACACAAAAAAATAGACCAATATGGCTGAAACTTGGTGTGCGTTCATTCAAGAGATGCTACTAACTAAACATGACCTCGATACGCGCCGGTGGTGCCATCTCTCGGACTTTGCACGGACTTTTCAAACCAGCCTCGTACTTATATTTGTGCCAAATTGAAACTTTATAACAAACGGATACCGTAGGGATCCCATAACTGTTCCGTACGGTAAAGCTCAGCTACTATCCACAGATTTCTTAACCTTTCTCGGTGTATGTGTGGTTGGTCATTAAGCTATATTAAAAAAAAATTGATAGGGCCGAACTTTAGCAACTATTACTTTACTTAACTAATTTTGCTACCTACAATAAAAATGTATTAAACTACTGCTCTAATTTTCTTTATTTTAAAACACCCTGCATAATTCTATAAATTTCATTAGAGAATATAGGTTCAAGAAGTTTGAATTTGATTAAAACGCGCGTCGAGCGCAAAAATAAAGTGTTTGGTGTAGTGGTGATATATACTGAGTAGTATCATTGTGCCAAAGATTCCACACTCCCAACTTAGTTGAGATGGCTTCACGGTCAACGGAAGTAAACCTTTATCGTAAGTACAGTAGTAAGATTAGATTAGTAGGTGCAGATATTTAATTTACCAAAATCAAACATTTCAGAAAAAGTTTCATTCTTTGCTAAACAAAAATGGCTTGACTTAGAAATCAAGAATTTGTACACAAAACGTGAAGTTAGAAGTTAGAAGTAGAATCATACGGCATATTCAAAAAACTTACTTCAGGATTAAACAATATTGAATATGAAGTATAGAGCGAGTTCCAGAGGAAAATCTTTTTAGTTATTGATATTCAATATAAAAAGAAATTCTCTATTCTAAGTAAAAAATTAAAAAAGCTCTTACCGAAGAAAAATAGTCCACAGGAACTCGTAAATATTGTAGAAAATCATTCCTCTCAATCCTTTACACGAAATGAAATTCGCATCTTAAACAAAGGTCTTAACTTTGCATTACCCCCTCCTAGAGATAATTTATCAGAAATAGTTGCTCACATTGAAAGTTCCATTAGTACACTTCCAGAAAATAGTAAATCCTTTGTTAGGGAAGCATGTCGCAATCAAATATCGAAAAACATAGTTAACAACACAAATTTTAATTCACGAAAAAACATAAAAGTAGTTAAAGGATTGAAAAAGAAAGATGTCTTCTACTTAAAAGCGGATAAAGGAAATAGGGTTATTATATTGGATAAGAAAGATTACTTTGAACTCGTAGATAATCTTATCGAATCTGGCCCTTGTGAAAAGGTAATAAGAAATCCATTACCGAGAATGATATCAGAGGTTAAAAATTCTTTAAAAAATGTAAGAATCTTGTCTCCGATTCCCTAAAATTTAAATTAAATGTGAGTAATCCGACCATACCAAAATTGTATTGCTTACCCAAAATTCACAAACCTGGAAAAGCAATGCGACCCATTGTTTCATCGGTCGGATCACCGACATATTCAATATCAAAAAATGGTTATCAAAAGAACTTGAGAAGTTACCATTAAATACTTTCGCAGTGAAGAATTCGTTAGAATTCATTAATAAAACAAAAAATCTAGTTCTTAATGAAGGTGAAGTCTTAATTTCTTTTGATTTTGTTTCTTTGTTCCCAAGTGTGCCAATTCCACAAACTTTACAATATCTCGAAGAATTACTTAGAATGAATGACTTTGAAGACGAAATTATTCGTGAATACTTAACATTATCTAAACTTTGTATGGAACAAAATTATTTCCAATATAACAATCAATTTTATGTTCAGAAAGAAGGAACAGCTATGGGTAATTGCTTGTCACCCTTCATAGCCAATTTATTCATGAGTAAGTTTGAAATCGAAGCCAGTCAAGAATTCGAATATTTCCCAAGGGTATGGTATAGGTATGTGGATGATATTTTCGCGATTTTTGATACAAAGAGAGCAAATATTAATGATTTTGTTTCTAAATTAAATAACCGGTATGATTCCATTAAATTCACTTACGAAGTTGAGAACAAAGGACAATTGCCTTTTCTAGATATTTTAATTATTAAAAATAATAATAGATTAGAATTTGATATCTATAGGAAGGACACAGTAACAGATAGATATATTCCTAATGATTCATTTCATTGCAAACAACATAAATTAGCCTCATTACATTTTTTAGTTCATCGTTTGGCCACTTTCCCTCTGACCAGAGTAAACTTCAATAAAGAAAGGAATCGTATTAGAAATATAACTAGAGTTAATGGTTACGACGATGACTTAGTAAATAAGCTAATAAATAGACATAAATTTGGGTTTAATATTCAGAATTCCACCTTTTTTACACGCGAAGAAAATAACACCAAATATGTCTCTATACCATATAATCCGAAATATAGCAAGGGACTCAATAAGGTATTTAATAAGGTAGGCCTCACCTTAGTCTATAAGTCATCAGACAATCTGAGAAATATCTTAGGAAATCCCAAAGATAAGATCCCTAATTGTGAGAAAAGTGGAATTTATGAAATTAGTTGTAATGATTGTGACAAAAAGTATGTTGGGCAAACTAAAAGGTCAATTAAAACACGATTTAAAGAACATTTAGCACACTTAAGATACAATAGAACAGAAAAGTCTAGCATTGCCGAACATGCCCTTGAAGCTGATCATACTGTAACATTAGATAATCTAAGGTTAATAAAAAATGTATCTGATAGGAGATTGTTGAACGCATACGAAAGTATGGAAATCATAAAATGTAAAAGTAGTTTAAATAAAGACAGAGGGCCTATTCCTTATAGTCCCCTCTACTGGTTACTTGACCGGAACTGAGGGCCTTGCCTATGTCATTAGTTCCGCTTGAGTAATTCAAGGTTTAGGCTAAGTATAAATAGGGTAGATTTGTAGTTTAGCTTTAGTCAATCATCGCTCCTGATGAAGCTAACATGGTTAGCGAAACGCGCGTCGAGCGCAAAAATAAAGTGTTTGGTGTAGTGGTGACATATACTGAGTAGTATCATTGTGCCAAAGATTCCACATTCCCAACTTAGTTTATTAAAACGACTAAAAATCAATCAAGTACTGTAAATTTTGAAAAATCAATATCGATGATAACATAAAGTTACGAAAGAAAAAAATCTCTTCAATTTTTTTTTCAAAAGTAATCCTACAAATTTTACAAATTTTTTTTTGAATATTTTCAGGTACACATAGTCCTCATTTTCATTGTCTCCACTCCAGAAATCAACACTCTCAATGGGAGTGTGTATGTTGTGATATTGATGGCAACCAATTAGCCAGCGTCTACCCCAGTTCTTAAAAAAAAATTTCGGCTACTAATTGTTGTGACGGATGTGAGTAACGAAAGAGACATTATGTTATCAGAGCAGAACAAACACGACCAACTTGGTTGTTAAGGCCTAAATTTATATAAACTATGCAATTTACGCAACTAGCAAATACTCACAAAAATAAAATTAATGAATTGGGCATAAAAACAGACAACACATACATTCTCAGCTGCAGCCTTTTATTTTTTTAGTGTTCCGTATGGAACACTTATAAGATCACTTCGGTGTCCGTCTTTCCGTCCGTCCGTCCGTCTGTCACACCCGATTTTCTCCGAAACAACTTGACATAGAAAGTTGAAATTTTTTGCTAATATAGAAATTGATGGCCTCATTAGAGCCGTGTAATTTTGAAAGTAAATTTTGACTTAAGGGTTTAGTTTTGGAGGATGAAATCGGAAGTGAAAAAGATTTTTTTTACTAGGTCATCGAGTAGGGTGTCAAATAAAAGCTCGCAAAAACACAAAGTCAAAAATACATATAATGTACTACTTGCGCACACTTTTCTTTGTATTATTTTTAAAAAATCGCGACAAATCGCTGTCCCCTCCCCTTATCTCGAAAAGTACTGATCGAAAATTTTGAAAAAATTCTGAAATATTCTCCACGGGGTGTAGATTCAACAAAAATTATCACGAGTGCATTACATTTAATAATTTATCTGGTATATAAAAAAACAAAAATTTCAAGGTCATCAGTTTTCAGTAAAGCAGTCATTGATCATTTTATACCTTTGTAACAAAAATTTTTATTTTAAAAACAATCAACATACGGAACACTAATTGCGCAAGTTCAATTTGCACTTGACCGGTTATTTCTATATTGCAATGAGTCAATAACATTTACTAATTAAGTCTTAATTAATTATTGTTGCATTATCAATAATTTGTTTCACATTTTATGAGCTATTTAAGAAATCTAATTCTTACTGTCCAAAATTTAATTTAGATTCAAAAAGAAAAGCTTTTAAGTTAAGATCCCCTACTGATTAGATTACAAGGAATAATGTACTGATTTCTTTGAAAATCAACCTACCACAAATTCTACAGTTGCTTCTGTACATGGATTCGATTTTTGTAACAAATTATTTTAGGTCCAAATAAAACTCGATTTTTATTCGTGGCTTCAAACAGGGGATTAGGGTGATGCCAATACAATTTGCTGAAAAAATATATCTTTTTTAGTGATACTATTTTACGAAATCGATATCTTTTAATTTCTGTATAATCATTTTTTTAATAATAAACAACCAATGTTATTTATTATTTATCTCGACAAATTAAAAAAAAAAAATCCCTCTACTTAGATATGAACCATGGTCTGTGAGCTGCTCTACCAACTAAACTATTAAGGTTTGACGAGTCCAATCAACCGTTAAAGCTTTTTCAGTTTTGATGCTGATTTGTGAGGACTAATTTATAACTTACAAGCAAAGGGGTAGAGTTAAAAGACAAAGGAAGGAAAAATAATAACCGTGACTATTCTTTTCTTCCACTCTTAACACCGTCAGTCGACTTGCGATTATCGAAAATTGCACGTTCGACTAGTTAATTGAACTTCAATTAGAAGAATGGCAGGCTACAAAGCCGAAGATCTCAGATTCAAGCCTCACTAGTTTCTTCTAAGTGCAACCAAATTATTATAATTTGATTACAATCGGTAAAAAACCTCTTTTATCTTTAGTATTCTGAAATTATTTAGTTTCAGTCTCCTAACGTATATTACTATACAGAATGTTATAAAAGTAGTTTAAAATAAAAAATGGATGACTTCCTTAGTCAAACAGATACCCTTGGTACTGATAAATAAGAAAATTTTTATATAAAAACGTTTTTACTAAATTACTATACGTGTGTTAGATATTTACGTAACAAATTCAAAAAGTAGTATTTGACACAACGAGCAAACTAGCTTTACGACAAGCCTTCAAGTTTATGAGTCCTACACTACTACTTTCGGCACATAACATGTATTTTTTGTTTATTCGTTTAAACTAAAATAAAACATAGAAAATAAAAAAAAAAGCATATATTAAATATATTAAAGTAAACACAGAATCACAAATCACTGAATAAATCCATGATCTCAGGACATGCGCTCATGCGCTGTACCAACTAAGCCAGAATATAGATGTGCAATTAGATACTCTTAAATTTGTTCTTTTACCATCTCCAAAAGTCGACTATCTATTTTTATTTCCTTGACGTAGCGCACATTTGCATCGTTACTAAAAAAGCCTAATCACCATTTTAGTGTTTCGTCAGTTCGTAGGTCCGTAAAAATAGATTACAAAAGACGGAAATCAGGCAATGAAGTTAATAAAAGAATATAATATCAGTTTAGAAACACCAAAATTAATACATAAATAGAAAAATACATGAAGATCGCTGCTAGCAGCAGATAGCACATTGATACTGAGATAGGTCGTGGGTTAGATCTTTACCTACGACGAGAAACGTTTTCATTCCTTTGTTGTTTTTATTTTGTTGTAGTTGTGTCTTTACCTTAATAAGTCTTCCTGCTTGTTTATAGATTTGGGTAATCCTAATCGAAATATTATTTTGTTTGTGTAATTTAAATAACTATCTACTTATTAAAAAATATAAAAAAATAATTAGAATATACTAATCATTAATTCATACTTCATTTTATTGGCTTCCCTAGAACCTAGGCTTACCAAAATCGTACGGAAAAATTTATCCTACTTAGTATATATTACCACTACACCAAACACTTGGTGTGGTGGAGCGATGACTGACCAGTCAATCATCGCTCCTGATGAAGCTAACAGGTTATCGATACGCGCGTCGAGCACAAAAATAAAGTGTTTGGTGTAGTGGTGATATATACTAAGTAGTGTCATTGTGCCAAAGATTCCACATTCCCAACTTAGGAAAAATTTATGTTTCTTTCTAATACTGGAAAGACAATTCTCAGTTACATTGGGAAGTGCTACGCCGAGGAGAAAAAATTTTCAGATAAGTTGTTGTTAACTTCAAAAAGCTAATTAAATAAAAGTAGTAATATCCTTATGTATGGGGATATATGGTGAACTTAAGAACAGTAACAGCAAAATACGTAATTGAATAAAATTTACTATAATCCCTAAATTTAATTGTTTAATATATTTTTTAGTACGAAACTTTTAATTTTGGAAGAGTATTTTCCTATTTACTTTGATATTTAGAACGATTACAATATCACTTAGATAACTGTATTATACACCACGGTAAGTTAAGAGTTTGTTTACGATAAGTTATTATTATTTACCTATAAATTTCTTTTAATACACGGATTTACTGGTTTCAATCTACTAAATGAGTTAGTGATAATTAATTCATAAAAGGCTAATAATCGTTAATGTTGTTCTTTAATGTACACTCTAACATTATTCCCCTCCTTATAATAGCAGAAATTAAAAGTTTTTTAAATACAGTCTTAGCAAAAGTATACATGTATTTTCACTTGGTATTTTACATAATACATTCTATATAGAAAGATGTTATTAAATAACCGATCAAGTGCAAGTTGAACTTGCGCAATTAGTGTTCCGTACGTTGATTGCTTTTAGAATAAAAATTTTTGTTACGAAGGAATAAAATGATCGGTGACTTCACAAAACACACCCTAAATGACTTTTCAACAAAGTTTGTTTCCAATCTTTACTGAAAATTGATGACCTTGAATTTTTTATATATATATATATATATATATATATATATATATATATATATATATATATATATATATATATATATACCATATAAATTATTAAAAGATAAATTATTAAAAGCACTCGTGATAATTTTCGTTTAATCTACACCCCGTGGAGAATATTCCAGAATTTTTTCACAATTTTTAGATAGAGGCAGCGATTTTTCGCGATTTTTTCAAAATAATACAAAGAAAAGTGTGCGCATGAAAGACATTATATATATTTTTAAACTCGTGTTTTTACAAGCTTTCGTTTGACACCCCACTCGATGACCTAGTAAAAAAAATTTTTTTTTCACCGCCGATTTCACACCCCCCAAAAGTATCCTCTTAAGTCAAGATTTAACTTTCTTTCAAAACTACATGGCTCTGATGAGTCCATCAATTCCTATATCATTACCAAATTTCAATTTTCTATGACAAATAGTTTCGGAGAAAAAAAACGGGTGTGACAGACAGACAGACAGGCAGGCAGACAGACAGACACCGAAGTCATATACCGTACCGTACGGAACACTAAAAAGAAGCATAGGAAGGGTTTTTAATAACGTTGGAAATAATGTAAAATAAAATAATCTTTATATCTTCAACTCAAAGAACTCTGAAATAGACGTACTATATATTGCGATATATACGCATACGTTCCTCTAACCCCTCTACCCCAAATCTTTATCCTCGTATATTTTTCACTATGAATAATTAAGCTAAAATTTTCTCTATTATCTCACCGCAAAACTGTGGGAAATTCTTATGATACTATTGAAACAAAAAAAAAATTTAACTAACTAAGTGAAAACTAAACAAAAATTTTCTACCAATTTGCATTATAATCATAGTTATTTAAATTTAATTACAATATCGTAATTTTAAATGATTCCTTTTATATAAAATTGTATTGTTAAACTCTACTCTAAACATTATGTTAACATCCCGACGATTAAAATGTGTTTATTTATTATTCTTACTACCAAATATGAGAATAAATTTAAAGAAAATTTTTCAATTTAAAATATATTTTTTATGGCCAAATTTATACAGGAATACATTCCTAAAAAATCAACGATTATTATAACTTTTGAATTACAATACTAGCAAGCAAGACAACAGTAGTACCAACATATATAATAACCCTGCACTTAATTTCATAAAGCTCATTCATTCAGCTATTATTATAAATTAATTTTTCAATATTAATTTACTTTGTACATTTCAAATTTTTTCTACCACTCTTTTCTTACATGCCAGGTTAGGAGGTAAGATGCATTTTACATTTCTCGTATAACCCGATAAATCAGAATTTCCTATAGATTGGTAATCAGCACAGATACTATAGAAAGCCAAAATTTCCTTTAAGTAATACGAAAAAGGATTCATTAGGAACCAAAAATCTAAGAAAGTAATTGAATATACTTTATTAGGCTTCCCTATAATATTGAATTATTTCACTTTCTCCTATATGTGTTTTTTTTTTACAAATAGATTTATATATCTAATTTTCTAATACATATCATTTTATCTCAAATTTTGTTTCGGTAACATAGCAGCACAGTATATAGTCCTTTGATTTTATATAAAAACTTGATTTTATGAGATGCCCTAAGCTATATATTATTAATAAAATTTATTATTACTCAATTTAAATATTCATTTCAAAACAGCGTAGCTAATGAACGCATTAACGGTTGATAAAATTTTAATTTTTAATAATTGTAAAAGAGAATAACATTAAAAGACCTAAAAAAATTGGGAGAAAAATTATTCTGGAATGGGAACAAAATATAAACTGTTGCTGAAAAAAAAATGAAAAATTTTAGACCCAATAAGAAGATTGTGGATATTATAATAAGTTGACCAAAATTAGCTTTAAAACTATCAATTTTAAATATATAGTTTAACTTGATTGATGTTTGTTCACGTAATGGTTTTTAAAAAATCGTTTTATAGAATTACATGCCATTTTTAAATAAAGCTGCAATTTATTATATATAAATTACAACGTAAAGTTCGAAGGTCTCCTAATTTTTTCTGACACACTATTTACACTGGAAAGTTGGAAAATTCTGTCGTTTTACAACATTATATTTCTGTAGACTTATATGTTTTTCAGCAACATAGTGCCCTTTGATACACAATGAATAAGATTTCTATCCATATCAGATCTACTGTAACAACAGATAGAAAAAAGCAGTCAAGTTGGACTTATGCAATTAGTGTTCCGTAACGTGATTACTTTTAAGATAACAATTACTTACCTAATAAATGAATGTAGCTCAATCTAGAATCTACTAGTAAAAGTTTACAACAAATATTTGCTACCTAAATATTTGTTTAATTATAAAGAAATAAAATAAAATTATTTTTTCGTTGGTACCTACCTATTGGTCACCAGTCAACATGATATTACTGATTGCTCCGAATACGTATTGATATGTCTTAGGTCTTAGTACCGGTTGAATTACCAACGTTCCAAATCATTCTGTCAAGCCACATAGTTTTTTTTATACCAGAAAAATTATTAAACGTAATGCACTCGTGATAATTTTTGCTCAATCAACAGTTTATTCCACACTATTCCAGTATTTTTTTAAAGTTTCTTGATCAATACCGTTAAAGATAGGGTGGGAGAACAGAAATGTTTGGCCATTTTAAAAAAATAATACAAAGAAAAGTGTGTGCAAGTATTACATCATATATATTTTTGAACTTGTGCTTTCACAAGCTTTCATTTGAAACCCCATTCGATGACCTGGTAAGAAAAAAATTGTTTCACACCAAAAACTAACCTCTTAAATCAAAATTTAACTTTGAAAACTACACGGCTCTGATTAGGCCATCAATTCCTATATCTGTGTCAAATTTCAAATTTCAATGTCAAATAGTTTCGGAGTTACAGACGGACACCGAAGTGATCCCATAAGTTTTTCGTACGTAACACTAAAAGGTACCATTACCACCATTATTTTACATTACACCACTACCATTATTACGTCAACATCGCCTGACAAATTACCACCCGCACAGCCTTGTATTCGTCGGTCAGCATTGGGGGCACTCTCCTTGAAGTAATTTTCCGCATTCTTTGGTGTTTAAGCACTATTGCCCAACTCGAAAAAAATATATATAATAAGCAGGTGGTGTATGGAGACTTTTTGGACTGGCTGTATATACTATGAGAGACATCCTCATAGACGTAGACTGCAACCTAGCTGGCCAAAACCTTACTATGCGAAGAAAAAGAAATATTATCTGTTATATTTAAGTTGATTTGGCTAACTAAGTAAATCTTCCTTAATTAAAACTGATTTCTCGAAAGAAATCTTTAGTAATTAAAAAAGAAGTTCATAATTGGCTGCTGTTTTGTACAATTTGTGTAATATCAAGTTCATTCCCAAGAAATGCTCGCTTTAAACCAGGTTCAGAAAGAACATTTCATCTGATATTTTCTCCCAGTCGAATTATAACACATGCAAAGGTCTTATCAAGATAATTTTCTCCTGCTTATTTTGAACAGATTCAAATAGCAAATACCCTTTGTTTTGTTCTTACAATGACAAGTATTGAAAAAAATATATATTATTAATAAATACCACCACCCTTCCGATTGAATCGAAATTTAGATTTATTAATTCGCCAGAATTAGAAACTAGAAAAAACTGCGTATCTTGATAAAAGCTATCAGAGAAATACCTAGAATGAAAATATTTTTATATTTTATGACCTTAATGAAAGTTTGGTTAAACATAGATTTTGAAAAGTGTATATTTTTCAAAAGAAAAAACATTTCGCGTTTCCCAATTAAATTGTATGGAAGCTACCAAATTAAAAAACGTACTAAATATAACGTTACAACACCATTAGCTAATTAGATAAATACAAGGGCTGTCCAAAAAGTTATCGGCCTGACACATAGATGGCGTTTGAAATTGTGAAACCATAATTGTATTGGAAAGTTCCTTACTTAATATAAACAACACGTGTAAAATTTTATTTCAATCTGTCAATTCATTCGACTAGTAGCAGCTGTTTAATATTGACGTGTCACTGATTTTTTGAAAATGCAAAAAATTGAATATCGTGCAGTGATTAAATTTTTTGTTTTAGATGGTTTAGTACCAACAGAAATTCATCCGAAATTGTTAAACATGTATAAGGATGCATCACCTTCACTTTCCATTGTGAAAAAATGGGCTGCTCTTTTTCAATCTGGTCACGCGAAAGTCATACTACATATCATTCAACAAGTCCATGATATGGTGTTAGATGATCGACGAGGGAAAGTGCGTGAAATAGCTGAGGCCATAGGCATCTCAAAAAACGAATTGGAAACATTTTGGATAAAGAATTACATATGAAAAAATTTTGTGCAAGATGGGTGCCGCATTTGCTGACAATTAACCAAAAACGCATTCGATTGCGTATTTCTTAAGCGTGTTTGGATCGTTTTAAGCAAAATAAAATGGATTTCAACCGTCGTTTCATAACTGTTGATGAAACTTAGATCCACCACTATACACCACAGTTAAAAGAACGGTAAGAACAACGGATTGCAGCCAGTGGAAGTGCATAAAAGAAGGCAAGGACGGTTCCAATAGTTTTTTGGGATTACAAGGGTGTTGTTGATCGATTATCTTCAGAAAGATAAAACAATTAACTTTGAATATTATTGTAACTCTTTGAATCAAAAAAAAAATCGTGAGAAAAGACCTGCTTTAAAGAAAAAAAGAATCATTTTCCATTAAGACAATGCACGTGTTCACCCAAGTGTTTTGACGATGGCGAAATTCAACGAATTAAAGTCCGAATTGCTTGAACATCCAGCATATTTACCAGATTTGGCTCCCTCTGAGTATTATCTGCTTCCAAACCTGAAAAAATTCCTGGCTAGAAAGCGTTTTACATCAAATGACGAAGCCGTGGATGGATATTTTGCCGACCCTCCGGTATCACACTTTAATGATGGTATTATATTATTAGAAAAACATTGGCTTAATGTATTGAAGTTTCAGGAGATTATATTGAAAAATAAAACATATTTCAAGTCAAAAAAAAAATTCTTGCATCGTTAGGCCGAGAACTTCTCAGACGGCCCTCGTAATAGACTAGACCAAAAAAATGTACGTTAGTACACAATTTTACAACTTTTCTTTACTAAACAACAGTTATCACCACTAAAACAAAAAATTTATTTTTGCGCTCAACGCGCATGCTAATCATTATCGAAAGCGATGAGTCATCGCTCATGATGATATTGTTATGTCATTGTGCCCAAGATTCCTAAATCACAACGTCACTTTTCTTTATAAGAAACTCACGGCTTAATTTTTAAAGACTGCTCGTCTGAGAACACATTGCTGTATGTGTTGAACTGATGTTATTAATGGATTTTCTCTTAATTTTCACGTTATTACGGAAACAAATAAAAATAAACCCAGAGATGAAAGTTTTTGGGCTAGGTTCTTGCTACACTGATAGACCTGATAAAAGTGAATGTCGTTAAAGGAAACTTGTAGTTGGAAAATTCTTATAACGAGAAATATCGCTTTAGTTGTTTTGTCCTTTCGAATTTTGTTAGACCCAAAAATGTACCGAAAAAGGTCCCTTTCATCTTCTCCTAAATTCCTATATTTAATTTACCTTTTAAAATAGCATTGAAATAGGTTTTCAGAAGTAATAGTAAATAGACTAAAAACAAAAAATAAATAAAAACATGTGGCAATTACTAAAACTCTAAAAATATGAAAAATTCATTATTTTTTTTTTTAATCATGCTCATGCGAAAGTTTTAATTGCTATAAAACTTAATAATTTTTATTTTAGTCACTTATTCAATTATAATGTACGTTTTAAAGTTAGACAACTTCTAATATTATGGGATATTCCGTAGGATGCAGAAAAACGCCTACGTAAACGGGAACCAAAACAATCTAATATATCTAGTTCTAGAGTAAGTTTTAGAGTTCTTTTTTGAATTTCAATAATATGGTAGTTTAAATTAGGATCGATTATTTTTTGAAGAAGCAACTTATTCTTAAAAGAATTGTGTTTACAGTTTAACACGATTGAATGCGCACATGTGTAATAACTATGATAATGCACTGATATAATCACCAGAAATTAACTTAAATTAACAAAGAAATAATACTATTACTAACGTGCTTATTTAATGCAAATATTTAAAAATTAGATTGTTCTTGTAAGCATAATGACTTAAAATTTACCACGTAATAGATTTAGTGTGTAAATAACAAATAAACAGTTTTCTATTTCCAAACTGAAGCGATGGGATTTGAAAAATAAAGCCTAAAATAATTTTAACAATATCTTTTTTTATAGGCATAGCAGACGCGCTACAGGAAAATCCCTAAAGCACTACAGGAGCGACGCCTGTGCGGAAAGAGCGATTCACGTTGGTTTTGAACCTCTGTAAATTGTACTCGGTGGGAAACACAGTCTTGAGCAAATCATTCCAAGAGGGTGGGGTTCGCAGTATAAAAGACTGCTTGAAAAGGGTTGGGCTAGGAGTGACAAGCTGAACCTCATACGGATGTAAAGTATTAGCGCGATGTGTATTCCTAGCATGAACCGCTCTGGGAGGAATAAAGCGGGCTACATCCACTACTACACTTTCCATGAAAATACTTGTAAAATAGTTTCAAGTCGCCAACCGTTCTTCAATGTTTCAAGGAATCAAGATTGCTGGTATGTGCTGGGTCTCCAATCAGCCGAACAGCCCTCCTCTGAATAGAATCCAGCAAATGCAGTGTATGTTTGAGAGCCGAGCCTCAAACGTGGGAGCTGTATTCCATCATTGGTCGAATTTGGGTTTTGTATAGAATTAACAGTTGTTGTCGAGTGTAAAACTTTCTTTTTGAGAAGTTCTCTTTGCTACGCATGCAACATGTTCATGCCAAGATATATTTACTCACAAATTAAAGCCCAGCAAATTGAGTGACGATGTTAGAGAAATAGAATATCCCGACATAACTATGTTGGGTTCAGAAACGTTAACGTAGCCGAAGTACGAGCGTTTAAAGTAAATGAATAGATAAGCGTACTAGCATCTGCAAAACTGTAGATTGGAATGCTGGTCCTTTCCAGCAGATCATTAATGCAAATGAGAAAGAGAGTAGGAGATAGTATGGAGCTTTGGAGCACACCAACATTGATAATGAAGGTGTTAGAAAGAAATCCATCGACTGCTACTCGTAAAGAACGCTCTCTAAGGAAACGCCAGAGCCATAAACAGAACTTTTCAGACATATCATAAGAGCGTAGCTTAGCCAACAATCGATCATGCCAAACACGGTCGAATGACTTGGATATACCAAGTGCAACTGTTCGAGATTGGCCAAAATATATAATTGCGTTGTTATTCCAAACATGTGGGGGGTAATTGGTTCATGCCTTCATCCAGTATCATCTTACGGGGTACGAAGTTAACCGTAACTGGTTTTAGCGGAGAAACCGGCTAATAAATCTCATGACAAGTTGCTAGTGAAGGAATCTTGCTGATCCTGAAGTATAGTCTAATTCAGAAGTATGCTATGGTATAGCATATTAGGGAAACTTTTCATCGATATATTTAATGCTAATATAACAAAAAAACTCATCCGACAAATCGTTAGCTGTTCTCGGCGACACGTAGGCTGAAAAGTTTTTGGTATGACACCTATATCTCGCCCTTTTCAAAAAATGCATGTGATTTTTAGGAAGTACCAACCTTTAAACGATACGTGTCAAAATTTCATGACATTTCGACGATTAGTTTACACGTTATAGTAGTTTTTTAGTGATGCTACTTTTGATATTTTAAAAACAATGGAAAAATCGAATTTCGGGTGTATTATCTATTCGCAGACCTCAAAAAAATGCTCGCAAGAAAGAGATTTGGCTCCAATGAAGAAGTTATCATCGAAACGGAGGCCTATTTTGAAGGCAAAGACAAATCCTTCTACAAGAAAGGTATAGAAATGTTAAAAAAGCGTTGGACTGATTGTATCGCTTTTGAAGAAGACTATGTTGATGAATAATATATATATATATATATATATATATATATATATATATATATATATATATATATAACCTTCAATTTAAAGAGTCAAAAAATACAATTATATAATACTACGCCACAAAATTATTGCTTGAACAACAAATATTAAACGAACCAGAAGCTGTGCCAATTAAGCCATATAATTCCTTTCCTAAAAATATTGAAACAATAAAAGAAGTCCTAAGTTTCAAAAGAAGACGTAAGGATTATCTACAGGCGATACTAGGTCCTAATAGATTTTTTCTCTGGTAAAGAGCTTAAAGGTGGATCATTATTTATATATTAATTTTGTGTTAGTATTTTGTAATAAAATAATAATTTACTTTTAATACGAATTGTTTATATAATTAATTACTTTAATGTGTTTTATACTATTTTAAATTTATGATATTTCAATAGCGTGTCCTATATCTACAATGTACGTACTAAATATATATATATATATATATATATATATATATATATATATATATATATATATATATACTATTTTAGGATTTAGTAATGTATTTTATTACATTTTATTTTTGTGATACTTTAATGACAACTCCTGTATCTAAACAGTGTGTTTACATAATGTTTTAAGATCTTCAAGAAATGTAGTTTCCATGTTTCAGTAAATGAAAAATTTTACAATTACTTTGGTTGTCGGCAATCAGCGGCAACACATTTCGAGATAAAAATTGAGAATATTTCGGATTATTGTTTCTTTTAATGTCCAAATTGAGAAGATCCCAATTCAAAATAGCTAACTACCATCTCTTTTTTTGCGAAATCGAAGTTATTTCAACAATAATTTTTATAATAATTCTGGAACTACCAGAGAACCCGCATATGCATTTTTACAGCTGTTTTAATTTTCTACATCATCAATTAACGACTTTCAGTAAATATGACATCTGTTGTTATTCACAATCATTCCCTTTAATTAGATTATCCCCTCTGATTACATCCTATTCCATCATTAGTGATGCCCTTAGGGTCACATTTACACAGAAAGTAACCAACCCATAGCCCGGTTTTAAAACGATCGTTTTGTTTGGCTAATGTTCATTTTCATTTTCTGCCAATTGAAAAATGCATGTTCATAATATCGGTACATTGGAAATCTGTATATTGACACATAAAGATTGTACAAGTATATAAAAATACCAATTAACTAGAAAACACAGGTTAAACAACTTTAATAAGCATCTTATCTATTGGGGTCTCTTGCGACGCTTTATGAGTGATTTTTGAAATGGATGAAAGGTAAGTAAAAATGTATGTCGTTAGCAGTTCCTATGATAGGACGTAAGGTTGCTAAGCGTTTAGAAGACTGGCACTTCTGGTTTACAAATGTAACATGATATTCGAAAAAATATCGAAACAAGGCATCGCATCCCTATTTACCCTCTGCATCAGAACCAGTACCATACGAGGCCAATTTATCTGTGTCATCTCCACCATCGCCAGCAATACCTGCGCTAGTGATCATGAAAAGTACTTAGAAAGATTTTCTGCTTAATTTAACAATGCTAAAGTAAAAAAGGTATTATTATAGGTCCACAAATAAGAAAACTGATTGAGGATTCCCGATTTTCTTACGAACTTAATAAAAAGAGGCTTAATGCCTGGAATTGTCTTCTCCATATTGTTAAAGGTTTTCTATGGAACATAAAACACCGGCCAAGTGCAAGTCGAACTTGCACAATTAGTGGTCAGTACCGTGATTGAAGAATATATAAAAGGCGAAACACCTTTGTACTAAAGTTTAAAATAAATATTCACTACCTAAATATTTGTTAAATTATTAAACAAATATAATAAACTCTGTTGGGAATGTGAAATTTTTGGCACAATGACACTACTCAGTATATATCACCATCACACCGAACAATTTATTTTTGCACTCGACGCGCGTTTCGCTAACCATGTTAGCTTCATCAGGAGCGATGATTGAGTCAATCATTGATGACTCAATTATTGCACCTGATGAAGCTAACATTGTTAGCGAAACCCGCGTCGAGTACAAAAGTAAAGTGTTTGGTGTAGTGGTGATATATACTGAGTAGAAATATAATAACATTATTTTGTCTCTGTACCTATCCATTGGTCACCAGTCATCATGGAAATTTATTTTATCTGTGATTGGCCAAATGCTTAAAGCAGTAATTTACTGAAAAGTATATAAGTATATTATTGATTGCACTGAATACCTATTAATATTTCGTAGCTCTTAATCACAGTTAAATTCACATCTTTCCACGAAAAAAATCTTCACTATATTGTTAAGTCAAATAGTTTTTTTATGTCAGATACATTATCAAATGTAATTCACTCGTGATAATTCTCGCTCAAACAACACGTTATGGAGAATATTCTAGAGTTTTTTCGAAATTTTTTGATCAGAGGTTTAAATGGGTGGGGAGACAGCGATTTTTGACCATTTTTTAAAAATAATATAAAGAAAAGTTTGCGCGAGTATTGCATCATATATATATTTCTGAACTTGTGTTTTCACAAGCTTTCTCTTGATACCACACCCGATAACCTTGCAGTTTTTTTTTTCCGTTTTCACCTCTCAAAACTAACCACTTAAGTCAAAATTTAACATTCAAAACTACACAGCTCTGATTGAGCCTTTAATTCCTATGTTTGTGCCAAATTTCCACTTTCTACGTCAAATAGTTTCGGAGAAAATCGGGTTTCACAGACAGACAGACACCGAAGTAATCCCATAAGTGATTCGTACGGAACATTAAAAAGAAGAATCTTCTGAGGTTTTTATTAAGGAACTGCTTCGTTCGTATAAAACTTTAGGATGATATATGTCATTAAAATTCATTTTCTCCATTAGCTTTTCCTCACTTTTTCCTCTTAACCTTGGTTCTGCGAGTTCCCGATTGGTCGGGAAAGAGGTTACATCAACATATCAGAACGAATGAATCCAGATATTAAGAACTCTGGGAGATTTTTGTTGGTTATTAATTAAAATAGAATTAATTTTATATTAAAATTCTCTATAAAATTTGTAAAAATAAAAAAATGTATTTGAATAATAAAATCGACAAACATTTTAAAACAATAATACTTTCTGAAGCTATTTTTAAAATTTATTTTTATCAGTCCTTGGCTTGTTTCAAAATAAAAAAATTAGACATTCTGGGGCATCTGCTATTGATTTATTAAAAAGTGATATTATTGTAACCAGAAAAAGAACGTTGTTCAAGTTGTCGATAAAAGTGAACGGTGATTTAATTAATGTAGTCTCTACGTTGATTACTTGTTTAGAAAAGTGACCTAAACAACTATATTTAAAGTTTGGGTCCATTTATCTGTATCGGCATCCCATAAGAACGGCTTAACAAATCTTAACGAAGTTTTGTTCAGACAAGACATATTAATTATGATGTTATAAAATTAGGAAATTCTGAACAAAGTTTAAATTTATTCGTTATGATAGCTTAAGTGTAAGTAGTGTTCCGTATGGAACACATTTCGGTGTCTGTCCGTCGGTCTGTCCGTCTGTCACATCCGATTTTCTCGGGAATTTGGCACTAATATAAGCCCCATCAGAGCCGTGTAGTCTTGAAAGTTAAATTTTGACTTAAAAGTTTTGGGGGATGAAATGGGAAGTGAAAAAAAAAATACCAGGTCATCGAGTGGGGTGTCAAATGAAAACTTGTAAAAACACGAGTTCAAAAATATATATAATGTAATACTTGTGCACACTTTTCTTCGTATAATTTTTAAAAAATTGACAAAAATTGTTTTCCCCACTTATCTCGAAAAGAACTAATCAAAAAATTTTGAAAAAATTCTGGAATATTCTTCACATGGTGTAGATTGAACAAAAATTATTACGAGTGCATTACCTTTAATAATTTATGTGATATATATATATATAAAATATATATATATATATATATATATATATATATATATATATATATAAAAGCAAGAATTTTAAGGTCATTAGTTTTCAACAAAAATCGGAAACAAACTTTGTTGAAAACTCATTTGTGAAGTCATTGATCATTTTATACCTCCGTAACAAAAATTTTTGTTTTAAAAGCAATCAACGTACGGAACACTAATACCGCAAGTCGCACTTTTCCGGTTAATATTTTAAATTAAAATTAATTTGTTTGCTGCCAGTTAACCACGTATAAGTAAAAATTATTATTCGATAAGTACAGTGTTCCCGAAATGAATTTTTAATCATCACAAAAAGATCTTATATTTACAATCTTATGTTATGTCAATTTAGCAACTCTGAAGTGGATACTTTAGAGTAGGCGTTTCTGATAAAAGTAAAATACAACCGATATGTCAGGCTATGTAACGTTGGACAGTCATGTGCAATATTTTCACATGCTTTTAACACTCTGCAAATAATTGTGAAATATGTAGAATCGATTATTTTTAAGCAGTATAAATATATAACAAATATATAAAAAATTTAATTAATTGGGGAAGCATTTAAATTAGGAATTATTTTATTGATATGAGAGTTGTAAAAAAGAATAAAATTAATATTCATGAACATGTTCATCAAGATAAGGTATACGTCCTTGAAATTTAAGGAAAAATAATATGGCAAGTAAGCTTTTCAAGATTGTATTCTTGGCTAATTGGCTATTATACTATATTAAGTCGTTCCCATTAATCAAATGTAGCGTCAACGTGAGCTATATAAAAATAAATACATAAATGGTATATTCTTAAAAATACAAACTAATCTTTATATAAAATTACAAATTCCCAAACAATTTCAATAACAGTTCATAGATTATAATATATCTATCAGAATTCAATGAACAGAAAAAGCAGGTTATGCGCTTCCGAAGTTATTCAATAATGTAAAATAGAGATTTTAAAAAATACTATATGCATACGTGAACACTGAAAAGGAATTCTGTTTTATATATTATATATATAATATGCTTTTATAAAATACGTTATTATGTATAGGAGTTCATAATCTTCATAATCTGCTTAAATTTTGAGAATAGAATAATTAATTCTTGCTACTTATATCAAAAGTGATTGCTAAACTTTAGCCATAAATTTTAACTTGTTATTTAGTGTAACCTTATTAAATTGCTATTAGACAAGATTAATATTCTATAAATGGAATTTTGTTCAAATTTCACGTTTATCAAAAATTCAAGGATTAACTAAACCAAGAATTACACAGAATTTGTATCTGCCCGAGGCGCATTTCACCTAATACATAATCTGTAGATTTAAAGAAACTCAAATACGTTTTCTAAAAATTCAACACATGTTTTTAACTTGTTATTTAGTATAGCCTTATTAAATTACTACTAGAAACGATTAATATCATTCTATAAACAGAATTCTGTTAAAATTTTACGTTTAGCAAAAATTCAAGGATTAACTCTATTAAGAAATTTTAAGGAATCTTTGTATTTACCAGTAGCGCGTTTCACCTAATGCATAATTTGTAAATTTAAAGAAACTCAAATAGCTTTTATAAAATAAATACTCAACACATTTATTTTTGATTATTAATTTTGGTTTATTCATATAACATGGTAAATGTACATAATGCCAATGTCAAAAACGTAATTATTGTAATACTTAATATATATAAATGTTTTGTTTTTTTATAAATTTAGATGAAGCAAAGCCTGAAAAATAATTCTGTTACTTGATAGTAATTTACACTTCCACCCACTACAGATACTGGTTAGAGCGCTAAACTTGGCTGAGGTTGGTAGCGAGCATGTTGCTGGGGAGGGTAAAAATGGGGCTCAGGCCGCAGAAAGGCCCGAATTCGACGGTTTAAGCAGAGACAATCAACATGGAGTCGTTATGCGACCCAACGATAAAGATTAAAAGAGAAGATCGACACAAACCCGGTAACCTGTGTCGATGATATATCGACATTAGTTAACAGAAAATAAAAAATAATATAAAGAGCGTCGCGTGTGACTTACTAGTCACAAAAACCATAAGAAAAAATAATACATATAAAACCCCATGGTCAAAAGTTAAGCAAAAGTGCAAAGAAAGAAAAAACAAGTCTATCTGGCAGATCGGACGTACGGAAAGGAGCAATCGTAAGCTGAATATCGCAAAATTAGAAATAAAACAGTAACCCTGATAAGACAAGTCAAAAATCAGTATTGCCTTCTCGAAAAGAATGGAAAATGACTTCTATGGCCTTCAAGAACGAATATGGAGGCTTATAAGATCACAAAGGACAGAGGTTGATTGAAACGAACAATTTTATATTCAGGGAAAATTGAATCAGATTTTATTTTATTTAATTCAGAAGATCTTTTATAGCCCTAGAATGCCAAATGAATGGCGGATTACTACGACTATTGTTAAGTTGAAACAGGGAGATAAGAAAATGCCTTGAAATTATACCGGAATAAATACCGGAATAAACTCGTAACAAAGATCATAACCAACAAAATTAACAGTCCTCCTTAGAAGATGAACAACAATGGTTCAGGTCAGATCCTGTAGAGACGTCGTTTTTATCTTCATATAAATATCGGAGAAGTCTATTGAATACAACAAGCCCGCCTATATATGTTTTATTGACCTACAAAAGGCATTTGACAGTGTCTAACTAAAAGATGTTATAAATCTTCTCTACAACGGTAAATCCCGTATAATATAATTAAGACTATAGAGAATGTTTACGCAGAGAACCAAATCCAAGCAAAGATAAACCGATACCAGCTGAGAACTGTGTTCGACACGGAGACTCACTGACTACTTCTCTTCAGTATCATCATGGACGAAACAAAGAAAAGTGCAGACCATGAGAGGATGTAAAGTGGGAGAAAATGAGATTAACATTTTATGTTGTGTCGATGACACTGCACTAGTTACGGAAAATAAAAACGATCTGCCGTGACTCCTACACCAATTTAATTGCATAGCTAAATCTTCTAACATGGTAATACCTGCCTCCAAGACAAAATGTACAACAACATCAAAGACCCTTAAGATGTAAACTTGAGGTGGCCGGAGAAGTTATTAAACTGCAAATGAAGTTTAAATGTCTAGGTATAGAAATATCTGCTTATCGTGATGTTGAAGCGGAGGTAGAGGAACAAACGATGAAAGTAGCAAAAATAACAGGAGGCCTAAACAAAACAATATGGTGTCACAAAATCATAGGAATAGAAGCCAAATCGAGAATTTAAAAAACAGCTACAAGACCTGTTATAACATTTACTGCTGGAAACAACTGAAATGAAGGTACTTCGTAGAATAGCTGGGAAAAAAGTGAGGCTACAAAAAAACTAGTGCGGCGTAGAGGATATCAATGATTGGGTGCTGAGACGTAGAGAAGAGTGGAATAAATACATTGGGATGAATAGTGAGAATCGCCCATGATAAGTCACCACTAGGACATAGAAGTGCAGGCCGCCCCCGAAAGAAGTGGAGTAATAATCTGAATATAGTAGAATAGTGGCAGGCAGGTGAATGAGCGATAAGCCTAAGCTAGAGAAGGAAAAAGAAGAAAAAGATAGTAATTTAGATGGCCAAATAAGGCTAGCAAAATTTATTTAATATATTATAAAATATCATTATTTATACTCGAATTTACTAAGCAATGTAACATTAGAATTTCCAATTTTTGTTTTTAAATAATAAAAAAACGTCCTTTTTTAATCTTATGAATTCAATTCGAAATCATTCTGCATAGAATTGTAATTTTAAAAAAGGTATTCATAAGCCATTATAGAATGGATCTGAAATCGTCAGCCCATAAGATTTTAGGGATAAGAACAAAATAAATTTGTAACTTTTACTACATAGACATAATTTTAAATGTTAAATTGTTTTCTAGTGTCATACCTCTTAATTCAAAGAAGTACGGTATACATTTGTTTTTAAAATTTTTTATGGAAAATTTACTTACTTTAAGATAATATATATAATACAATATATAAAATACAATATACAATAAAGTATATTAATATACTTAAATTGAACCGGATGACATAGTATAATAGATAATGTATAAGACAGGTAACGTCATTGTTATTTCAAAATATTCTCTTATCATTCTTCGTGCATGAAATTTTTTTATAGCTTTTAAATTAGTAAAGTTTATAGAAAGTTATATAGATCACCTTTCCCTAGAAATAATAATTGACACGAATAAATACGCACGGTAATAGTTATCTCACTTACTGATAATTGCGCCAAGATTTTCAAATCCGATGAAATAACTAAATATCACCTAAATGTTATAACAATATTTATTTGAATTACTGCCTAATATGTGGGTGGTATAAATGTGTTTTTTAACTATATAGTTTCGGATTGTACGTTTTAATGAGAATATTTCTTCATTTTTGGTTGGAATATTGGACAAAATTTTAGCATAACTATTTATAGGGACTAAGGGAATAGTGAAATAAGTTAAGGAGTGGTTGCGTATATATCGTAATAATACGTACATTTTGGAGTTCAAGGAATTTAAAAATTATATTATTTTGTTAAAATTAATTTAATTATTTACAATTTGGAAGCCCTTTCTCTTCATTTCTTGTTATTCGATATTGTAGAGAATACCAAGTTTTAACGCTTGATTTAAATTATTCTTTAGCATGAAAAAGTCAAATTCAGTATATATACTAGAACTTTGTGTTTGCAAGGTAAGTTCTGGGTAAATCACTTTAGTAATTTTTTTAGTTACCTTCTAGCAGCAAACGGTTAATATTTCAGTTACTTTTCTGATTTTGAATTTTAATACTTTAATGTAGCCTAGAGTTATCACGTAGCATGTAATACTACGATGTTAAAATACGTAATATTAGAGAGATTTTGCAACGCTGATTTTGATAAACCATTGTCTTTAGCTTTATTTGAAGCGGTTGGATCTTGTGTAATAGTAAAAGGAAGAAATCAAAAATAAGGACTCAGCTGTTATCGTTATTTGAAGCATGCGCCCACCATTTGGAACTTGCGCAGTACTGAAACAAAACCTTTATTAAGGATGACGATTTCCCTTATTTAGGAACTTATAAGACAGGTTATTTAAAGTTCGTTATTCTTATCACTATTATGGTAGGGCCTGTTTTTTTCCTACTTAGGTATACAAACCACTAAGAAAATACAGTAGAATTGAAATGATAATCTTTTATTGCAAATAATACTGACGACAGTTAATTAGCGTTCAGAATGTGTTGAGATTTTGCAGTCTTTGGCACAATGGCATTACAGCATGTGTAGTACTAATTTCCAATGAATTTTTTTTTATCGCACATTCATATTACCTTGGAAATATTGAAGAAAGTGGTAGAAACCTGCTAGAAACAACTTTAATTTAGAAACTTGTATTGACCCATCAAATACTAATAACCGGTGTCCTTAACCATGAAATAAATGAAAAAAATCCCCTAAGTTTATAAAAGATGAAAACTAACCTAACCTTGCAATTCCTTCGAGTTAATACTGCGCATGCTTTAAATAACGATAAGGACAAAGGCATGTGAAAAATAAGCGTTACAAAATATCTCTATTATTATTCAAAATATTTTCTTAAAAAAATAATTGTCATTAAATGCCTATTTAAATAACGAAATCAATCTAAATGTTTACACTTAATTAACAGATTAAGTAAAAATGAAATATCGTTATTAAACAAATACTAATTGAAATATTAAGGGCGTTTCTCGGTGTGACGGCTTGAACAAATCGATTTTTTTGCTTACATATGTCTAAAGTAAAATATATTGAGGGTATACCGAAAAAATTTCAGACCGAAATTCTAAATATTTACGAAGTTAGAGCATATAGAAGAGAGCGTGTCGTAGTAGCCTGCCACTCGATCCACGGCAGCTGTAACGATCTGACCTGCTCTATTGTTCTTTCGGTACCCTTATACCTGCGCTGAAAATGAAACCTTTGAAGAAATGGAAGGATATTTTATTACAGATCATTACAAATGGAGATGTGCTTCCATAAAAAATCACAAAAACACCCACCTAAACCACTTTTTTTGGAGATCACTTTGACGTCAAAAACTTCTATCCGAACAAAAATAACGGTTAAATAAATTAAGATCACGTAGAAAATTAATAATTTCTTAATTTATTTCTTGTTTAACGAAAATAAAAAATTTTGAAAAAAAAAAATTTACAGGCCTGCCAAAACAAAATTCTAAAAGATAGAGATATATTTATTGAATAAAATTAATTTGGATATTCTATTAAGATCATTACAAATGGAGATGTGCTTTCACCACCTACCCACCCACCTTTTTTTGGAGATCACTTTGACTTCAAACAACTTGAAGAAAATATAATTAAATAAATTAAAGAAAAAATTATAGTTTAAGATATATAAAATAAACATATAAAAAAACTTAAAAGTTATGAAAAAAAATTTCTAAAATAAGCTTCAAATTTTAGCCGTCACACCGAGAAACCCCCTTAAACATGAACTTTTATATTTATTAGTTAAACAATGGTGGTAAAATATAAATTTAGAGCAAAATTAAACTTATACATTAAAAGTGGATTGTTTACGTTCAACATAAAGTAGGTTATTTAAACCGGAATTGACTGGCATTAGCTGCAAAGAAAAAAAAGCAGATTTTTAAAATTGAACGCTTAGGCGGATTGCGTAGATGATGAGATTAAGGAGATAATCGAAAATTTAAAAATGATTTTTTGGCCATTAAATGCTTAAATGCTTACGCTGTGTAGTAAATCCTTATATACCAATTATACCTATGGTAGCAGCTTATTTAAAAAAATAAAACGAATGGTTCCCAGATTTTTAAGAAACATTTATGTCTACTGGATTTTACCTTGGGGATTTGTATGACATTTTTTTTCGAGCGAGCTGTTTTCAAAATATACAAAAAAATACAATAAAGTTTACCTTCTTTTAACATCATTTATATCAAATTATTGTCTAAAATAAAAAGTTGAATACATGATATATTTTTCAGCTAACTGAAAAGGTTTAAAATCAGTTAACTAAAAAGGTTTAAAATCAAGGTTTAAAATCTATTCGTCCTAAGAAATTATCATTCGATGAATTATAGCAAAAAATAAGTTAAAAATTTTATTCAAATTGTTTGTTATACACAAATTATAACAAATAATGTTTTAATTAATCACTTGATCTGTTTTTCATCAGTAAAGGAGATAAAATACTGAGCTACCTTTTCTTACAAACACAAAACAAAGTCTAACATTTTTCACCGATTAGCAGGCTATTCTAGCCAGTTCTTTTTCAACATTTCAGAATAAAAGGACTTTATGTTCACATATTTGTATATTTCTTAAAATTACGATAGTACTTTTTATAAAAAATAAAGCAGTGTTAGTGAGTGTTCTAAGTCCATATGTCCTTAATTTAAATATGTATATGTCATAATTAAAAACAGTGTATCTTTATTTAGTTCAGGTTAGTGACAAAAAGAACAACCAATGGGAAAAAACATGCTCAAGACTCAACACTTACATAGGAGGAAGAAAAAGACAGAAAGCTGGAGACTTCTTAAAAATATGAGAACAGAACGGAAAACAGAAATCTTCTCATCAATAACACCAGAAAAATGGAACCAATATTTTACAAATATGCTAACAGAAGATAGACCAGAGTTCAAAAGTACCCAACATGGAAACCCAAATATAGTTATACGAGGATCTCCAATAAGGATAACAACATCAGAAGTTAAAGAAGTATGTAAAACGCTAAAAAATGGTAGAGCTCCAGGACCAGGAAACATCCCAGGAGAGATAGTAAAATATGGAACTGAAAAGCTATTTAGCGCTTTGAGGAACTTATTCCAAAGATGCATTAACACATCAGAAGTACCTGAGGAATGGAAAATATCATACATATCAACAATTCATAAGAAAGGAGACAAAAATAATTGCGATAACTATAGAGGAATAACGGTTACAGGATCTATTAGCAGAATATACGGAAAAATACTTAAAAATAGAATAGAAACGAAATACGCGGACGTAGAAGCTGAAGAACAGGCAGAGTTTAGAGCAGGAAGATCCACAATAGACCATCTATTCTCACTGAGACAAATCCTAGAAAAGAAAACCGCATTTGATCAGGAAGTCCATGTCTTGTTTGTTGATTTAAAAAAGGCCTACGACAGAGTGCCCCTAATGAGATTGTGGGAAACACTACAACAGAGTAATGTAAGCACCGAAATAATTAAAGCCGTAAAATCCTTATACCAAGACGCAAGAAGTAGTGTGAAAACCAAATATGGTATAACAACAGGGTTCCAGGTCACAAAGGGTCTCAAACAGGGCTGCTGTATATCCCCAACGCTATTTAAAAAACTATTTGGAGAGTGCACTGAAGAACTGGAAAAGGAAATGCAGCAGTATGGGATTACCACTGGATGACGATACTACATTGTACACGCTATCATTCGCAGACGACCAGGTAGTAGTCGCTCAGGACATCGATGATATGGAATACATGACACGAAAACTTATGGAGGAATATGAAAAATGGGGCCTAGAAGTCAATATTAAAAAGACCGAGTACATGTGCGTCGGAGGACAACAGCAGGACTTGAAACTGACCACAGGACACACCATCAAACACTGTGCCAGTTATAAGTATTTGGGAACGAGAATATCTAGGGACGGAACACTGGAAGAAGCAATATTCGAGAGGAATATCCAAGGAAGAAAAGCGATTGCAATGCTTAATAGTATACTATGGGACAAAAACATAACCATTGAAAATAAGAAGAGAATTTACAACTCAATAGTGAAAAGTATAATAACTTACAGCTCCCAGGTGTGGCCATTAAAGGAAAGAACAGAAAAAATACTAAAAGCTACAGAAATGGATTTCTGGAGACGAGCAGCCAGAAAATCCAGAAAAGACCGCATACCAAATGACACGAAAGGCGAGCTTTAGAAATAAAGCACGATATAGTGGACGAAATCAGAACCCAACAGTTGGTATGGTACGGACATGTACAGAGAATGTCACAAGACCGACTACCTAAAAAGATTTTAAATTGGAACCCTCATGGAAAAAGAAAGCGAGGAAGACTACACCAAAGCTGGAGAGCAGGAATCAACAAGGAAGTACTAGAGAGAGATCTGGAGGAGGAGGGATGGAGAAACCGGGAGGAGTGGAAATTAGGCATCGGAAGACGGAAGACGTTATAAAACCGATTGATATATATATATATATATATATATATATATATATATATATATATATATATATATATATATTTGACATTATACAATTTTCAGGTATATTTTATATATATCCTATGTATTTTTGTTTTCTTTTTTTCGGGCAATGATAATAGAATTTTCATTAGGCAGTGCTGATAATTTATTATTTTAGCGGAGGTAAGTTATAACAGTAAACACTTTTATACACTTCTTTAAGTAATAGGATTTTATAATTTCTTTTTCACTACTTTACTACAATCAGAAAAGTTTAGAAACCACATCTGAAATATATTAGTAACGGCGACACCAGACGTGGGAGAGCAAAAACTTTTAATCCAAGACCAAAGTCTACTAGTCGAAGAAGAAGAATACCGTGCTATCACCATCATAAATGAATAAAGTACCCTTCCCACTACCAAGTATCCATAGGAAGAAAGATCAAGAATCAATTTCAACTGGAATATTGCTGCTATATGTGTAGATATATGGTAGATTTTACCAGGGATTGTTATAAATGTAAATACAGCTAGTTGATGATTATTATCTTTAATTATAACTAAGTTGATGAGCTACTATTGCATCAACACCTGTTGAAAAAGCCAACTTGTTAGATGAACTCCTTGCTTTAGATTTTACTGCTAATTTCAAAGGAAGCCACTATTCCCAATGTGTAATCGAAAAGACAGTGTGTCATCAAACGTATTTTAATGAAGCAAGCTCTGATGGAATACTCGCCATAGTAACCAAAACTAAGTCCAGTTTTCTGTAGAATTTTCAACCAATCCTACAGAAAGGGATATTCTCTTTATTTAGGATTCGCTGGAAATGCACTACAATTCAGCCGATACCCAGAAAAGGCCTAGAAAAGTCATTTTCAAATAACTACGGATCAGTCACACTGCTTTTAATAATATCGAAAGTTATGGAAAAGGTTATCAGTCAGCATCATTTGAAATATCTCGAAGGATTTAGTACTATTAGTCAACATCAACGTGAATCCCTTTTTCCTCACCCGCATTGCTCCTATAGCGCTCTAGAGATTTCTCTGCAGCATGTGTGCCATATTCGTAAACAAAAGGTATAAATAGGCCAAAATATGCTACGCAATAGTTTACTGATTAGTTACCCATTCTGGAAGACTTCCAGTGCTTTAAATGTAAGGTGAAAAGTTCCTGACCGTTTTTGCACTCTACCCCACTATATATTTTTCTACGTATTATTCACGGATACTAAACACATCTTTCGCTTAATATATTTCCAAACAGAGCGAAACATGACATGCACTAGTTTTCACGTAACAATATTTTACAAGTAAATAAAATGGCGCGATAAAATAGGGAAATTCTGAGGTCAATTTATTTTAACGATATTTTCTTGCCGATATCACTAGAATCACTTTATCCAATTAAGAATTTTTCACTTCTTTAATATAATCCATTTATTATTATTAAATCACCTAAAAAGGTTCAAATTTGGGGAAAATAGCGAAAGTAATTAATTCATTTATTTATTAAACCGAACGGGATGACCAGCATAAAAAGATAATTATCTATCTCAATAGAATTTCTATTAAACAATGATAAGTTAACACAAGGAAGGCACCTAAATCATTTATTTAAAAGCTCTTTCATTTCAATTGGCAGAAACAAAGCTTTCTGGCTGAACTGGAGGAGAAGGGGAGCGGTGAACTAAAAAGAGCTTTTTCAGACAACTTATTTTCTGTTCTTATGTGAAAGTTAGTAATTTTCAAAGCTAATTTTCTTACAGTCTCCTTTATTTCGTATATTTATTTTCTTAGATAATAAATTCTTATGAATACAAAAAACCAAATAATATTTTAAGTTAGGAGTTTGTGATAGGTGTCGCACCTTCTTCATTCAAAAATATTTTTAAAAATCTGTTTATATGCAATTGTATTCTGAACAAACTTATAAATTAACTACCTAAGATAGTATCAAGTACTCTCAAAAATGATATGAAGAAATATGAAAATTGAGAAATCATGTATATTGAGATTGGTCCCTGCCAAATTGGACATGAACATATATATATATATATATATATATATATATATATATATATATATATATATATATATATATATATATATATATATATATATATATATTTATATTCAGTATGCTTATATTGCTAAAGGCCTTATAAATATTTATTGATCGCTTTAGCAATCAATTTTTGCTAAAGGCCTTGAAAGTTTTTGATATCAATTTTTGTATATATTGATATATATATATATATATATATATATATATATATATATATATATATATATATATATATTTCTGCTCAGTATGCTTCATTGCTAAAGGCCTTGAAAGTTTTTGATCGCTTAGCAATCAATTTTTGTCATCTGTCTTTGTTCTCTGCTTGCCTCAGGACATCCGTCATTTTAAGCCCCTTTTCTGATTTTACCTGATCGGCCCAGCGGTTAGGTGATCGGCCACGTGGCCTCTTCCATTCTACCTTTCCAGTTAGGACCAGTCTCTCCAAATTGTCGGGATCTCTTCTTGTTATGTGACCAAAGTGGCTGAGAATTCTCTGCTAACAAATAGTGAACAGTCTTGTTTTAATATTTAGCTGGTCGAGGACGGATTTATTTGTTCTTGTGGCTATCCAAGGGCGTTTATCTTCTGCCTTTCTGTAACACGAATTGTTCATCATTTGGATCCATAGAGGAAAATGTCGAAGATTAACCTTCGTATAAGTCTCATTTTTGTCTGGTTTCTAACGTTCCGGTCTTGCCAGAATCTTATAAGGGTATTCAGTGCTGATTGAGTCATTTACACCCTTCTTCTTATTTCCTTTGCTCATCCCACCTCATTGATTAGCAGTGATTCTAGGTATACAAACTCTTGAACCACTTCCAGGCCGAACAGCTCTCCGGTACGAGTCAGTTGTTCAATTTTGTCAATTGCCATGATTTTTGTTTTTGCCTTGTTGCTGTAAAGACCTACAGATTTACTTTCTTTTTCTATTCTGTTAAGGAGTTCTGACGATTCTTTTTCAGTAGTTGCAGATATCGTAGTGTCGTCGGCGTATCACAAGTTACTAATCTTTTTACCACCAGACTGCCATCTGCCCGTCCTTCCAAGATCTTTGACATTATATGCTCCCCACAAGTATTAAATAGTCGAATTATTTTCTGCAGTTTAAATGGCTTGGATGTAACTTTATTAACTTTAATTGTACTTTCGCCATTTATAGTTATAAGTTGGATATATATATATATATATATATATATATATATATATATATATATATATATATATATATATGTATATATGTATATATATATATATATATATATATATATATATATATATATATATATATATATGTATATATATATATATATATATATATATATATATATATATATATATATATATATATGTATATATATATATATATATATATATATATATATATATATATATATATATATATATATATATATATATATATACGAACTTGCAATATATATAAAGTTATTGCGTCTCAAAATGTAGTGGATTTCCACGAAACTACAGTCACGAAAAAGTAAATAATAAAGTGATAATGTTCTGTCATGAAATAACGGTCAAATCCATCAATAACTAAACATTTTGAGAATTGGTATTTTACATCAATGAAGTTTAAAGAATGAAGTGATCCTTTTAACACAATAACGAACATATACTAAATGTAACGAAGATAGAAGTGGAGTATATACCTAAAAAAAATATAAGGAGAGACAAAAAAAATGGTAACGACAGATGTAAATAGAACAATAAGACTAGTATGGATAGCTTTTAAGTGGTTAAAGCATGTATTATAAAACGAAAACCCAAGATTTAGGTCATACATGAAATCACAAATAGTAAATCAGTGTGTTATCTCAGTCTTGCCCTATGGGGTTAAAAGATAGGAAATTACAAAGAAAACAATGCGTAAGATATAAAATACACAACACCACATAGAGAGGGTAATCCCAGATATGACGCTAACGAACACAAAATTTGATTAAAATGAATTAGAAAACGTACCAAAATAGAAGATATTGTAACATTCATTTTTTCCTAAATTTTAATATCATGTTACGACACTGTTTTTCTTCCTATAATTTATATTTTATTACATTTCTATATTTATCAAAGTGATTTCAATTTTTGAGAAGTGTAGCTTAAAACACTGTTTTAAATTTTTAAGCAATTTAATTTAAACTAGCAGTGTGTAACGCGTGTTGCCGACTTGACCTATTTAGTTCGCACTGAATGCGTCGAGATTTGCATGCCGGAAAATGACCCAAGAAGAAGGGACAAAAATATTTAAGCAGCCATTTCGAATAATAAAGGGCTTTTTCCACCATGAAGCAGTAACGGCTTTGTTCCGCCAGTGGGACGTAGTGGCTTTCTTCTCCAGCACACCAGAGTGTTTTTTTTTTCTCAGTGATGTAGTAGTGCAGTAACGGTTTCTAGCTCTCAAGTTTAAGGCCTTTTTCCTTTCTTGAAATATCCTGCTCATCCTCAGGCATTTCAGGTCAAAAAGTGTTTAGCAACCCAAATGAAACTAGGATGGTAATGGCTGAGACAATATTTTTATGAGAATCTCAGCAGGAGAGGCCAAGTAACTTATGGAAAACCCACGAGGAGAAACCAATCAATAAGTCATAAGCACAGCAGTCCAAATATCTCACTTCCTGTCTACAAGTCTGTTTCCAACGACTACTCAACACGGAGTTAATTTCACAAACTTTTAATATCATGTTTTATAAAGCCTTTTATTAAAAACTTAATAATCCTAACTTAAAGACTCTATGCAATAGTGTACACTCTCATAACATAAGGGGTTTTTATTTAATAGATGTAATTTTAAGAGTGTAATAAAAGTAGGAATTTTTATTTTCTTAATACACCCTTCTTTATTTAAATGTGTAGTGTCTCACTAAACACCTGCTCTTTCTTTCAGGACGTAACGGTTGTACCCAACTCAATTTTATATTAAACACTAAATAGTATTTAGTATTTTTCATTTTTTGAGCTGAAGTTAGATTCCTTTTATGAATGATGCCCAAAAACAGTACAACCAAATTTTAAACAACTATAGAGACTATTTTCAAGAGACGTACAACAATTATCTCTCCAAACAAAACGAGCTAGCTTATATCTAGTTTTTGCTCTATCAGTATTAATATCCACTCAATCCATTCTCAAAAATTAAGATATACGTAAGGAGCAAATAACGGCTTCTATTTAATAAATATAATATGTATTAAAAATAAAGAAAGTTGGAGCTATACAAAATAGAGCTCCAACGTGAGGCTATAATAATGGCCCCGTTTCTAGACGTTATAATATCAAGAATACAATACTAAAGTCAAAACGGAGATGGGAGGACATATAGCAAGAGAGAAAGGATAAGATGGACAAGGAAAAGTAGGGGAAAATAAATAATTACAAAATGAAAACAGTGCAGCCCATACTAAGATGATATGATAATATTGAATAAATGGCTGGAAACATAAGGGCGAACCTAACACAGGACAGAAACTGATGGAGGGAACTGAAGAGATGAACGTTGGAACAATCATATAATGTTATGCATTGCCTTCTTATTTTCCAATTAATTTCCTGTATTTAGAATTTAAGTATAAATAAATGCATTTAAAAATGAAAACCACATTTTGTGTTAAAATTTAAAGTAAAAAAAATCATGGTGTGTGAGTATAAAAAGACAAATTTCATTGAGAGTTTTGTAGCGAACTTGCATCTATATTCGAATGTAATATGCTCGATACCTTTGAATTACCTACAAATGCAGGAAGTTATATTGACTTTGTTTTGTGACTTTTCTTTGACTAGAAAATTCATAAAAGTTATAGAAAATACCTTTGGTGCAAACAATACTGGGAAAAATACTAAAAGCTCTTTCTTTCGTTACACGACCTCAACAAGTGGTTTAAACAGGCCAACAAAATACGAATATATATATATATATATATATATATATATATATATATATATATATATATATATATATATATATATATATATATATATGTATATATATAGTGTGTCCCAAGAAGTTTTATACAAATAGAGAAAAAGTTTATGTTGCATATTACAAAAAAATTTATTCTTGATAAAAAGGTCTGCATCACATGGGAATCCATAATCAAACATCAAACGTTTAAAATATTTAATGTTATACAGGGAAAATAAAAAATAATGATTTATAAGGAACAGTAAAGTGTGTTTAAAACTTAAATACAATGCAAAATATTATTTGAAAATGTTAATAAGAGCTAAAAAATTATTCTCACTTTTAGATTTATTGCCTTCCGAGTTAAAAATTCAAAAAAACTCAAATAATTGTCGGATTATTTATTGAATAAAGGAAAACAAAATTAACTAAAAACTAGTGCACTGATTTTGCCTGTATCATATTTTTGTTAAAAATTTGATAACCTTCTTATCTACTTTACAACAATTACATCCATAATAAATTTGAGCTAATATCATTTTATTTTGAAAATTATAAATCATTATTTTTTATTTTCCCTGTATATCATCAAAAATTTTAAACTTTTGATGCTTGATTATGGATTTCAATGTGATGCAGAACTTTTTATCAAGAATATTTTTTTTGTAATGTCTAAGATAAACTTTTTCTCCATTTGTACAAATTTTTTTGTACATATATAGTTATAATGTATGTGTATTAAGCACGCTATACCCCTTATCCATAAGACACAGGAGTTAGTTCTTGCTTTTGCTTAATCTTGGGACAATTTTTATTCATTTATTTAATTTAATAAACACTCATCTAAAGTTACAGGGTACTTCTCATAAACTTATAGATTTGAAATTTGTTATGTTATATGTTTTAGGAACAAAAAAGGAACAGTTTACAACTGTCAAAATTATTATCTTTACATCTATATTTACAAGGAAAATATTTATCATCATTAACAAAATAAAAAGTCCGCTAGACGTACTTCTGCTTGACAATAATGGTTTATAGTAAAGGTACCTACTGGATATTACTTTTTAAAAGGAAATTGTTATTAAGACAAGAACCAATTGCTCGGCTGTAAGTAAACACAAAGTCTGAACCAAAATACCTCACATTTAATAAAAACGATTTGGTTTTCTTAAAATGAAAATTATAAAGGTCCGTGTTTCAGTTATGACCCTGAAAAATGTAAAGAGATGTGCCGGAAATAAATTATTTTTTTCTTTGAAATAAAATGGAAACAATGAAAATATTAATAAGTGAAGACCATTTTTTATATTTAAATTAAAATTCCAAAGCTGATAAAAATAAGAATAAAAAATATATTTTGAAATTAAATTTATTTTATAAGTACCTTGCTCATTAACTACAATTAATTTTGAAATAGAATTTGACGAGCCTCGGATTTTATTGAATTGAATTTGACCACACATAAGGCCAGATTTTATTAAAATGTTTTTCCTCTCTCAAACAACCTGATTTTCCTAATTTAAATAAGCTATTTTTACAGCAGTGGATTACGACCGCCTACTGTTTATTATTTTAAAAACCCTTAATATTAATTTTCATTTTCAGTTAACCTCGCTTTTTTAAAACAAGTAATACCAAAATGATTAATGCCTCTTAAAATTATTTAAAAGTTTCTACCCTTTGCCAGAATACTCTGAACCAAATAATTTAAAAAACTTGCAAGAAATATTATTAGAAAATTTGCTGTAAATAGTTAAATAACATAACTTGTGGAAACAAATCTTACTTTAGTTTTAATATAAATTGGCCGTTCCGCTGTTTTTTTTAAAGAAATTTAAAATAGCCTTACGTTTATAATAACCGAAAATATAAGAAAGTATACTGAAAATAGGAATAACCACATCGTTTACAGAAAAACCAAGAGATTTACCTTCGCCACTGATAGTATTTTGAATTAGCCTTAACAAGTTACTCCTCTGTACCAAACTTTGTAGCCACTTATGACGTTTTGGTATAAACTAATAGTTCTTTAAAATAACTTTTTTATCTAAAATAACTATTTCGAGATATTGTGATAAGTGACTCTACGAATCACTAAAAATTAATGGATATATTGCCTTTTATTAAGGAAGACTAGTTGTTTGTAGATTATTCCGTCTGGACTAGTTACGTTTCAAGTTTTATTAAAATATTTTCAGCGATTTTAGAGAGACCTATCCGTTTTGCTGCTATTTTTTTTAACCCGCTATGCCAATAATCATTTATTTTGGTATACTTTAAATAAACCCATACTGTTTACAAGATTCATCCATAATTACGTTCACCTGAGAGAAATACAAGAAAAGTTAGTTCTATCATTTTACGCATGTGGTAAGAAAAATAACAGCAAAGCATTTTTTATGTTCTAACGCAAGCAGTTTAATTCACGACAAGACTAAAACTGAAATAATTGAAAACGTTAATGTAGATAATTGTTAAAGCAATTTATATAAAAATAGATAGACATCTAACTCAATATGTACGTATATGTTCAATAAGTAAATATCCACCTCCATATTTATTTTATAATCAACTGGTACATATCCTTCAAATCCTTCTAAATCACATATACCAATTTGAGGACGTCGCTGTTGTTATATTTTTATGTTTGGCATATTTCCCAATTGACATAAAAACTTATTAAACCAAATGTCTTAAAAACTTAAAATTTAGGGAAATAAACTTTTATTTTTCTCTGCAGCCTCAAATTATAACATAATTTCATGTGACCACACAGCTACAGGAAAGGTTTTGGCGTAGACATAAATAAGGAGTAAAACACCGAACCTTTTGCTTTGATACTGACACAAATCTTAATTCATCATTTTTGGGTTATTAGGTTAGGTAGGTAGTTAATTAAATTAAGGACGAGCCAAATTACTCTATGCAAAGTCATTTTAAATAAAGCTGCTAATGTTTTTATATATTTTAGGTGTATTTACTTCTCTTTAGTGTTATTTCACTTAAAAATTTTATTTTTAACCAAATAACTTTTACTAAATCGTTTGTGTTCAATGCAACAAACTTTGACATTTAACCTTTCATTCTCGATAAATTCTTTAAAGTTGATACAACAAACATTAACAGCTCTATTAACTGAGATGTTTTACATTTTCTTCATTAAGAGTATAAAGTAAAAAAGTGTAGAACTAGAATCAAACTGAATTTAAAAAAGCATTACGTTTGTTAATTAACTACAGAAAACTCAAGAACATATTGCCAGATCTAATTGAGCAAAGTCTTAAATGGTATTCTGTTAAGATGCTTATTTTGCTATGCTACCTTAGTATCAAACATATACATCGCTTACTGAGTAGTAGCATTTCTTTCAGAAAATAGCTTTTACCTCATTTTAAAACCGTTTACAGTTTTGCATTAATACTATGATAACACATTCTTAGCTTTTGGATGGTTGTAGCTTCTACTTAATGGAAATTCGTTATAAATATATAATAAAAGGCTGTTTTTAGTCAATTTCCACTGGTTTATTTAAATTGCGATGACGCGTTTCGCTGTCGATGCAGCTTCTTCATATCTATATTTTAGACTGTCAAGTTAGGCTTAATGTTCACAATTTTATATAATTTCTTAATTATAATATTACACCTAATTAAATTACATTAATAGTATTGGAAAACCCACACAGATTTGGAATTAGGAGAATAAATTCAATAAGAGAGTATATACTGAAAATGGGAAAAACCATAAAACTTACGGAAAAATCAAGAGATTATTTTTACAAGTTTATTATATATATATATATATATATATATATATATATATATATATATATATATATATATATATATATATATATATATATATATAATATATATATATATATATATATATATATATATATAATGCAATGTCTCTCTGTCTGTCCGTTAGTGTGATTATCACTCGAGAACCAGTTATCCGATTTACGTGCCTTTTTTTTGAACATACATATGTTCTCTGGCCAGATTATAGGATATATATATATATATATATATATATATATATATATATATATATATATATATATATATATATATATATATATATATATATATATATATATATATATATATATATATATATATATATTTTATATATATAAATGTAACGTCTCTCTGTCTGTCTGTCTGTCCGTCCGTTAGTGCGCTTATCACTCGAGAACCACTGACCCGATTTAAGTGCTTTTTTTTAAAACATACATATGTTCTCTGGCCAGGTTATAGGATATATTTTATTACGTTAGGTAATGTAAGGAATAAGCAGTGACGATAATAGTGAATCAAGTCGGAAAAATGTTTGCCGATAGCGCGTTCTCTTGCAATAATACACTGGCTAAACCATTAAATATTGAACAATATCATGTAGCAAAGAATATAATATATATAAAATGCAACCTCTCTCTGTCTGTCTGTCCGTTAGTGCGCTTATGACTTGAGAACCACTTATCCGATTTACAAGTTTTTTTTTAATTCTCTGGCCAGGTCATCTATAATCTTCTATAATATATATATATATATATATATATATATATATATATATATATATATATATATATATATATATATATATATATGTATATATATATATATATATATATATATATGTATATATATATATATATATATATATATATATATATATATATATGTTTCTATAAAATACGTCTCTCTGTCTGTCTGTTAGTGCGCTTATCACTCAAGAACCACTTATACGATTTACGCGTTTTTTTTTAAAACATACATATGTTCTCTGGCCGGGTTATAGGATATATTTTATTACATTAGGTAACATAAGGAATAAGCAGTAATGATTATAGTGAATCAAGTCGGAAAAAAGTTGGCCGCTAGCGCACTTTCTTGCAATACGCTGCCTAAACCATTAAATATGGAACAATATCATAGCAAAGAATTCAATATATAAAATGCCAACGTCTCTCTGTCTGTCCATTAATGCGCTTATCACTCGAGAACCACTTAACAGATTTATGTGCTTTTTTTTTAAAACATGCATATATTCTCTGGCCCGGATATAGGATATATTTTATTACGTTAGGTAATATAGTGAATGAGCAGTGACGATAATAGTGAATCAAGTCTGAAAAAAGTTTACCGCTTGCGCGTTCTCTTGCAATACACTGCCTCAACCATTAAATATGGAACAATGTATATATATGTATATATATATATATATATATATATATATATATATATATATATATATATAAAATGCAACGTGTCTCTGTCTGTCTGTCTGTCCGTTGGTGCGCTTATCACTCGAGAAGCACTTATCCGATTTACGTTTTTTTTTTTTAAATTCATATATATGTTCTCTGGCCAGGTTATATAATATTAATAACAGTCTATATAACTTATATAAAACTCAACGTCTCTCTGTTTGTCCGTTAGTGTGCTTATCATTTGAGAACCACTTATACGATTTATGTGTTTTTTTTTTAATTCTTAACTTATTTATCAAAAAAAATCTATAATATATATAAAACGCAACGCATCTCTGTCTGTCTGACCGTTAGTGTGCTTAGCTCTCAAGAACTACTTATCCGATTTACGTGTTTTTTTTTATGAAATACATATGTTCTCTGGCCGGGTTATAGGATATATTTTATTACGTTAGGTAACATAAGGAATATGCAGTGACGATAATAGGGAATCAAGTCCACTCGAGCGGAGTCGCGGGCACGGCTAGTGATCATATAAAAATAAAAAAAGATTTTCACAGTAGCTGGAACCGTGTGATTATATATTATTGGAAAATTGGGCTAAATAATGAAGCTAAGTTCAACGAACATCCTTAAAGTTAGATAAAAATAAAGGAACAGTAAGGTTTTAATATGAACAAAGATTTATCGGATACGCTGCTCCAAAGCTGCAATTTAAAAAGGAGGAATAAGTAAGGAAATTCGCAATTACACTTTCCACATGTTAAAACTGCGGGAGTTAATTTCAACCGAAATATAGCTCTAATATACCCTAATAGAAAATGCCTAAAGAGAATATTAGAACTCAACTAAACTAAATTCTCGATAATTAAAAATGTTAAAACATAACCTAACTACAACATAATGGCTATTAATAACGAGAGGTTAAATTACAATACGAGTAATATATACCCAAAACACATAACATCCATCAAAAATAGAAAGCCCAAAGAAATTAATGATAAATTCTGAAAAGGATATATACCCAGGGGACATCGAGGCAATATATTAGATTAGTCGTACTGGGAATAATACACAACAGAACTGAAGTTCTTTTTTGCATGCCAGCTCTTACTTAATATATAATATGCTTTAAATTGTTAAATGAACGATCTATATGACTGTCCCAAATTATATAATTATTTACCATTAATCTCTAAAAGTTATTTTTAATGCTAATTGATAGCTGATCATTCAAAGTGATATAATAAGGTTTCTACCATACATTATTGGTTTATTTTATAAGACTATGAAACTCAGTGTAAATTTTAAACAACCAAATATGAGGCAGCGGGGGGCAGCTGGAGGCAACAGAGTCATCCCTGAGTAAACAGCAACAACAGAGGCTGTGCAAACACGATCTGTTATGTAGAATTTTGCCCAAGATGTGCTAATAAAATATACACTTCTGAAGTTACATCTAGAAATTTTTATTTCCTGTTAAGTAGTGCCAGGCGATTGTATACGTTTATATAATCATGCAGCTAATGAATGGCTTACTTATAATCGATTATTTATTGCTACTCAAAGATATTGATTTGGAAATTAAAAAAGAAGTTTAAAAAAAAATAGAATATTAATTTGTTGCAATTTGCTTCTATTTTGCATTGAAATTGACTTTAAAATTAGTTTTCTAATTAAATTATCAGGTTTTTATAAGCCCATTACTATTTATTTTTGAGAAAATGTAAACAAATAGAAAAAGTTTGTAATTATTTTTTTTTATTTTATTTGGAAATTACTATCAAGCAAAAAAAAATATAGCAGTAATTACAAGTTATTAACTTATTACACTTGTTAACTGAGGAACGAAAACCTAATTCAGTAGTTCCCCAAGTGGCGCCGTGGGGAGCCACGACTTCCTCATCGAAGCACAGCGAAATATTAAAAAAATCAATATTTTTACGTACATTTTTAATCCAATATGACAGGATGCAACTGGAAACGCTGCTGCAAGCCAGTAGCTGACTTGGTAATAACTATTTACACAAGCCTCTTTAAATAGTTACTGGATAACACTCTACAATAAATAAGTATCTTGACTTCTTTAATAATTTCTGCAACTTTTTCGGTACTCTCTATTCGTATATAAATAGCGATCGGTTTTGCATGGTCTTTGTATTAAATGGTTTTCAGAAACCGTATCAGTCACGATCAAGTGTCAACTCGATGAAGCGACAACTAATAATGGTACTCACTTGATTCGCAACGTACGATTTACAGATTATAATAACATTGTAGAAGGCTTCTAGCTAATGCTAAGAGTCAAGAATTGATCAAAATACTCTATAATTTTATATCCGAAAATAATTTGAATAGACAAAGTGCGTTGGTGCTTATGCTCGTTATTTGTCTGGATATTATGTAGAAATGCAGGTACTTATTTCAAATAAAGCCCCTGATGCACTGTAGGCCCCTTCTGTTATTTCAGGAAAGCATCCACTTCAAAATATATAAGTCCTACATTGAACAAAGTCTTAGAACTTGTAGTAAATGCAGTCAATGATATAAAACTTTAAAGGCAATATTTAAAAAAAAAAACTGTGTGAGGATATAAAATCCGAACACACGTCTTTGTTTTCTATAGCATTTCATGATGAATCTTTCGTGGTCATATTTTGTCTTGTACGTTCGGAAAATGCTAAATATTTATATTTTTTTAAAGATATAGACCACAAGTAAACCAGAAATTTTATTGGTAAAACTATAATATTTTCAAAAATATGATATTTTTTGGAAAGATAAACACTATTATTCCCTTCATACAAGAACGCATCATGCAGCTCTTAAAGATTAAGAAAATTTGCAGCCTTTATAAAAAGGTAAATTTATGTAAAAGACAAAATAAATTAAGACGGAAACAAGATAAAATGATAATATCGATAAATATGTATGGATTCAAGATCCAAACGCTTTGAGAATTTCAATTCGATTGCGTCTTTTTTTTGTGCAAATCGGGTTTTCATTGGTCGCTGTCATGGAGACTAAATATGGCTCGAAAATCAATGTGAAAAAGAAACAAGGGTGATTAGTGAGCTTATCTATCCCACTAATCATATTAGTTAATTTTCTTCAATTATATTTGTCTGCTATCTTAAATAAGGGTTTAAATTATTTTTATCTAAACCATTAATTAAAAGAAAGTTTTTCGATATTTTTCAACGTATACCTGTTTTTAATTTGATATAGGACAGCTGGAAAAAACTTGAATCGCTGAGAATCGAAATAGTTAGAGAAGCACTAACTTAATGTTCATAGTCTGCATTTTTAGAGCCAATCGAACACAATTATTCTGTAGGGCGTGTCTGTAAGATTTTTCTAGAATTTGAACTTATACGACATTTAAGTTAATATGGTTATCACTATTCAAACTTAAAAGAAAGTTTTGAAAAACCGAGCAAGTACAAGTCGGACTTACGCAGTTAGTGTTTCGTCGTTTAAAATAAAAAATTGTATTACGGAGATATAAAATGATCAGTAACTGCACAAAAAACACCCCAAATGAGTTTTCAACAAAGTTTGTTTCCGATTTTTGTTGAAAACTAATAACCTTAAAATTGACACATTTGCCACCCGATTCGATGATCTGGTAATTTTTTTTTCACTTCCGATTTCACTCTCCAAAACTCATCTCTTAAGTCAAAATTTAACTTTTAAAAACACGGCTGTAATTGGGCCATCAATTCCTATATTTGGGGCAAATTTCAACTTTCTATATCAAATAGTTTCGGAGAAAAGCGAGTGTGATGGACAGACGGACACCGAAATGATCCCATAAGTGTTCCGTACTGAACACTAAAAACGACAAGTATATATAATATAGTTATGTCTCGACAGTCTTTCCTACTAGGCTCTTTACTCGAATTAGGTGTTTATTGTGCAGAGCAAGTCAAGTATACCCCATAAAATCATACGAGTTACAGAAAATTGGATTTTTTAACATGTTACCGACAAGAATTCTAGTCATCTTGTATGTGTCTATTTTAACTTAATATAGTTATCAAATTTGTCATTTAATATTTCGTATTCAACATGTGTTTAAATGTTACTGAAATTTTAGATCTCAGCCTATTAGAAGACTATTTTGTAAAATTATCATACCAGTGCCAATTCTCAAAAACGCTGACAATTTTACTGTTTCATACAAGACGAAGCAAAACTTACTTACATTATCTTCCTTAACTTCGTAACATCCTGTGAAGAAGGTGAGCAGTAAAATAATATTGAATTTTTACACTTTTTTTTAACTTTACATTTTGAATTCATCTCAATATGAAAGGCCTGAACAACCGCTTAGAATTCATATAAAATTTATTTCTAATAATAAATATATTCTTGTTTAATTTTGTAGGCTCAATGATGCCTAAAAGGGGCAATCGAGGAAAGTAATTAACTTGTTTTATTTATTCAAAGGGGGTTAAACTAGAATCTTTATAAAGTTAATAATTGTAACCTCTTTTTGATCTTTGGAGTATATATATATATATATATATATATATATATATATATATATATATATATATATATATATATATATATGTAAATATAAACTCAATATCAGTAGCGGAGCTAGGTTTAAAAGGTGGCGGCATATCGATGCAAAAGATGATTTTCTAAAAAAAAAGAAGACGCTAAGCATGGAGCTACTCATAGGGGGGTATTGGTAAAAGGAGCGGCGATACGACAACCCGGGGAAGCCCCTTAGTGAGGGAAAACTTCTTCCACTGGAACTTAAATTAAGCGTGCCACCGTAAAACCTTAAAATTTTTCAGAAATATTTGAACTACGTCTTACTGATATATAAAACTAATTTTTTTAGGGTATGGAAAAAAAAAATTTCACTTCACCGTAATACCATACATAGGTAAGTAGTGCATGAGTATTTCTCTGTGATTCGTCAATTCATAAAGAAACGTCTTACTTAACCCTAGGCTTTAACTTTATACCATATGCCTTCAATATCACAAAACATTTAGGACATAACAACAGTAATAACATCCAACAAAACACATTATACATCATAATTAGAGATTGTTAATGTTAAAGTAGAAAAAGAGAAGGTAATGAGGAATCAGTGGGATATTTTTGAATAGGTCAAAGCGTCAAAGAAATGAAAGAGAGTAGTTACATATACCGAAAAACAAAATCTCCTTATAACGAATACATTTTTTAAGAAGAAAACTCGAAAATGAATATAAATAGTTCTAAATGTAACAACAAGGATGAGATTAATTTTATTATAGCATGCCACAAACATCTAGCTACAGAGATAGTGGTAATTAACAAATTCTCAACGAGCAGTAATCATAAAATAGTAAGAAGAAATATACAGATAAATACACAAAAAAGATGAACAAACTAATGAAGAAGACTAAAAAGAAATTTAAAGAAATTCTTAGAGATAATATGGAAGAACACCAAAGAACCAATTGTATAATAAAATTCGAAAAGAGGACTCACTAGAATTAATAAATAAAAAAAAATGACAAATGCAACCATAAGCCGGTCAAGCAGGACCTAAACAACACATTAATCTGACACCCGAACAAAAAAGCACCGGGTAGACGCGCGCGTCGAAACTTCATAGAAATAAAAAATACAGGCCATTGTTTTCTACAGAAAATAATCACGGGCGATGAGAAGTGCAAGGCGCCATAGCTCGTTAGTGGTTCGCTGAGACCGAGGAAAGTGCGACTGACAAAGTGAAAAACAAAGACAATGCTCATCGCATCATATGCCTCTCAAGGAATTATCCATAAAGAATTTGTTCCCGAGGGCACTACAGTCATTGCCAGATACAACGTCGGTATCATGGAGCGACTTTACGAAAGGATTCAGTGGGTTCGACCGAAACGATGGAACGGAAAGGATTTTTTCTTGATTCATGACAACAGTCCGCTCACACGGCTAGGATTGTGATGCAGTTTTTGGCGCGAAAACAAGTGACCACACTCCTTCTTATTCACCTGATTTAGCCCTTAGTAGGGGACTATGTAGAACATGTGAAGTATGAGCGTTCACGTTTAATTTTTCTATTTTTTTATTAAGGTAGTTTGTGGACAGGCGGTGTATATCAAAACAATAAACAAGCAGGTTTCAGAAAACAATACAATATCTGGATTACATTCAATCAATTCGAAACATAATCGAAAAGTCTTAGAATATAAGAAGGACTTGTACTTAGAATTTATAGATCAGACCTTTGACTCGATCGAAATATGGACAGTTATAAATGCGTTAAAAATTGTATGATAAGAAGTAACTAGTACAGTGAAAGTGCATTACGAGACAGAATAATACATTAGAATTCAAAGATGAATAAATGAAGGAGTATTCATTTCACCGAAGATTTTTACATTGAAAGGTATATCCAAAAAACTAAACTGGGAGAACTACGGTTTACACATTAAAGAATTAAAATTAACCACACTAAAATATGCAGACGATGTAGTGGTTATTACGGAGAATAATAAAAGATTCCCCCAATATAGTATCAACCTCATAATACCGTATGGAACGAAAAGAGAAGAAGTAAAACAATACATATACCTGGGACAAAAAGTAGACAGAAGTAGACAGAAAAATTCAAATGGCAGATTTAAATAGAAGAATAAGACTCGCATGGACACCTTTTACCTTTTGGGAGATTAAAATATACGTTACAAAACCCAAGATTTAGGACATACGTGAAAACAATATTATTAAATTAATATCCCAGTTCTTCTATATTGTAATGGAACACAGACAGTCACAAGAAAAACACTGAGTGAGGTGCAAATTATCAAACGCCACAAAGGTACTATCCTAATTATAATGCTAAAGAACAAACAATTTATAGAATAAGTTAGACAACGTACGAAAATAGAATATATCGAAAACACAATACTAATGGTAAAGAAGAAATAGGTAGGATATGTAGCAAGAATGCTACAGACAAAATAGACCAGGAAGACGATGAAATAGAAAACACGAAGCAATGGTTCATACTTAGATGATATCATGATGTTAGGAGAGTAGCTACGTGGGTAGGGACGAACGTAGGACAGGACTCAAACAGAAGGGGTAATGGAGGAGACTTATGTCCACTCACAAACGATAAACGTTGGATAGAGATAAATAGATAGGTACTACATGTTACATATTATACCCTTCCCAATTCATTGCGGCTAAGCGACGTCTAGTGTTTCGCGATTTTTGGTTTTAGTTACATTTTTGATACCTATAGTTATTGTTACAAATAAACAAAATCTTATTGTGCCTCTGATTTGGAACTATTTTTAGCCCTACAAACACAATTTGTGGTAGATATTCAAACTACTAGTACGAAAATTTCTAATTATTTCTACACAAATATTATTTTATTATCATTTTATAGTAATTTACCATTTTAGGTACCTAATAATAAAATAAATATTGCATCATTAATTTGATATTTTACATTTATTTTGAGACGTTATTTTGTCAGTTTACTGACACTGATGCATTTTATTTCTGATTGACTGACGTTTTAGTAGACTATTTTTATGTCTAGGGTAATAAACTTTAACTATATAATTTTTATTTTTAATAAATAGCTAATCGTTATGACTAGAACAATAAAGAATAACAACACTATTTATTTATTTATTTATTTACTTATTAATATTAGTGCAGAGTAAACTTTATGATATCATAGAAGATAATTAGTAATATTGATAACAGTATAAAAAGTAAAGGTAATCTAAATCATTTAAACACCATTTTACACGAAAAAAGCCAAATGCGGACTACTAGGTAATTAACGTACATGACCCAGTTACAGCATCTTATCGCCAATAGTTGGTTCTGTAGATCGGTATATAGAAAAACATATTTAAGATAATTCACTCGTGACAGTCGGAGCCAAAAGTATAGTCCGAAAATAAATACGAAAAGTTTAAAATACTCGATGGCAGAGTATTTTATTTTTGTTGGAGACTGTATCCAAAACATAGAAACTTTCATATGCAGACACACATTTTTAATGAAAATAAATGTTGCAACGCTGCCAATGTGTATACCGAATGCTCTATAGAATGACGTTTATATAGGTTATTTATTATACTTTGTGTATGTTTACTGTTTAGACCGTATTACCTCTATATAAAATAAAAAAATATCATTAAAAAATGCCTTTTGATTATAATCATCTACGACATAAACGTAAATTTGTAAAGGAAAAGCTCATCAATAAAAGCAAAATCGGAATTGAATGATGCGAAAAAAATGAAAACTGAAGAGCCTAACCTGTGTAGTGGTCGACGGATCGTTGAGTTAGATAAGTTAGGAGAAAATTATTGTCTGAGTAAAAAAGTCCTTTCACTGGAAAAGATAACTCATGAGAAACATTTAGGTCGCAATTAAAAATTACGTATCGTATAAAGAGTGCGTCATACAAAAATCAATATTGCCATCGTTAATGCGGTAATTCAGATTTTATGATTAAAAGAATTACATCTGAATGCATAACCTTGGAAGATCTAAAAAGTTCTTATGATAAATTGGGTTCTACAGGAATAGTGCAATTATTATCTAGATGCGCGAGTATTAAATAACATAATTAATTACTTTACAAATAGTTTATAATACTTTATTTATTCATCATTAATTATTTATTTAGTTTTACGGAGAAGATTTATAAAACCGTTATTTTAATAAATATTTAATATTGTTATTAATTGATATGTAGTGCAAAATTATTGAACCTACAAACATATTTTTGTTAAATATAAATCCTTTAAATACTAAAGAAAAAAATAAAAAATATCAAGATACTAATTCAGATTTTGAATTATTACATTTAATATTTTTATTTGATGATTATAGATAAAGCTGATAAATATATTGTGTTTATTCATTAAATTATTTAACCTACAAATGAATTTTTGTTTAAAAGTTAACCACATTAAATGCTGTCTGAATGTTGGCGCGTAATATATGATGACATACAGCGTTACCAATTGTAATATTTGTCCCTCACTATGCGGTTATTCTTTTAAATAAATATCAACTTTAAATATTTATATCTTTTCAACAAAGCGGCATAAAAAAAAAATTTATTTCAAGATTTTGCTAATTTTTTTTTTACTAAATATTAGTTTTTTAAAAAATTCGTAAGAAAAGTTCTTAAGATATACACGAAAATATACCTTCCTTATACTTCATTGGTCTATTGCATGTTAATTATGTGCACTTTAATTATGAATATCTCGCTTCACAATCGGTCTTTAATTAAATGAAAAACATTTAGATTAACATCATATTTCAATTTCATCAAATTCTTAAGAAAAGTGGATTTACGAGTGAACTACCTTAAGGCTGTGCCATACGGTACGCGGAAGATGCAGAGAGCATGGGCGACGCGGGCACGGCGAGAAACGTGCAAACGCATGCAACCGTCGCCGGCGTAAGCCTTAAAATCTGAGTGTCCTGCGTAGTCGCAAAACTTGCAAGCTTGACAATTCTTGGACAAAAATTGTATTACAAAAATGATAAGAAACAGCTTTGCTAAAGTTTATTGTGTAGTGAAAATTTACATCTAGCAACGTGTTTTTATTATCGTAAATAGTTATTTTAATCTTATAGATTGTAACGTATCGACCAAAATTTATACATGTGAGAAAAACTTAAATAAAATCACCTATTTAAAGAGACGAAGAGAAAATTTATTGAATGAAATTTGTTAGTTTTTATTCAAAGTGTATTTATTTAAATGAAAAATGTACTCTTGAGTAAAGACTGTGGTAAATTTTCTACAAAACAATGCTCTAAAACTGTTATGGATAATACATGTGTCCATATTTTACTTTTTAAATGCAACATCTCGAAAACAGTTTTTAGTGTTCCGTACAGAACACTTATAAGATCACTTCGGTGTCTGTCGGTCTGTCTGTCCGTCTCTGTCACACCCGACTTTCTGACATATAAATTTTGACTTAAAGGGTTAGTTTGGGGGGATGCAATTGGAAGCGAAATACAATTTTTTTACCACGTCATCGAGTGGGATGTCAAATGAAAGTTTGTGAAAACACAAGTTCATAAATAACATACGTGTATATATTATGTAATACTTACGCACACTTTCCTTTGTATTATCTTTAACAAATTGCGAAAAATCGCTGTCCCTCCCTTATCTCGAGAAGTACTGATCAAAAAATTTTGAAAAAGTTCTGAAATATTCTCCACAGTTTGTAGATTGAACGAAAATTAACACGAGTACATTACCTTTAATAATTTATCTGGTATATAAAAAAAAAAACAAAAATTTCCAAATCGCTTCGCGACGTGATTTTCGCCCAGCAAAGGTTTCCTCAACGTTCAAATGGTCTCATGGGACACATTCGAACCCGATTTTCTTAAATTTGCCGCTCCTCGACAAGATTCGTTTTTCGACTTTCGGATTGACTTTGTCTACCGAGCCACGTTTTGGCAAGTAGTCGACATTTTTCCTCTCGCTAAAATGATTTACCCAGTTCTTCACAAACGACACCGACTTTTAAATATATTTAGTGGCCACGGAATGTACCATTTTAGGCCCCTTTGGATGAGAACAAAGAAAGACTGCCTCGAGCCGACGCACAAATAAATGACTGACTTTGGATTTTACATGATTTCGAGGGAAGTTCGGAATCGACTGATACTTTTACTAAAATGCCTCTACCGATTTTTTGTTGAATCGCTAGAATCACATTTACCAAAAATTAATTAACGCGGACACGTTCTTTTTTTTATGGGTCTAGCACACGTGCTGCAGGGAGGTCCCTAAAGCGCTACAGGAGCGACACATGTGCGGAAAAAAAAAAGGAAAAAGCGATTCACGTTGTTCTTGAATCGCTAACGTTCTTACTTGACAGACTGTAGGTCTCTGTAATGCTATCAGACATTTCGAAATAGGCATACAGGTAAAATTAATTTTCAAAAATTTGTAATAATCTGAAACCTAATTTTTTTCTCCAAAATCAGTCTCAATATAAGTCTGACTTCCATCAACTAGATTATGGTAGCTTTAATAGCTCAAACTACACAGAATTTTACAATTTGATTTGATATTTGATGTTTCTGTCCTTTTTTTTTGCGGAGGTTATAACTTTTCCGAATTCAACTAACAGATAATGCGAGTCGCACAATAACGTCAAAAAATGTAGTTGCTGTAAGCGCTTCAAAAATCGCTTGCATCGTGCGTGTCAACGTTCACTTTGAAACTGCCATCTGCGATTTAGAAGTTTGAACTGATATTTTTTAAAAAGTTAAATATTAGGTGTGTATTGTATTTGGTAAGATACAACGAATTGTACTAAGTACGTACTTAGTACAATTCGTTGTATCTTACCATTATCTTCCGTAAGTATATGAGTAAGTACTAGTAAATTCTGTTCTCGTTTGTCGTTCCTAGCCTGACTGATGAGCCGTAATATGGCGAACTGCGTCTCGAGATGATTGACGAATAAGAGAATGGTGGACTGCTGAAATATGGGCCTTCGTCTGTTTTCAGTTATTTTACATTACATGTATGAGGGGAAACACTCGAGAACTACGCTGCCTGTGTTGAAATGTTGGCCGTGTCAACTACTCTGTCGGTTTGTAGCTGCTGTGTCAACCTTCGATAGAATATTAGGTACGCCCACTTAGAACAATTCGTTGTATCTTACCATTGTGTTCCGTAAGTACCTGAATAAGTACTAGTAAATTCTGTTCTCTTGTTTGTCGATTCTATTCCCGACTGATGAGTCGACACGAGTACAGCGAAACGCGTCTCGGGATGGATTGACCAATAAGAGAACGGTAGACTTCTGAAATATGGGCCTTCGTCTGTTTTCAGTTGTTTACATTATATGCCTGAGGGGGAACACTCTAAAATTGCGCTGCCTGCGTTGAAGTGTTGGCCGTGTTAAGCATTCTGTCGGTTTGTAACTGCTGTGTCAGCCTTCGATAGAGTATTAGGTACGTGTACTAAGTACAATTCGTTATAACTTACCATTATGTTCCGTAAGTACCTGGATAAGGATTACTAAATTTTGTTCTCTTGTTTGTAGATCCTAGCCCGACTGATGAGCCGTGTTACGGCGAAAAGAATGGTGGACTATGGAAATATGGGCCCTCGTCCGTTTTCAGTTGTTTTACATTGTATTGGATTTATTTACTTAATATAATTCAAGAGTTGCAAAAAAAGTTTAGAATTTACTGCTAGTATTATATCTCACTAAATAACATTTTATTATTATAATATAAGCATATATTAACGCCAACCTTTTATAAAAAGAACGTTTAAAGTGGCTTGTTTAGTTGTATAATACATTTTTATTTTATGACTATTTTCCACGTTTAGTATTGAGATAGATATACTATTTAGTGCTGGCTCATATAAAATATCAATAAACATAAATAAAATCATAAACATTAATTTAAAAGTGTTTTTA
>CM032447.1:98735770-98758270 GCA_019049505.1 Pachyrhynchus sulphureomaculatus
GCAATCTCACGCACCTTAACTCTTCTATCATCCATCACCATATCATGGATTTGATCAATGATTTCTGGAGTCGTAACCTCCACAGGCCGTCCAGGAACGTTCAGCGTCACTTGTGCCCATATGGCCAGTCCGAAAATTTTGAAACCACTTATAAACTGTTCTAATCGAAGGTGCAGAGTCACCATAATGTTTATAAAGCTTCTCTTTAGTCTCCTGAGGCGTTTTGCCTTTCATAAAGTAATGTTTAATCACCACACGAAATTCTTTTTCGTCCATTTCTTGAAAATCACTCGACTTCCTTGATTCACACGAATGCCAAACACAAAGAAATAGACCAATATGGCTGAAACTTGGTGTGCGTTCATTCAAGAGATGCTACTAACTAAACATGACCTCGATACGCGCCGGTGGTGCCATCTCTCGGACTTTGCACGGACTTTTCAAACCAGCCTCGTATGTATATATATATATATATATATATATATATATATATATATATATATATTTATATATATATATATATATATATATATATATATATATATATATATATATATATATATAACAAATTGACCCAATTTATCACTAAAAATTAAATAAGCGTAAAGAAGTGTGTGCGTAAGTCAAAGTGTTAAACCTACAGTCCAACTATGTCATCGCCTCTGTCATTTTATATGTATATGTTTATTTATATTTAAACTCTATAGAAAAAAAGGCAATATCCAAATATGTCAAGCATTAAATAAAAAAGTGGAGATTACTTCAAATTTATTCATACCATTCTGGGATAAATAAAATTGGATATAAGAATAGCACACCCTACGATAAGCAACGTACTAATATTAGTTTATTTGAGCTGAAAATCATCTACATATAAAATATTCAAAATGATCTTATACGTGTATTTTGCTTGTTTGCAACTCTAGTTATGATATCATGAATCATGACAATTCTAGGAATAAGTTTGTTGCTTTGTTGAACATTAAATTATTGCTTCTTAGTTCTAAACTTTAATTAAATTATAAAACAAAATTACTTTTTTTATGTAATAATTTATTTTCCTAAATTAATTTGTTTAAATATAAACCTATTTATCAAGTACAGCTCTTGCAAATAGAAGTTGAAAAGAACTCTAAAAAGGAAGCATGACACGTTACAACTAAACGACTCAGCCAACGCCTTTAAATTTTAATATGTTTGACCATAAAAAAAGAAGATTATGAAAAATAACCAATTTTTAAATGCATTGATTTCCAAAATTCTGGAAAGAAACGCCAGATATACGGGACAATCCTCTAACTTCTTTCCTTACCACTTGAACATTTTATGTGCTCGACTATAAATAATAATAGAAAAATAACACAATTTTTAGATTTCCAGATTTAAACAACCCTAAAAAGGATGTCTAATAAGATACATATTTAGTAATCCTTCAAACTCCCCCCCTTTCTCTTTTAACCCGTTTTATATTAGACTATGAGTCATTGAAAATAATGAAAAAATAACACAATTCTTGGATTTCTCGACTTAAGGAACCCTTAAAGAACAAGAAAAAATCAGTCAGATGCACTCAATTGACCTAGTTAACTATACAGTCCAATACTAAATTATTCTTTTAAGACAGTACACGTATTTAAAATTTCAAAAACTCACAGAGACTAATTAATTAAAATAGTAAGAAATAAGAGCTCAACTCTGTCTTTATAAGCTCCTAAATATGACACTACTAACAGTATTATAATTACACATGTTAAAGATGAGCTAAGAAAATGTTAGAAGAACTAAAAAGATAAGCAAAAAAACTTGACTCTGGACTAAGTACAACTAAAACTAAGCTTACAATCAGCAAGCAAACAATTTAAGCTCATTAAAAGAGGTTACAAAACTAATGGATGGATAAAACAGAAAACCCAAAATAAAGACATATTCGAAGAGTTGAGCTTTTTCAAATGGCAGTGGACAGGCTATCGCTCGACACACAGAGAAATGGAGTGGTAAAATTACAAGATAGGTCGAAAAAAGATAAATATCACGACCATCACAAGGATGGTATGATGACCAGAAGAAGAGAACAATTTGGCAGGATATGGAAGAGCTACATTGCATCGACGGAAAATGACTAGCTGATGACGATCATAAATTAAACTGTATATTAATCGGACTAGGTCATACTATTTTTCATTAAACATTGAATATGATAATTGAGGTTGATCTAATTTTTTAGGGTATGTTACTTAATCTTTTACTTTATTGTATAAATAAAATATAATCATCTTACAAGCTGCTTCCTTTGAAACTGGAGTAAAAGCAAACAATTCCGCAAAAAACCTGCAATTGAACTTTCCGGCTTCTTATTTCTACAGACAAATAATTATCAAAACAAGGGCCACAAAAGTATGACATCTTTAGGAAATATTTATTCTGTTGAAATAAAAACAAACTTAAAGTTTAAGTCTGGTTAACAAAGCATTAAATTAATTAGTTCATTTATTTATTTGTTTAATATAGAATTAAAAACATTAAAACTTGTAAAAAGAAACACTGAATTTTTAGATTTTCACTTTATTGATGTTAACTGTATGTTAGCAATCATATGACATGCTTCGTAGCTACGAAACAGTTTTATATATATATATATATATATATATATATATATATATATATATATATATATATATATATATATATATATATATATATATATATATATATATATATATATATATATATATATATATATATATATATATATATATATATATATATATATATATATATATATATATATATATATATATATATATATATATATTTATATATGAGGTTACTGATGATGTTGGCATGTCATTTAGCTGATACCAAGCAATTTTTTCAAAGCTTTGGGCATGAGATGTACAGCAATAAAATTTGTTTTGAAAATGTTGAATTTCGACCAGAAGCAGTGCCGAATGGACTTTGCTCAGGAGTTGCTAAACGAAGCCAATAACTAAAGACCAATCATTTCAACGGAAACCTTTTGAGGTGCAGAGACAGAAAAAAATCTCGTCAATTTGGTTTGAATGTGAATGTTCTCTTTACTGTTTTCTTCGAGTTCAAGGGCATAGGGTACCATGAGTTTTTGCAACAACACTGTTATGATGCCTCAGCCACCATATTGGTTGGATAAGGCCGTCTATAACTCTTCCTATTCCCGAAAATGGAGAAAACTACAAAAGGACGACGTTTATATATATATATATATATATATATATATATATATATATATATATATATATATATATATATATATATCGTATATATATATATATATTATATATATATATATATATACATATATATATATATATATATATATATATATATATATATATATGTGTGTGTGTGTGTGTGTGCGTGTATATAGTGGTTTTTCGGGTATCCCATGTTAGCTTAAAGGCCCTTGACGGACGGTTTCGCTGACATTTCGATGCAATCTCATCCATTTTTTGCAAAGCGTTGATAACTGGTCAGTGTTTTAGCGTTGAATTCAACGATTTAAGATACATAAGAAAATGATTTACCATTTAGGTTAGTGAAAAAGCTATTTGATATGCGGTTTTTATTTTGCCTTTGCCGCTGTTAAATAAAAAATAGCGGATCTCAATAATAAAGGAAAAAATCGACCCTAAACCAATTTAATATAAAAATTATTATATTTTAAAACAATTACTTATCATTCTATAATAAATTAATATATAATATCATAATAAGAAAAAAAAATTCACCAAAATTGTGTTTGCTTCCTTGTAAAAAAAATAATAAAATAAACGTTGAGATTGTTCCCCTTTATTTATTTGTCAGACCTCGACGTTATTTTAAAATTGCGAATGTCGGGGGATTCGTGTATATTATACGTTATGTTTTTTGTTTATTTTACTGATATTTTCAACATATTTTTGTAAGGACTTGATGTATTTTCCACTGTCTTTTGTACAATATTTTTTGTAGTATTGAACATAAAGATTTTACAATTTTTTTAACGCTTCAGCGTTAAATCCCGCAATAGACGGTTCAGTATTTAAATGCGGCTTTTTAAAATCGATAATTAAAAGATCGATGTGCTTTCATTACTTGAGTTTGTTTGAGAGAGAGAGAGAGCATTTATATTTTCAACCGCTTTAAACACATGTTCGGGAAAGACGTTTTTGACCATGGACAAACTCCAGTAGCTTGAAATCCTTATAAAATGATACCATGATGTTAACAGGTCTTTGGTAAGAGTCTGCAAATAAACTTGCAACTTGATATTGCGTTACTTGACTATCTGGATTTGTCCTCAATCATTGTTGCTGCTGCTAAAAAGAAAAAAACGTCGAGTGGCTGAAGCCGGTGAGTAATAAACCTGGCAGTTGTAACATAAGCCTTTGCTATATTCCACGCTTCCAGGTTCTTCGAATGCGTTGTATGTCCATCAAGCAGATGTGACACCTTATTTTCAAGGGTTGTTTTTACGAAGCTTATAAAATGTTTCATCCATTTTACAAGTGTTACATTTTACAGTTTGAGTTAATATAACCAGAGCCGGGAAGGGTGACCATACTCTCAGAAGGTGTGCCATTTTCCAACTCAAGATTTTTTCACATTCTTTTGAATATTTAATCTTAAAACTTTTTGCGTTTTTTCTGAATGGTGGAAAATCCACTTTCATCATCGTTAAATATAATTAACGAAAAGTGAGGGTCAATATTGCCCTACTCTCCTTACTTGAAAAAAATTGTTAATGGGAAGAGATATATTTTACTCACGCGCCTTACGAAAGCCAAGGTCGATCTCTCATGAGCGGGATGATTTTATAAATACTTGGTAAAGAGTTTTGCTCCTTTTTTTAATTTTTCAAAAATTTTCGAATTTAAAAAAAAGTATTGAATGTGCTTTTACATGGCCCCACGATCACCCATTTCAATATATGCAGTGAATTTCATAACAGCCTGTATATATATATATATATATATATATATATATATATATATATATATATATATATATATATATATATATATATATATATATATATATATATATATATATATATATATATATATATATATATAAAGAGATTTTTTTAGATTTATGAAAGAATCTATACCACACAGGGTACAGGGAACTCGTAAGGTGAAGAGAATTACGTTAATATAATGTATATAAGTTTTTTTGCGTCTGTAGAAGAACTCAAACATTTCAACCAATAGTTAAAAAAAAATTAAATGTCTTCTTATTGAAAAAAATTCCATTATTCTTAGTATACTCATAATAAAATATCAGACTTATAATACTGCTAAGAACTGTGTTAGGTTAAATATCAGCAAGAAGTCCTCTAGATATTGCGTTCTTACATGGTTGTAACCAAAGACATTCTATACCTTTTTTAGATTAAGTCTCTCTCACAGGATCGTTCCTCACCAAATCAATAACCGACTTAAAATTAGTGTGTAACCATGTCCAACCTTCGACGCATCATGATGGTATGCAAAAGGTTACTTTCTTCTACATCCCTGCAACGCCACAGAGAAAAATGGAACACTCAATTGCTGTTTTCTAGTATAACTTTTAATTATTAATTTTAATAGCTAAGTATATGAGCTTTTTTATAACGTACTAATAAACAAATTAGAAAAAAGGTATTCAATTATTATTTATATATTTGCCTTCAAAATAGGCCTCAGTTTCGGCGATAACTTCTTCTTGGAGCCAAATCTTTTTCCCGCGAGCATTTTTTTTGAGGTCCGCGAATAGATAAAGTCGCTGGGGCCAAATCTGAAAAATACGATGGATGAGGAAGCAATTCGAACTTCAATTCATACAATTTTGCCATCGTAACCACTGACTTGTAACACGGTGCGTTGTCTTGATGAAATCAAATGACAGTGTTTGATCGACACACGAAATTCGATTTTTTCTATTGTTTTGAAAATATCGAAAATAGCGTCACTAAAACCACTGTAACTTGTAAAATAATCGTCGAAATGTCATGAAATTTTGACACGTATCGTTTGACAGTTAGTTCTTCCTAAAAATCGTATGGATTTTTTTGAAAAGGGCTACATCTATGTGTCATACCAAAAACGTTTGAACATATATATATATATATATATATATATATATATATATATATATATATATATATATATATATATATATTTAAAATTGTATGGATGTTTTGAAAAGGGCGTCTTAATTCTATCAAAAAATATATATATATATATATATATATATATATATATATGTCATTCTTCTTAATTGCAATACTTATGAAAAGTGAGCTTAATGAAAGACTTTGTCAAGGCCATGGATAAAAATGGGGAATTTTTCTATATATATATATATATATATATATATATATATATATATATATATATATATAAAATCAACAATATTTTATGAATCAGCCCTTTAATCTTATTATTATTTCTGTTACTTTTTGATTCACTTAAAACCATTTGTATTTTATGTACTTTGTTAAGTCTAAAATCAATCGCATTATTTCATGCGTTCCTTCTAACATAAATGAATAAGAAATTGGTATTAACGGATACACATTACCATTGTGAAAAAAGCACTGCGTTTAAGCTTGTCTTAAATCCATTAATATAATCGTTAATTTTTGTAAGGAATTTCTAATTCACTCAACAACCCCCCTTAACTTATAATAAGAGGGGAATTCTTTATTTGAGTAAAATGTCTACAAATGCTTTTCCATTCTTGTAATTTTGATCCAATAAGTCGAGTTTGTCTTAAATAAATTCAAATCGCGATCTAAATCATTTAACTTTTGAGTGTATGTGTGGTGTCCCTCGAGTGGAAGTCTCGTTATGTTGATTTGTCTCTGTTCTTTTATCAGACAAAGGCTGAAGAGAGGTTTTCAAGTAAGACTTTTCTACCTGGTCTTATGTGGCTCGCTTCTAAATAGTTTAATGCCCAAAATCAACTGAACTGTTAGTTCAGTTTAATGTTTCAGTATTATTTTTGAGTTCAGTTAAGTCGACATGGACTGTCCAACTAAAAAATATGAACATTATTTTTTCCCACATGTTTTTAATAAGACTTTGTTATTTTATTGTTTAGTTTGAACTGCCTAAAGCAAATACCTATTGGTAGGATCAGCGTTAGAGTACAGCTTGGTGACCGCTTTGTGTTTTTGGAATTTTCCTATATCTCTTCTATTATTGAAAAAAAGAGCAACTGTACTTATATTTATCAGCTTTTTAGAATTATATATAGATGAATGATGAATTATATATAGAAAAGAAAAACATTCAATGTTATCTTAAAAAATTGACGTGATAGATAAAATATTTAACGCATATCAAGTATCTTTTATAAGCTTAAGTAATCCAAATTACCTAACACTATTAAGGCTCTGAAAACTTTTTACCGTAGTGTTATATTTATTGATGATCTTCGTCTGATAAGCCATCATTTTTTTTTTCTGTTTGTTAGTATGTTTACGTATAAGTAATATCTAGCATAAAATAAAACTGGATATTCACAATACAAAAAATGTTGGTATTTTTTGGTTTTTCATTAGGTCATCTGAAAATAATTTTAATTATTCGAAATTCAAGTATTTCCCCAATTTATTTTAATATTCAATCCACGATAAAACTATAAATCTGCTCTAAGCATAATCATGTGTGTGATTGCTTTTATTGGGAAATAAAAATAACACAACAATAAATCTCTATTTATCGGAATAAAAGAAAAAATATCAATACCTTTTCATTCTCTGCATTTTGTTTTGCCACTAAAACTGACATCAAAGTCGCTCATTTATTTTTTCAATCTATATTTATTGATTCAAATTTATTTACCGAAGGCGGGAAAACAAGATAATGTGATTTCCTCAAAGGAAACGTATGCGTTATACACATAAAAGACATTATAAGTAAACACCTGATAAGGACACATTCACTCCTGCAGGAAATTAAGGATTATTGAATATTGTGGTCTATATCTTAGGTCTTTTTCTGAAAAAAATATTAAAACGGCAAATAACTAATTATAATATTATGTATTAGATTAGATTATTTTATAATATTTTTATGCAATAATTACAATTATTAATATTATTACATATCGATTGAAGCTAATTTAGCTGAACTTTTTGCCTCACATTTTACTGTCGATTTCCAGGAAGAAACACCACATATTATTTCCAATATGCAGTCAAAGATGCCCGAAAATATCTTCAAAGTATTTTATTGAAGCTAGACACCAAAAAAGGTTCTAGCGCTAATGGCACATCTACCATAGTACTAAAAAAATTGAACTGATGCTTTTTGTAGACTTCTCAGCCTATCCTGCAGAAAAAAAGTATTTTCTTTCTGCTTGAAATACATTAGAGTTAAACCGATATTCAGAAAAGGCACAAACAAGGGAAACAACTATGGGCCAGTCGCATTTCTTTCAATAATATCAAAAGTTATGAAAATCAGCATTTTTTAAAATAACTGGAAGGATTTAATATTATTAGCGACTATCAATATGGGTTTCGTAAGTCAATATGCAAAACAACGCAACTGGTAATTTTGGAGCATCTTGAGCAGTTACATTTAGGCATTCGATACGCTCCTAAAGTATATGTCTCGTGTTTCCTCAGAGGGCGTGTTTTATGTGTAACGCGCATGTTTACGGGTTTCTTTCTAACAACTAACAAGGCCGGTGTGCCACAGTGTTCCAAACTGCCTCCTACTCTCTTTCTCCCTAGGACCTGGAATCCAATCTTTCGAACCCTCAAATATAAGCTACTCATGCAAATATCCATAAACAAAAGCAAATCGTCAACTTAACAAATACCTGCAAAAAATTTTATCTTGGAATTACAGTACGCAAAAAACCTAGAGGCATTTTTTTCTAAAAAGGTTAACACGGCGGAACCCAACATACTTATTTAGGAACACTCCATGCCTCTAGCATAATCATTCAACTGTTGGATACATAGCAAAAAGAGCATTTCAATAGTTGATAATATTAGCTTTTCGTTCCACAACAGCTTTTAATTTTCTACTCAATGATATCAACCAATGATAGAATACACCCTTGATTCCTTAGAATACCTCAAAGCGGTTGGCAGGATGAATCTATTATATAAGGACTTTCTTGAAAAGTATTCTGGGATCTAGCCCGCTTAATTTTTCCTAGAATGGTGCATTATAAAAATACACGTCGCTCTAATTGACCCCTTCCGTATGAGGGTCAGTTTGTCAATTCTCGTACCATCCTTTTTAGGAACTCTTTTATATGAAGAACCTTATCCCTTTGGAATGAATTCTCCAGGACTTAGTTTCGCACTGAGTATAATTTGCCGCGATTCAAGACCAACGTGAACCACTTTTTCCACTCACGCATCGCCCGTGTAGCGCTTTAGGGATTTCCCTGCAGTACGTATATAAAAAAAATAATTAGAAATCATCTGCGTCAGTAACCTAAAAATAATGAAAGAAGATTACAGGGCTCCAGGTACCTGTTATATACGACATTAGGACACTAATTAAACTGCTGTGAAAGCCTTTCTTCCCTTTTAAATTTTCCTTTTATTGTTCTCTAAAAGAGAAATAACCGGTCAAGTGCAAGTTGAACTTTGGCAATTAGTGTTCCGTACATTAATTGCTTCTGAAATAAAAATTTTTGTTACGGAGGTATAAAATGATCAGTGACTTCATAAAACACACCCCAAATGAGTTTTCAACAAAGCTTGTTTCCGATCTTTACTGAAAACTGATGACCTTGAAATTTTTGTTTTTTTTTTATATACCAGATAAATTATTAAAGGTAATGCACTCGTGATAATTTTCGTTCAATCTACACCCCGTGGAGAATATTCCAGAATTTTTTCAAAATTTTTGGATCAGTACTTTTCGAGATAGAGGGGGGGGGGGGGGGGGGGGGGGGGGGGTGACAGCGTTTTTTTTCGCGATTTTTTCAAAATAATACAAAAAAAAGTGTGCGCATGTAAGACATTATATATATTTTTGAACTCGTGTTTTTGATCTAGTAAAAAAAAAAATTTTTTTTCACTTTCGATTTCACCCCCCAAAACTATGCCCTTAAATCAAAATTTAACTTTCAAAACTACACGGCTCTGATGAAGGCATGAATTTCTATATTAGTACCAAATTTCAACTTTCTACGTCCAATAGTTTCGGAGAAAATCAGGTGTGACAGACGGACAGGCAGACAGACACCGGAGTGATCTTATAAGTGTTCCTTATGGAACACTAAGAATCCGACGCGATAAATCCTGTGGCTACGACCTGCACAGGCTGTCACATGGTGTGGTCCTCTGCGTCTTCATTGCTACTAAATCAACCGAGGCACAGCCAGCCGATATCTTCTTAAGATTCTTCAGGAATGTGTTCTTAATCCCTCCCAAAACTACGACTACGACCACCATTGTTACTGAATGTCGAGGGAATAAAGCGTTCGTAGTTTAAATCTTTGTACTTTTCCTCCTCTTTGATTACTATATTTGTTTCTGCAAGTGCCGAAAACTCCATTAAGTAAATTTCCGTTGCTGTTTTATCGAAAAGTACTATATCATATTTGTTGACTTGTAAACGTTTTGCGGTCAAGAAGGCAAAATTCCAATAAATGCGGCATTTGTCATTTTCTACAATCCACTTGATCTCTCCCGTAAGTCTGTGAATCTCTCCCGTAAGTCTGTCAATACCGTCTAAGATAGCAATATAGGGCACGCAACGCTGCATTATGACGATGGATGTAATACGATATAGCATGAACAGGACACGCTATATCATCAGTGTCTTTGGTTCTTTGCTGTATGCTCTACATTTAATGTCAGCTAATTCGGTAACTCGACTACGATGCAATAGGGTATTAGTCATACCATCCTGAAAAGGTAGTAAAACTCCCTTGATCTCTGACTTAAGACTTGCTGACTGAAGAAAACTAAATATTAGTTTTTTCGACAGCTGCAGCGAATCGAAGTTTCCATAAAACACTCCATGTTGGGTTTGTCTATGTGCTGTTTATAAAATTATTGTCTTGCTGTTTTAATGACTGTCTTAAGTCTAGGAGATTCTAAATCTAAGATGGTAACTTCACCATTTTGTTGTTCGATGGCGTCGCTGAAGTTTACTGTCAGACCAAGTTTTTTCCGCTGCATCTTCCGCAGCCTTAAACAAGAAGGTTTCCACTCCTCTCTGTTCATGGATACAGACGAATTCTAGGAGAGAGTCGGTACTCTTTGCAATGTAGACGCTGAACCCACAACGACTCAATTATGCAGACACTCTAAGCTCAAAAATCCTCTTGCACCTTGATCACGTGAGATATTTATTCGGGGAACAGATGATCGAGAATGAGATGAAATGCATAATTTCTCGTGTGCTAACATCCAAATCTCGCAGTTCTTTGATCCACTTAACTGCTCCAAGGAAACTACTCAATATATATCACCACTACACCAAACACTTTATTTTCGCACTCGACGCGCGTTTTGCTAACCATGTTAGCTTCATCAGAAGCGATGATTGACTTCAGTCAGTCAGCCAGTCAATCATCGCTCCTGATGAAGCTAACATGGTTAGCGAAACGCGCGTCGAGTGCAAAAATAAAGTGTTTGGTGTAGTGGTGATATATACTGAGTAGTGTCATTGTGCTAAAGATTCCACATTCCCAACTTTGCTCCAAGGAAGTACCTGTACAGCCAGCATATTGGTTATAACGTCCTGTTAGTTCTGAATACCAGATCTTTTTTAGTTTTGTCCTATACTTGCTGCGATGTATTATTATTATCTAAAAGTAAAAAAAAAGAAATCTGACGCGACAAATCCGGCGGCTCCGATCCACAGCCGTCACGCGGTGTGGTCCAAAATGATGATCACGCCTTACGTCTGTTCGATTAATGAACATCCATCAAATGCATCTGCCTAAGCAATTTAAGAGAACCAAGGATAACTGCCCTATGCATCTTCATAGCTAGTGAATCAGCACAACAAGCCAGTATTTTCTTAAGGTTCTTCAGTAATATATTCTTAATTCCTCCTAAAACTCCGATGACTAGGACCACCATTATTACTAAATTTTGAGCGAACGACGCGATAAATACGAATATATATGTAAATATATGTATATATATATATATATATATATATATATATATATATATATATATATATATATACGAGTATATATATATATATATATATATATATATATATATATATATATATATATATATATATATATACGAGTATATATATATATATATATATATATATATATATATATATATATATATATATATATATATATATATGTTATTTTATTTATTCCTTTTAGTTAGTTTAATTTGTCAGATACGTATTCAAATACTCATTTAAAATAATAATCAAACGTTTTTGTGTCTTTAAACTATATAGTTGTGTATCCAGACCATTACGTTGTATGGGTTTACAAATATTTTGTATTGTTCATACTGGATAAAATGGCGCCTGATATTCGCCATATTCGATTTATGATAGAACTTCATATTGTCACTAGTTCTTTATATTCTTCGTAAATTATTATACAGGAATTTTGAGGATTAAGGAAATTAAATTTTGACAGTTTCAAAGTATTATTATCTATTTAATATATTTTTTAGAAAAGCGCCATAGGCGAGCCCTATTAGAGATTGATCTTCCTCTTGGAAAAGCCGGTTCCCTGGTTACGGTTTTTTTGTAGGTTAAAAGAGTTTTTTTGGGGAAATCTCCCATTGTTGGAATTGGCAAAGGCCTATTACAAGAAAAAGGGTTTGTTCAAATCAACTGAGCATCAATTTTTAGAATTTTCTCTTCCTCGGTTTTCGTTTCTTTTTGTAGTTGGTGAAGATTTTTTGTAAGAGAGGAAATTGGAAATATCCCGTCATCGATGTTCAGAGGTGGTAAAGATCTATTATAACGAAGTTTCTTTTGGGAAAGTCATCCTCTCCAGTCATTTCATGATGGTAAGAGAGTTTTTTAAATCTTTTCAGCGCGTTGGATAACTTCGAACCCAGATTTTCTCTCCGCAGCCCATGTCATGAATTTATTTATAGACAAAGCCACAGCTTCTAATACTTACACTATGGCCATACTGCGTTACTGTACTTGCAGTTTATTTAAAATTCATGATGCTACTCTCACGTTTATGCTAATTTTGCTATTTTATGATTATTCTTAATTATTTTTAAATTTCTTTTTAACTTGAGCTGTTCTAAGAAGAGATGAATAAATCAGTTTTCTAAATGAATTGAAGGTTTGACAATCAAATGATTTATTTATTAATTTATTTTTAATTTTATACATGTCATTTTGTGGAGTGTAGTAGGGAGTTTTCAGAACTCTACCTGCTGGAGCATCCTGAAACTAGGTCACTAAATAACTATAAATTTTTTTGTAAATTTCATATAATTTTAAATTTAAAGTTTCTCTTCAGACTTTTTTTTTTTCTTTAAACTATTCTTTTATGAAATCTTATTTTAAAGAATTCTTTTATAAAATACAGATTTTTAACATATTTTATAAAATATTTTGAAATTTGTTTCAGTCAGCGGAAATTAAAATCTTTGTTAAAATATATCTTTAGCACAGTTCGCATAAAGAGGCAAAATTACTGAAATACCAAAAAAAGAAAAACAGAAAATTATATTCGTGAGCAGTAGTCAGAAAGAGAATAGACTGACAATGTTAAGTGTAGGATAACGTGCATCATATTACAGAAGGGCGTTTCCCTGGCATTTTAGATTTTGAAATATTCCTGTAATACCTTATCGGAATCTACATTTGCTTGCTCCTACCTACAGGGTGTTCCAGTATTCCGTGTACAAAGAATTTCTGTGGATTTCTGGGATAAAAATATAACCATTTAATCCAACTTAGGTTAGTCCAAAAATTCGTAATTTTTGAGATACAGGGTTTACTTTTATTTTAGTTTTTCTTAAGTAGCTTTCATAATATTTATAATATTTGTACAAGATTCAGTGTTAAGGGATTTTCTGAGATGACAAATCGAAATCAGCTCACAGTTTTGTTGTAAATTGTAAGAGGCGCCACTTATTGCACTGTGTATACTTTTAAATTGTCATAACTTTTTTATACCAGTCTGTATGATATTTTTTCTGAGATAGTGGAATGCTTGTTTCGATTTTTTTAATTCCATTGTCAAATTCGCAAATGCGTTCCTTCTTATACATATCTTATTTTTGTTGTTAGCCTTATATATGTCTTATTATTGTTGTTAGCCTGTTTGCCTTTAAGCATGCTCCACATTTCAAAAACTATTCTTTTGGACTTGTCCTAAGCCTGGATAAAGGAACGCACTTGCGAATTTGAAAATGGAATTAAAAAATGGGAACAAAAACATCCCATTATCTCAGAAACTGTTGCTCGGAGAAATATTTACTAAGAGAGCTTTTTTAGACAGGAGAAGGCAGAAAATGCGAATATTTAATTTAAAATATCATACAGAGTGTTATAAAAAAGTTATGACAATTTAAAAATATACACAGTACAATAAGTGGTGCCCCCTACAATTTACAACAAAACTGTGAGCTGATTTTGATTTCTCATCTCATAAAATCTCTTAACACCAAATCTTGTACAAGTAGTACAATTATTAAGAAAGCTACTTAAGAAAAACTAAAATAAAAGTATAACTTTTAACAGCCTGTATCTTAAAAATTACGAATTTTTGGGCTAAGGTAAGTTGGGTTAAATCCACAGTAACTCTATGTACACGGAATACTGGGACACCCTGTGTAAATGTAACCAATGGACGAACTTCTAAAAAGACACTTTAAGACCATCTAAGTAACTATAGAGTGTCTCAAAAAGTGGTGTGTGCTAGACATATAATCTGAAATAGCATACATTGTATAATTCACAATTATACTCTAATAATTGTACATAATTTATAAAAAAAATATACACACAAGCAAACTGCCAAATATAAAAAACTATTTATAATTTTTCATGGAGTCCCAACTATTGCTTGGTATTATTGCGTGATACCTTAAATAATATTTTGCGATACCACGATAGATATTAGATAGTTACAGTGTAGCCGACACCCAAAAAAGCCAAGTAGACCTTGCCAAAAAACCACCGACCAGTCGCACTACTTTCAATAGTATTGAAAGTATTATGGAAAAGACTATCAATCACGATCTTTTAAAATATCTAGAAAGATTTAACAATGTTAGTGATCATCAATATAGCTTTCGCAAGAAAGGATCAACAAGAGATCTTCTGACTTATGTAGCACATGTTTGAACATTTTGGAAAATTGTACTTGATATATCCAAGGCAGTTGACCGTGTTTGGCATGACGGATTGTTGGCTAAGTTACTCTCTTATGGTATTTTTTTTTTTTTTTTATTGGTCTAGCACACGTGCTGCAGGGAAGTCCCTAAAGCGCTCCAGGAGCGGCACGAGTGCGGAAAAAGCGATTTGTCTGAAAGGTTCTGTTTATGGCTCTCGGATTTCCTCAGAAAGCATTCTTTACGAGTGGCGGTCGACAGATTTCTTTCTAATACCTTCACTATCAATGCCGGTGTGTCCCAAGGCTTCATACTGCCTGCTACTCTCTTTCTCGTTTATATTCACCAGAAATCCAATCTACAGCAGATGAGAGTACACTTATTTCTTCATTCACTTTAAACTCTAGAATAATGGCTACTCATACAAATATCCGCAGACAGCAAGAACTCGTTCAACTAAACATAAACCTGGAAGAAATTCTACCTTGGGGTGAAAGTAACCAAGTAGAATTTGACGCTACAAAAACACAGGCGGCAGTTTTTTCTAAAAAAGTTAATATTGCAGAACACTTCTAACCTCTAGCATGGTCACTTAAGTTAGCGTTAGCTTCGGAGCAAATAAGTCTTAACATGAACATATCGCACGCATAGTAAAGAGAAATTTTTAAACGCCGGGAATACTATATCAAGCTAGAAAGTTTTACACTCCACAACTGTTAATTCGGTACAGAGTTCAAATTCGACCAACGATGGAATTTAGCTCACATGTTTAGAGCTCTGCTTCATAACATACAATGCATTTGTTGGATTTTATTCAGAAGAGGGCTATTTGCGTGATTAATGACCCAGAACTCACCAGAAATCATAATACCTTAGGACATCGTTGGTGACTTGAGTTTATTCTATAATTATTTTCATGGAAGTAGCCCGCTTAATTCCTTCCAGAGCAATGCATACTATTAATACACGTCGCGCTAATACCTCACGTTTGAGGTTCAGCTGGCTACTCCATGTACAATACTTTTCAAGCAGCCTCTTATAACATATGAAGAACATCATCATCCCTTTAGAATGATTTTCCCAGGACAGTGATTTAAGACCAACGTGAATTGTTTTTTCTGCACTCTACTGCAGAGCAGGTTAGATATCTTTAAACCTATATTAAGTTGAATGTCAATTAAAAGTTCTTTTTACTAGGATTTTATATATGTGCATATATTAATGTTATACGTAAAATATCGGTAAGATGGTTTACCTATTACTTCCGTTGCCAATACGACGTGCTGAAATAAGTATTCAATTTAACTAACTCACGCTACAGAATAACTTAATTCAAGCATTACAAGTCCATATTTGAAATGGTAGTTGGTGAGATATTAATTAATCAAAAAGTTGAAAATGGCTCCAAAAATATTTGGTTCTAAAACTTGACATTTCTCTCTTTTCGTACTATTTTAGTTAAAATAAAAATAATTAAAATGTAACACTGTTTTCAGATCCCTCTAATCCGGGAATCCTAAAAAGGACGTATAAACTAATATAGCATATACGGAGCAACCCTTCTAACCACTTCATTAACATCTTATATGTCAATAATTGACACATACAGATTTCTTGGCTCCAAAAGCTGAGAAATGATATTTAATACGACAATTACAAAACAACCCTTCTTATAGCTCCTCCACCCCTTTAACCCCTTATATTTTACAATATAAAAAATTGAGGAGTCGAGTTTCAGATCGCGATGTGTGTACAAGTGAATCGAACGCCCGGCAATAGTCAAGTCGTTCAACGAGCATTATTACGGTAGTGTTTCGATCTGTTTAATTATTTTGTCGACGAGAGGGACTAGAAATAAAGTGTGTGTGAATTAGATTAAGACAATGAGTAAAAAATTTGGAGATTTATGAGAATAATTATGTGAAATTGTATGAAGCTAACGAAACGATAAGCGACGGCCTTGATCATTTTGCTGTTTACGGTGATAAGAAATATAAACAACATTTTTTTTTTCTTTTTTCTCCCGTGTTTGAAAATGGGATATATGAGGAACACACGTAAAGTTTTTATAAGATAAGATAGACAATTTGATAGAAATGATCAGAGAGCTAATGTAAGATATAAAGAATATGAAACAAGATCAGAAGAGATACCAACAAGAGTTGAAGGAACTAAGAAAGGAGAATGAAGTAGTAAAAGAGGAAAATAAGATAATTAGAGAAAACATGAGAAGTATGGATTTGAAGATGAGTATACTGGAAAAAGACAACGTCAGGAATAATATTGTAATATCGGGAATGAGTTTTTGAAGCGAATAGCCTACTAGATCTGAAAATGAGTGTAGAACTGTTTATGAAGAGGAGTATGGTCACAAAAGTACAGATTAAAGATGTAATAAAGATTGGAGCGACTATATACAAGATAGAACTTGGAAACACCGGAGATAAGGAAGCTGTAATGAAAAATAAAAACAAACTGAGAAACCTAAGAGAGAGCGTTTATATTTTTATATAAACAACGATTTAACAAAAGAAGAACGCGAAATTCAAAATAAATTAAAGCATATAGCAGAGAACGAGAGAAAGAATGGAAAAAAGTCAAAATAGGATAGCAAAAAATCGTAATCGAAGGAAGAAAATATAAATGGGACGTTGAGGAAGAAAAACTGAAAGAACAAACAAGGAATACTACGACCATCAAGTCAAAAAACTGAGAAAAAGGAGATAGAGAGATACGAATAAGAAGATAATCAAAGAAATAGATAGGAAGAAAGAAATGGAAAATAATTAACGAGTTTGAGTTTTGATTGAGAACACGGAATAATAGCGGTAATAAACGGAAAAGAGGATGACAGAAGAACAACAAACGCACTATGTAGGAATCACTAAAATAGAGAGGAAAGGAAATGGATGCAAAAAATTAGAAGGAAAAGCATATAAAAATCAACATAAAGACATAATACCGGAACAAGATACATAACAATAACAATTTAAACAAGAAGGAAGGATATAGAAGGAAATATGGAAAAGACAGATATAGAATAAACTCAACTCCACAGGCCTTACACTTCTACCAAGGGGTAGAAAGGCATAAGGCTTAAGTAATTAAGTAAAAAATTGAGCGTAAAATGTGTTTATTAATCTAAAAATCATCATGATATTAAAAATGTATCTCACCCCTTTCACACTCTGTCCCTAAAAGCAAAATCATTTAAAAACTGCAGTTTCCATTTCTAGTTCAAGTACTAAATGCGTATCAAATTTGAAATCGATATCTCATTTCGGAAGGCAGATCGACAAAAATATTTTTTGTGATCTAGGAAACCCTGAAACGTGAAGAAGTACAAAAATTTTTTTACGAATAGAATACTTTCATCTAGCACGAGAAGTAAAAATGTACAAAAGTAACTCAAATACATCAAAAATAATAAAAATACCTACTCGACTCATCTTATTAGGCGACTGCTGGTGTATGTCATGGTATTACTAGCAACAGTATAGAATTATATATCCCGAAAATCCAAACATAAAATATTAAGTATATCAGTCATCAAGTTGTCAAACATGGAAAATAACAAATATTTATAATATTTTCAAGGAAAAGGAATTAAACATTAATGAACTTGTCTACTATGGCAATCAGGAACCATTTTAAATATTAAATGAAAAGAAATACATTAAATTTAAAAATTTAAAGCACATTTATACGAAAGATTACTATCCTGTTTTAAGATATTTATTTTTCCGATAGCGTAATTTAGTGTTTATTTATTTATCGTGTGAGTCCTCTTTTAATTTAGAGCTAAGAACTAGAAATTCAAATAACATTATGACATTTAAGAAAATTAGTATATGTCCAAAGGGAACAGGATCTGAAACAGTTGCGTAAGATGGAATTTCCACATGGTAATAAAGCCTCTTGTACAAAATTAAACAGCATGCGTCTAATTTCGGTTCGACTGCCCTATTTTTTTTTATTTTAAAAATATTTATAGTAAAAAACAAATTGTCTGATAAAAGCCTTTATAACACATCAAACTATACTCTTTACAAATAATGTAATTTCAATGTAAACCGTTACGTCCCCGGTACCCTTCTAAGCAAGTAGTATAAATTCCCGTAATCTGATATTTTTTACCGGATATTACCTTTCAATTAGTCGATGGAGGATTGTTACTGTAAACTTTAGTATTAAGATTTTAATAGGCTTCAAAGCAGAGCTAAGTAAACGCCAATTTCTTTTACCTTTTTTGGAAATTAATTTATTTTGAAAATACTAACGAATATGTGTGTGAGTGTGTGTTGTAGTTCTGTGGTTATCGGCATCAAAATTTTGTAAAACAGATGTGAAGTTCTTAATCATCTCCGAATTAATGGTTGAAAGGCGAAGAGAGTGACAGACCAAAAACGGAAATTAGAGAAATAATAAAATCCTAGACGGTAATGTTTTCACGTATATAGTACTTTCCTTAGCAAAGAATATAAGAAAGAGTTATTATTTTTAACCCAAGTATAAAGAAACATAAAACGTCTAATCTAATCAAACTAAGGTATATTTTCAATGGATAATTTGATGTAAGATAATTAAAAGTTTTTAAAATATGCTAAAGGGCAGTGTTCAGTTAATAATTGCCAATGCATAGTAACCTTTACAGCCTCGAAGGCTAGTAGAATCTTATTGTTTTCGCAGCATTGCGGCCTAGTGGGGATTTTTATAGTAATGAAAAGAAGTAAATAAATAAAAGTTACTAAAGAATTGAGGTATATTGTCTACTTTGCCTACTACAGGGCTAAAAAATATACTGCATTTTTTATTATAATTAAGGTATTAAAGCAATATGGTAATAAGGCCGTTATTTTACTGGTACCAAACATATACAAGCCCAATAATCACCATAATTTTTTATCGTTCTTTTTTACTGAGAGCGAGTATAATTTTTAGAAATAGTATTTTTGAACCAATGCTTACTGAAAAAGATCATGGTATTTTTCTAATCAAAACATTTTGAACATGATACAATATACCCACCTAAAAAAGAATTAAACTAAAACATAATTATTTAATTTTACTAACCTGAACTAACCTAAACTAAATTTAGAGTCTATTTTTTCTATATGGTGGTGTTTATAACACAACTAAATTTAAAAAATTTCTTTGAAAAACTTAAAGGATATAGATGTACACCCATTTAATTTCTTATAACTTACTCGCACTAAATAAATTTAAATTTAGAGTCTATTTTCTCTAAGTAGTGGCCTTGATAACACAAGTGAATTAAAAACTTTATTTGACCTTTAGGTTAAGTAATTAGAAAAAGAACTTAGAAATTCATACACATATGCATACTTGCAATAAAATAAGTTGTCATATTGATAGTGGTAAAAAAGCGAACAAAGAGGAAAAAAGAAGGAAAAAATAAAGGGAAAAAGAAAAAAGGGAGAAAAAGAAAAAATATATATAAAAATTCTTCTATTAAAACAAAATTATTTTGAAGTAGGTTATTAAGTAGCAACTTCTAAGGCAACAAAATTTCGAAAATTGAATTATATAAACATGAGGTGAGGCGCTGCACTGTAGTCCAGGAATTTACTTTTTCGTTCAAAATTATCTACAAGTCTTAATTTCCAATGGATTTGGATTATATTTTTTTAAATACTCATAACTAAATTTTCAAAAACTCTCTCGGAACCGATTTTTTGAATAATGGTCAGTTTTTGGTTATTTTCCTACCATTTTTGGATAATATTTAGTAAATTTTTTGAAATTTGCATATTTGAATGAACAAACCAAAGCAATTTATGTTTCTCGATCCATATAATCTAAAATTTGTTGGCTCAAAACTTAAAGGTCACATGGTAAATTAACATAGCCATTTTTGGCCATTATTTAACAATTTTTTGATCATTTATCATCATTTTAGGCAAATTTACAATACTGATTAGAACAAACCGATTTATGTTTGAAAAATGGCTATGTTGATTCACCTTGCGACCTTTAGGTCTTGAAACAACAAATTTCAGATTATGTGGATCGAAAACCATAATTTCCTTTGGTTTGTTAATTCAAATACTGCAAACTTTGAAGAAATTACTAAAAATTGTCTAGAAATGATAGAAAAATAAGCAAAAATTGGCCATAACTCAAAAATCGGCTTCGAGAGATTTTGAAAATTTAGTTACGTGTATTTTAAAAAAGAATTATCCAATCGGTTGGAAATTAAGACCTGTAGATAAATTTTGAATGAAAAATTAAATTCCTGAACCACAGTGCGCTGGCTAATTGGTTTCTACGAACGCCGTAAAACAGGTATAAACAAATAATACCTTTAAATTATACTGACCGCTCTCTTTGCAATTTTTTTTGTATTAATTTACAGAAAAGCTTGTCCATCGGTTTATTTTTTAATTTTTAAAAGGTACGAAATTAAAAAAAAATCGTAGTGCATTTAAATTCATTATACAAATTTTAGAAGAGTATTTAAATAATGAATAAAACTGTCGGTATTTCTGTGTGCTATATTTCGCATTATTTTGGAAAATACAAAATGAAATAGGCTTTAATTTAAATAGTATTACTGACATATATTCCTCTATAATGTGCATAAGAAAACAACATTTAAGATGATGTTCCTAACCTTTTTTTTTTGGAAGAAAATAATCATAAAAGATGGGAAAAAAAACTGTTTACATACATATATATATATATATATATATATATATATATATATATATAGATATATATATATATATATATATATATATCTATATGTTTTGACGAATGTTCTCACGGGTGTGAAATGTAAGTAATGGTTTTTCGGGTATCCCGTGTTAGCTTGAAGTCCCTTGATGGACGGTTTCGCTGACGTTTCGATGGAATCTCATCCATCTTTTTTCAAAGCGTTTGATCAACTGGTCGGTGTCTTGGCGTTTGAATGTCTCATTCAACGCCAAGACACCGACCAGTGATCAACGCTTTGAAAAAGATGGATGAGATTCCATCGAAACGTCAGCGAAACCGTTCCATCAAGGGGGACTTCAAGCTAACACGGGATACCCGAAAAACCAATTACTACATTATATATATATATATATATATATATATATATATATATATATATATATATATATATATTTCTTCCTATATTTTGCGATTATCTTCCGAAAAAGGTTATGCCTAGTACTTTTCATGCTTTCAATGCTTAAAAAATTATTTTTTAAAGATCT
>CM032447.1:98761699-98766699 GCA_019049505.1 Pachyrhynchus sulphureomaculatus
AAAAGGACTTTCTTGTGGGCCAATCGCGAGCGTCTTTTTCTTGCAGCTCGGTTTTCAAACGGTCCAGTAACGATGAATAATATTCACCTGTAATAGTTTTAACCCTTTTCCAGATAGTCGATGAGGATTATCCCTTGCGAATCCGAAAAGACAGTCGCCATTCAACCTTTCCTGCCGAAGGAACGGTCTTCGCCTTTTTTGGTGCAAATTCCCCCTTGGTAACCCATTGTTTAGATTGTTGTTTGGTCTCAGGAGTATAGTAATGTATCCATGTTTTATCCACAGTGACGAAACGACGCTTAAAGTCCTCCGGATTCTTCTGGAACAGCTGCAAACCATCCTTTGCAACACTTCACACGATTCCGTTTTTGGTCAAGCGTGAGCAATCGCGGCACCCATCTTGCGGATAGCTTTCATCATGTCCAAATGTTTATTGCAAAATATTATGTACCCGTTCAGTCGAGATGCCCACAGCACTAGCAATCTCACGCACCTTAACTCTTCTGTCATCCATCACCATATCATGGATTTGATCAATGATTTCTGGAGTCGTAACCTCCACAGGCCGTCAGAGAACGTTCAGCGTCACTTGTGCCCATATGGCCAGTCCGAAAATTTTGAAACCACTTATAAACTGTTCTAGTCGAAGGTGCAGAGTCACTATAAGTTTATCAGCTTCTCTTAGTCTCCTGAGGCGTTTTGCCTTTCATAAAGTAATGTTTAATCACCACACGAAATTCTTTTTCGTCCATTTCTTGAAAATCACATCGACTTCCTTGATTCACACGAATGCCAAACACAAAGAAAATATACCAATATGGCTGAAACTTGGTGTGCGTTCATTCAAGAGATGCTACTAACTAAACATGACCTCGATACGCGCCGGTGGTGCCATCTCTCGGACTTTTGCACGGACTTTTCAAACCAGCCTCGTATGTATATATATATATATATATATATATATATATTTATATATATATATATATATAGATTTATATATATATATATATATATATATATATATATATAACAAATTGGCCCAATTTATCACTAAAAATTAAATAAGCGTAAAGAAAGTGTGCGTAAGTCAAAGTGTTAAACCTACAGTCCAACTATGTCATCGCCTCTGTCATTTTTATATGTATATGTTATATTTATATTTAAACTCTATAGAAAAAAAAGGCAATATCCAAATATGTCAGCATTAAATAAAAAAGTGGAGATTACTTCAAATTTATTCATACCATTCTGGGATAAATAAAATTGGATATAAGAATAGCACACCCTACGATAAGCAACGTACTAATATTAGTTTATTTGAGCTGAAAATCATCTACATATAAAATATTCAAAATGATCTTGTACGTGTATTTTGCTTCTTTGCAACTCTAGTTAGATATCATGAATCATGGCAGTTCTAGGAATAAGTTTGTTGCTTTGTTGAACATTAAATTATTGCTTCTTAGTTCTAAACTTTAATTAATTATAAAACAAAATTAAGCCCTTTTTTTATGTAATAATTTTATTTTCCTAAATTAATTTGTTTAAATATAAACCTATTTATCAAGTACAGCTCTTGCAAATAGAAGTTGAAAAGAACTCTAAAAAGGAAGCATGACACGTTACAACTAAACAACTCAGCCAACGCCTTTAAATTTTAATATGTTTGACCATAAAAAAAGAAGATTTATGAAAAATAACACAATTTTTTAAAATGCATTGATTTCCAAAATTCTGGAAAGAAACGCCAGATATACGGGACAATCCTCTAACTTTCTTTCCTTACCGCTTGAAAACATTTTATGTGCTCGACTATAAATAATAATAGAAAAATAACACAATTTTTAGATTTCCCGATTTAAACAACCCTAAAAAGGATGTCTAATAAGATACATATTTAGTAATCCTTCAAACTCCCTCCCTTTCTCTTTTAACCCGTTTCTATATTAGACTATGAGTCATTGAAAATAATGAAAAAATAACACAATTCTTGGATTTCTCGACTTAAGGAACCCTTAAAGAACAAGAAAAAATCAGTCAGATGCACTCAATTGACCTAGTTAACTATACAGTCCAATACTAAATTATTCTTTTAAGACAGTACACGTATTTAAAATTTCAAAAACTCACAGATACTAATTAATTAAAATAGTAAGAAATAAGAGCTCAACTCTGTCTTTACAAGTTTCCTAAATATGACACTACTAACAGTATTATAATTACACATGTTAAAGATGAGCTAAGAAAATGTTAGAAGAACTAAAAAGATAAGCAAAAAAACTTGACTCTGGACTAAGTACAACTAAAACTAAGTTTGCAATCAGCAAGCAAACAATTTAAGCTCATTAAAAGAGGTTACAAAACTAATGGATGGATAAAACAGAAAACCCAAAATAAAGACTTATTCAAAGAGTTGAGCTTTTTCAAATGGCAGTGGACAGGCTATCGCTCGACACACAGAGAAATGGAGTGGTAAAATTACAAGATAGGTCGAAAAAAGACAAATATCACGACCATCACAAGGATGGTATGATGACCAGAAGAAGAGAACAATTTGGCAGGATATGGAAGAGCTACATTGCATAGACGGAAAATGACTAGCTGATGACGATCATAAATTAAACTGTATATTAATCGGACTAGGTCGTACTATTTTTCATTAAACATTGAATATGATAATTGAGGTTGATCTAATTTTTTAGGTATGTTACGTAATCTTTTACTTTATTGTATAAATAAAATATAATCATCTTACAAGCTGCTTCCTTTGAAACTGGAGGTAAAAGCAAACAATTTCGCAAAAAACCTGCAAATGAACTTTCCGGCTTCTTATTTCTACAGACAAATAAATTATCAAAACAAGGGCCACAAAAGTATGACATCTTTAGGAAATATTTATTCTGTTGAAATAAAAACAAACTTAAAGTTTAAGTCTGGTTTAACAAAGCATTAAATTAATTAGTTCATTTATTTTATTTGTTTAATATAGAATTAAAAACATTAAAACTTGTAAAAAGAAACACTGAATTTTTAGATTTTCACTTTATTGATGTTAACTGTATGTTAGCAATCATATGACATGCTTCGTAGCTACGAAACAGTTTTATATATATATATATATATATATATATATATATATATATATATATATATATATATATTATATATATTATATATATATATATATATGTATGTATATATATATATTATATATATATATATATTATATATATATATATATATATATTTATATATGAGGTTACTGATGATGTTGGCATGTCATTTAGCTGATACCAAGCAATTTTTTTTCAAAGCTTTGGGCATGAGATGTATAGCAATAAAATTTGTTTTGAAAATGTTGAATTTCGACAGAAGCAGTGCCGAATGGACTTTGCTCAGGAGTTGCTAAACGAAACCAATAACTAAAGACCAATCGTTTCAACGGAAACCTTTTGAGGTGCAGAGCCAGAAAAAAATCTCGTCAAGTTGGTTTGAATGTGAATGTTCTCTTTACTGTTTTCTTCGAGTTCAAGGGCATAGTGTACCATGAGTTTTTGCAACAACACTGTTATGATGCCTCAGCCACCATATTGGTTGGATAACCCCGTCTATAACTCTTCCTATTCCCGAAAATGGAGAAAACTACAAAAGGACGACGTTTTATATATATATATATATATATATATTATATATATATATATATATATATATATATATATATATACATATATGTGTGTGTGTGTGTGTGTATATAGTGGTTTTTCGGGTATCCCATGTTAGCTTGAAGGCCCTTGATGGACGGTTTCGCTGACATTTCGATGGAATCTCATCCATTTTTGCAAAGCGTTGATAACTGGTCAGTGTTTTAGCGTTGAATTCAACGATTTAAGATACATAAGAAAATGATTTACCATTTAGGTTAGTGAAAAAGCTATTTGATATGCGGTTTTTATTTTGCATTTGCCGCTGTTAAATAAAAAATAGCGGATCTCAATAATAAAGGAAAAAATCGACCCTAAACCAATTTATTTATAAAAATTATTATATTTTTAAAATAATTACTTATCATTCTACAATAAGTATTAATATATAATATCATAATAAGAAAAAAAATTCACCAAAATTGTGTTTGCTTTATTGTAAAAAAAATAATAAAATAAACGTTGAAATTGTATTTATTTGTCAGACCTCGACGTTATTTTAAAATTGCGAATGTCGGGGGGTTCGTGTATATTATACGTTATGTTTTTTGTTTATTTTACTGATATTTTCAACATATTTTTGTAAGGACTTGATGTATTTTCCACTGTCTTTTGTACAATATTTTTTGTAGTATTGAACATAAAGATTTTACAATTTTTTTTTAACGCTTCAGCGTTAAATCCCGCAATAGACGGTTCACTATTTAAATGCGGCTTTTTAAAATCGATAATTAAAAGATCGATGTGCTTTCATTACTTGAGTTTGTTTGAGAGAGAGAGAGAGAGAGAGCATTTATATTTTCAACCGCTTTAAACACAGGTTCGGGAAAGACGTTTTTGTCCATGGACAAACTCCAGCAGCTTGAAAATCCTTATAAAATGATACCATGATGTTAACAGGTCTTTGGTAAGAGTCTGCAAATAAACTTGCAACTTGATATTGCGTTACTTGACTATCTGGATTTGTCCTCAATCATTGTTGCTGCTGCTAAAAAGAAAAAAACGTCGAGTGGTTGAAGCCGGTGAGTAATAAAACCTGGCAGTTGTAACATAAGCCTTTGCTATATTCCTCGCTTCCAGGTTCTTCGAATGCGTTGTATGTCCATCAAGCAGATGTGGCACCTTATTTTCAAGGGTTGTTTTTACGAAGCTTATAAAATGTTTCATCCATTTTACAAGTTTTACATTTTACAGTTTGAGTTAATATAACCAGGGCCTGGAAGGGTGACCATACTCTCAGAAGGTGTGCCATTCCTCAACTCAAGATTTTTTCACATTCTTTTGAATATTTAACCTTAA